>JAOTOM010004003.1:0-209682 GCA_034440615.1 Ashinkailepas kermadecensis
GCCTTGCTATCCCGATTAGTATGGCGGCAAAGTAGGAAAAACCGCAGGGGGGGCAGATATCTTCCCCCCGGACGTGCGCGGGTTAAGTGTTGGGCTACGATTTCTAATTTCCAGTGATTCAACTATTTATAGCTCCGTAACGTTTTTGCATGTGCTTAAAATTTATATCCTGAAAGAAGCTGAGCTTATGGGTGTCTCCATGTGACTGTGTTTGGTGTCCTATTTTTGGCGTCTCTTCAGTGTTCGTGGAAGCGCTCCCTGACGCAGCGTTTGGTCTCTCCAATGTACGTTGTTTTCATGTTGTATTGTACGTTGTTTGTAGACGACACGCTAACCAGAAGAGTTAATTCCGTCGTAAAATCATCGGGCTTGCCCTTGACAGTTGCATGGCAGTGTGGGAGAACGCTCGGTGACATCGTCACCAGGTCTGCCCTGTGCCCTCCTCCATGTCCGGGGGGACAGAGGCACTGCCACACGTGTCATGCAGACTTAGAAGGAAAGTGCCATTAAAAAAAAAATGTCGTATATGTCATAACATGCATACTATGTCAACAGGGAAATATGAAAACATCATACATTAGAGAGACCAAACCCAGCGTCAGGGAGCGCTTCCACGAACACTTAAGAGACGCTAAAAATAGGAGACCAAACACACCATTAGGAGACCACACACGCCACAGTCACATGGAGACACCCATAAGCTCAGCTTCTTTCAATATATACATTTTAAGCACATTTAAAGACGTTGCGGAGCTAAAAATAGTTGAATCACTGGAAATTAAAAATCGTAGCCCAACACTTCACACCCAGGCATCCTCTTGGACTCTGTTGCCACCGGTCCCATACCGCACTACACCGTTAGCACCTAACACCGATGTACAGACACCAGAAACACAGGCTGCAGAGCACATCAAAACACATAGCTACACGTTAAGATCGCGTTTGTCGTAGCCGATGGGAATTATTCAGCGCAGTGGAGTGAGTAGGTATATGATGTGACAAATGTTTTCTGTTTCTTTATGTAGTACCCATGTCTAGCACATAAAGTGTATATATATTAACATATTATGTATTAAAATCAGGTCATGTCAATCGGATTCCACTGGCTGTGAGATCGTTAATTTATAGAGTGCATGCTGTGACACGCTCCAAGTCATTTTGTACTTGTTTTCTCACCCTCAAACTGTCACTGTTGAAAAAGACACAACGTCGAAACATACAGTTCATTTTGGCCTAATTTATCTTTCAGTTATAATGAGTAAAAGGTCGAAGGTTATTCTGACGACACCATAACTATATGCAAATTGAAACCATGATGGCGAAACATTGACACATTCGAAGTTATCTTTCATTTCGAGGCTAGGCCCAGACATGTCCCGGAGTTGATGCTGCTCCAGCGTTGACCACGGGCTATCGCTTTATACCAGATTCGGGCAGATGTGAGGGAATCGAGGAAAAATGCCAGATGACCCAAAAAAAACACAATTTGATCTTCGTAATTACTTCGACTTCTCAACAGCCTGATGCCGTATGTTCAGGGGTGTAGCCTTGCATGCTTCTGGGAGGCCACTTTCCCCTCCCCTGCTCACGTCGGTCCCCCCCCAATTATTTAATCTCTTAACATGGAACCATATAGGCGTGGCCGAGTGAGGTCGTTCTTGGCCGCGACCGCGGTGAGCCGTCCCCGGGAGGGGTACCTGATCACGGTAGCCATCGCTTCTGAGGAACGCTCAGCTGCGGCGGGGGCGGGGGAGGACCCATATCGTGCGGCATAACTGGTTCTCCCAGCGGTGTCTCCACTCGCCTTCGAGGCGATGGCGTGGCCGACCTTGTGGGAGGGGCACCTTACACACCTTTGCCCTTCGCCCGCGCCTTATCCACCTGACCCAGTCGGGCCTTCTTCGTCTCGCGGGCGCGCCTTTCAGCTTCCTGATAGTGTAAGCTGATGTCGGAGATTTGAATTCGTCGGGTGTTTCGGGACGGCGATACGGGTGCGGACGTGGAAGCGGAGGGTGAGGGAGATTGAGGAGGTGCGGAAGTAGTGGTTGAACGTGAGGATGAGGTCTGGCTCACGGGAAGGGGTTGGATTCAGGGATGGAGGAAGTGGAGAGGAGGGAATTGGAGGTGGTTGTGGTGTGTGTAGGTGAGGGGGTTGGAGAAAGGACGGGAAGTGGGATACGGGGAATTGTGGTAGACGGAGAGGGGCTAGGATTTGGTGGAGAGGGCCGAGGAGGCCTCTTAGAGCGCTGAGACTGGCCCCACTCCCCCCCCCCCCATTCGACGTTGGTCGGGGCGACGCATCTGATGAGGAAACACCACATCCACTCGTGGCAGGTGGTACCTCAGCCGCTTCGGCCACATGCTAAGCTGGCTGTCCTTGTCCCTTGGGCGACGCATGGGGCACACCAAAAGATCGAAGCAGCGTTGTGAGTTGGGAAATTAGCTCGGATATGTTCGACTGTGTGTGTTGGGAACCTATCAGATGTTCCCTTTGAGTGTGTTTTGCCATTGCAGGGTTAAGTTTTGCCGCTGCTGCGTATGATATCTTTGGGTGAGCTCTTTCATAGAGCTCACGGGCCTCCCGAAATGTGATCTTGTTTGAACATTTTAGAGTAACTATCTCTTTCTCTTTCAACATTATGGGACATGAGCGATCGGAGGCAGCGTGGGGTTTCTAATCGGGACCGCAGTTTGAACATTTTCGACATTCAGCCTCACATTTTCCTCCCGCATGCTCCACCGACCCACATCTACCACATGTCTCGCGATTTCGGCAGTGTTGTGTCGTATGTGCAAATCGGGAACATCGAAAGCACCGCATAGGGTTAGGGACATACACGCGCACCTCCACGTGAACGTATCAAACGAATATGAATTCGGGAAGATCAGTGGAACGAAATGTTGATATGAAGTTGGTCGTAGGTTGCGTTTCTTGGCCACTCATAATAGTGATCTTTCTCGCACCCACCACTTCCCATTCTGCCAGGCCATCGACAATGTCATCATCGGACACGTCTCTCAAATCATAACAAGTGATGACCCCCTTCGAGTAGTTTTTGGTATTGTGAGGTCGAACGTCGATGGGTACAGTAACTATTCGTCTGCCAGTTTCATGTCGTACAGTGTAAGTTAGTTCGGTTGCGCCCATCGCCCTGTTTGCATCATCAGTATTTTTAAACTCTATTTCTATTCCACCGTCCATAAGTTTCTCGCAACTGAGCACTGCTCCCAGCCTGTCGCATACTTCCTTTCTCTGAAACGGTTTAATAAGCCGCGAAAGGCTCCTTTCCTCTTCTAATGCCCGCATTACGAGGATACGAGGAGCGGAAAGACAAACCCCGGGGCCGGCCCCATTACGCGTCAGCTCGGATTTCTGATGTGTCGGCTTGTCTGTCCCCTACTAGAAGGGCAGGTGAATTGTTTATGCTTGAGGTTGCCATGAAGTGTGATTTGTGTTCTGTTCCTCGTGACGCCCCACTGCCTAGGGGCCCTGTCGGGGGGACGCCTAAATCCCTCGGGCGGGAGGACGCCTGGCGCCCGAGGAGCTATATGGGGCGGGCGACGCCATCATCCGGTCGGGAGAGAGAGAGAGAGAGAGAGAGAGAGAGAGAGAGAGAGAGAGAGAGAGAGAGAGAGAGAGAGAGAGAGAGAGCGCGAGAGAAAGCGCGAGAGCGAGAGCGAGAGCGAGAGCGAGCGAGAGAGAGAGAGAGAGAGAGGGAGAGAGAGAGAGAGAGAGAGAGAGAGAGAGAGAGAGAGAGAGAGAGAGAGAGAGAGAGAGAGAGAGAGAGAGAGAGAGAGAGAGAGAGACTCACCACCCGACCGGGATCCAGCGCCGCCCACCCCTTGATTCCTGCTGGCCAGGCCAGCAGGCGCTGGGCCGGGGCCCAGACCTTCGGCCTGGGGCGACATGTCGCTTTGTCGCTTGGCCCGTATGGGGCCCTACGAACCCGTCCGTCCCTCCGGAATATCGGGACCAAAGAGGCGTGTTGCTCTCCCGTCACAACTAGCACCGTGCAGCGGGGACCTCAGCCTCCAGGACTCCGTCAACCCCGGGGGACGGGCCGAGGGGGCGCGACCACCCCGATCAAACTGAGCTGGTAGGCAGGGCCGGGGAAGCTGTTCTGCCTGCTGTAACATAGTTCAAATTTAACTTTACTTTTCGGCCCGTAGTTAGGAATGCGACATGACTGGACGATCACATCACCGATGACTGTATCACCGTTAGGTTTGATTGTGGGCGCGTAGCTTGGTGTCAGCTGTCGCGGTGGCCGGCTTGAAAGAATGCCACGCCAGCACGAGAGCTCGAGACGCGGACAGCGGCCCCACACCCCCTCAGCATCATGATGTGGGCGTCAGTATGAATCATCGCCAATCGCGGACCGGCGGGCCGCGCCTCGTCCGCCAATCAGGATGCGACGTATGCTTCCGCGTGGTGCGCTACGGCTGGACCTGTGGTTATATATACATGTGTGTGCAGGTTGACGGGAGCTTAGACTCATATTTGACTTATAATAATACGGAGACTCGGAGACTCTCGGACGGAGCTCGGAGGCAAACGGATGCGCGCTTTTGCGTTATTGTATGGAGTAGAGTCCATACCTCTCGGCCTAAGGTGTTGCCAATCGCAAACCAAATTAGTCGCCAGCATCCATCATATTATCGGCCCCGCGTTGCTCGTCGACGTCAAAGTATTCACGAGTCTTTCGCTTCTTCATACCGAGTTATCCGCGGCAGTCGACGGTCCGACTAGACTATCATCGGCTAGGGATAGACTACCCTACACTGCTCATAGTAGGGAGAGTTGGTGTTGCAGGGCCAGGTGAAAGAATTTGATGTTGAGATTGGATGGACATTGGAATGGGAGCGTATGGATGGGCGGACAAGTGAGGAACTCTTAATCTGTCCCCTCACCGGTAGGATGGGCGCCGGATCATTGGGGCACGCAATCCCCCACCACGGAAAGGCGGTGCCTCGTCGGAGGGCTCGCCGACGTCGATGAAGCTACTAAATCGAAATCGCTATAGCTAATGCACTGCGTAACGTCATGCATTTGTGCTGTGACGTCAGAGGCTCCGGACGTCGCCGACGCCTGATTCAGCTCGATTCTGCTCGATTCTGCCGGGTCCTGCTCAGTCCTGCCAACGTCACGATTCTGTCGGGATTCTGTCGGGTTTCTGCCGCGTGTAAACAGGCCTTAAGAATACGACGGTGACTTAACGTACGTGCTTGAGGCTGCCCATGACTCCCCCCCCCCCTCCATGGTCTTCAAGATACTCAAGGACACCCAGAGTCACGCTTGCTCAATATGTATCAATATATGCGCGGAGAATGCAACCTAAGACGTATAAAGCCTTGCGATAATGCAAATGTGTCAGCTTGCAAAGCACAATCTTTCACCCAAGCGAAAACACAAGATGATCAAGGTTCATGCTATTGAAGAATGGCCCGGAAGCAGAAATTTCTGACGTTCGCTGATTTGCCATTCGAAGATTTTGTGCGACAGATAGCCTGTGAAGCCCGTTGATTGTTCTGATTGGCTTCTAGTAATTTTGGTGATCCTCTTGTAGCGTTTCCACTTCACAAATGATGAAGTAGAATTTTGCGGCGATCATACTCAAGTAGCTGAGGCTTCGGGGTGGGGGTGGGGGACACACGAAAAACATTGAGAGGTACAAATCATCACTTTTCAGAAATTGAGGTGACATGTCCCCCCCCCGTGGTTACACCCATGCGTAGGTGGTTGCTTCGAACACCTGCAATATAGGCAGAAGCATTTGTGTTACTTGTTTGGATCCAAAGCTCGTCACTGAATGCGAATGCGAATATGAATCACCGCTGGCCAGTGTTAAAATGATGTTTTTGTTTGTTAGATATGAGATGTCAAAATGAGCACGGTAGAATGTCGAAATTCGACATGGAAACGATGTCGCTTAAAATATCTGATATGTCCTTCAGACTCAATGTTAAGCCAACAGTGTATTTACAAGTGCACCTTTTCGTTAATTTTGAATGATGCCTAATATGGCCATACGTATGTTCACGATAACGGCTAAACAAATATATACTATAAGGTGGTATTGTACAACAGACCACAGCATAGCAAAGCCATTTACCGGGAATTCCGCCACGACACGAACATATCGCAACTTGCGAGATGTTCTTGTATCGAAATCTGTGATGGTGAGCATGAACACGGTACTTGCAAACAAGATTCAGTTAGAAATGAGGTATGAAGACTTCTCCAACACAGATAAAAAAGGACTATGTCGTGGCTTCTCCAGGAAGGGTGTCGACTCAGTGTTCAGCAAGTGGTATATTCCACCCTATTTCACAAATAATTGTTCACTGCCGTTAGCTAACTCGTCGCTGACTTCTCTAGCGTTCAAAGCTCGCTTCACAGCTGGGGCAGTCAAATTGACCGGAGCCTGTGACGTTTTAAAGGCGATTTTCCGCATCATTTTGCGTGCATTTCAAGCCCTCAACTGTCAATGTCTGCTAAGTCGGGATGCAACGAAACGCACTAGAGGATTTTTTTTTTAATTACGTGTTAGTTTTGTATATGGCTAAAATGGCTAAAGTAAGCATTTTTATGAGGACAAGTTGACTTCGAACAACGTTTTGCCGTCCGCTCTACTCCTTATAATAATTATTTATCATTAAAGAAAATGGAGATCTTATGTTTCCAAAAAATAATATGTTGATTTGTCAGTGGGCAAATTGTATTGCCCATGGACGATTTCGCCTTCCTTTTCTGATTCCAAATATTTTTAATCTCTCCCCTCCCCCCACCAAAAAAAAACTCCCCAGAGTCAAAAACATAACGCCAGTCGTGACCACATAAACCCCTAGTCACGTCACTTTTGAAGGAATAAAATTGTTTGGGGTGGTATCGGACCCTACTCGTCGAGTGCTCTCCGATGACACCTCTCGTTTTCGCTCGACGTTTCGTTTGGAGATTAGAGGGGCGCACTCATCGACCTTCGTTCCCGAAACGGGGTGTGATGATCTGACCGGAATGACGAGTTAAATTTGAGTGGGTTAACGCGGGTTAACAAGTTAATTTTGAAATTACATGTGCATTCAGAAATTTGTAGGGCATATAATTTGGCATATTTCAGGGACGTCTCAACCGGTACCGATAGTAGCAGCTAACGGAACATATTGTCTTTGATGAGAATTTTGATTTAAAACATTTCCGCAAAATTTATTTTACATCTTTGTCGATTTTGGCATACTTTGCTCTTCTAAGCCTGCCAGAGTTCTGAATTTTGCTTGCATCAAATTTCCCTTCGGTGTATCCTTTCCATTTCCGACGCTGATTGTGAAAAAAAATATGTAAAAAATCGGAGACATTAAAAACAGATTTCCAAAACATTCAGGTTGGAAATTTCACACACAAAGCCATACCTCTGGTAATGTGAGGATCGCTCACGTTTTCAATAGGGTTTGCCGATACTTCAGCAACACTTTTTTTTTGTTATTCGCTTGGTATTGCGACGATAAGAATCGCCACAGTGACTATTGTAAGACGGCTTGCATTTTTAATACGGCGTTTCATGCGGTCGCCATGCGGCCCGACTACACGAGACATCCAGCCGCCGCGACCGGAAACCCGTGGCAGGTGCGGAGAAATTTGTGAAAAGCAAGCGCACACACTAAGCCTACTCGTCGCCGAAACGCCCACACCATGTCAACAGCGGCCACTTGGTAGCTGCTGCCAATGCAAGCAATGACATCCGCCTAGCCACAGGGTATCAGCCTAGAAGCAGCCACCGCTCTGGACAGCCGGAACCGCCAACCGCCAATCAGCGGCCAGCAGTCACCAGTCACCAGTCACCAGTGACCAGCGACACCAGCCGGCACCATCAGCCACCAGCCAGGCCAGGGGGCACAAAGAGATGGCGTGCGTTGCCGGACGCCTGGGGCCGGCCGCTCCCAGGGGCGGCGCCATTTATAAGCGCCACCCCGGGGGGAGTCGGGACACACCACCCTAGGCAGTCGTCGGAGACTGACCGCCCAAGAGCGTCGTCAGAGGCACACCACCCAAGGCAGTCGTCGTGGGCAGACCACCCAAGATGGTCGGAAGCACACTGCCCCAGACAGCAGTTGATACTCTGGTGAAGTGCAGTGAATGTGGACAATGATGAGTTAAACTGTGAACTTTGCTCGCGTTAGGATCGACACGGCCACTACTGAAAGACTCTGCGAAAACCGAGTGAACATCGCGAAATGTGAGTGAATCAGGCCAGGGAGTGGCGATACACCCTTCACCCATCATGCAAACCATGTGACCCGTCCGCCACCGGTCTTTTTCTGTATGTGATGGCCCCAGCCAGCGGTGGTACTAGTAGCCCCGGGAAGGGTAAAGGGGAGGAGCGAAATGTGTGACGATCAAGGGTATTATGGAGCATGGCTTCAAGGTTGCTGTGCATGATACATGAATGTTTATAGTTTAGAAATGAATGGTAGAAATGAATACATAACCACGCACGCACATTACTGACAAGAGTTTAGGTGACGGGAGAACCAATTGGTTCCGGGAAGACGTTATTGAAGAGGGCAGGTCTTCTGGCTCACTACATGCTAAATAACCACTTTCTTTCCATGGGGAATTAAAGCATCTTAGGAGATCTGCTGAGGCCCCACGTCACTCAGCGGTTACGGTCAAGGTGGGAATACCCCCGGTCTCTTCCCCAATGTCGCTCTGTCCTTCTGTTTCTCCGTATTTCCCTCTCCCTCTCTCTCTCACTTTCTCGCTCTCCCTCTCCCTCCCTCTCTCTCTCCCTCTCCCTCTCCCTCTCTCTCTCTTTCTCTCTCTCCCTGAGAGATCTCTCTTTCCCTGAGAGATCTCTCTCTCTCTCTCTCTCTCTCTCTCTCTCTATATATATATATATATATATATATATATATATATATATATATATATATATATATATATATATATATATATATATATATATATATATATATATATATATATATATATATATATATATATATATATATATATATATATATATATATATATATATATATATATATATATATATATATATATATATATATATATA
The DNA here is from genome assembly GCA_034440615.1 of Ashinkailepas kermadecensis. Classification (NCBI taxonomy): domain Eukaryota; kingdom Metazoa; phylum Arthropoda; class Thecostraca; family Neolepadidae; genus Ashinkailepas; species Ashinkailepas kermadecensis. The sequence continues at coordinate 9,072 of JAOTOM010004003.1, forward strand.
TATATATATATATATATATATATATATATATATATATATATATATATATATATATATATATATATATATATATATATATATATATATATATATATATATATATATATATATATATTTTTTTTTTTTTTTTTTTCTCTCTCTCTCTCTCTTCTCTCTCTCTCTCTCTCTCTCTCTCTCTCTCTCTCTCTCTCTCTCTCTCTCTCTCTCTCTCTCTCTCTCTCTCCCTCTCCCTCTCTCGCTCGCCCTCCAATCAAACGTCAAACACCTGTTTCCCATCAAAGAGGCAGCTTGGCCGGTGTCGCCGAAGCCAAGGGTCCATTAACCCTTGTGGAGGGAACAGACCATAACCGTTAACCCGAATAGTCAGTAGTGAATGGGAGTATCGCACTACAGGGACATTTTCTTTATCAGAAATCCGCTATTTCAGTGTGTTTATCTGCATATACATTGTAATTTGCATCATATTCAACCAGACAAATGGGTTTGGTTCCGGCGGGTTTATGAGGGTCTTGATGTCATCCTTGACTGAACGTAAAATAGCGGATGTTACACAAGCCAAGCATTTATCAAGAATGAAATGGCAACCAGGCGTTAAATGACGTGCAGCCCTTCCATACTCGCTCAGCTTTGAGTCACGAACATTCATCCTCCCATGCTCACGAAACTTCCGGACACCTCCGACGTAGAGACCAGCGCGACGTGACAGTGCAGGCAATTATTCACATCAGGGGAAAAAGCGAATTACAGGGACCAGGTTCTCATTCTTCCTTCACGCCGAAAAATATCGAGGGTCCCAATACAGGTGGCGACCGGGTTGGTCTCGCTGGAACGAAGAAATCGAGCGTCACTCAAACGCCAAACCCTGTTCCAAATCAAACATGTCACCCGGTCAAAGGCGCTGAGCCGAGGGTTCTTGACCTTGGGAAGTGATGCGGCAGAAACCGCTAACTTGGGTAAACTCGTGAATTCTTCCCGGGCACTGGGTCACTAAACCATAGCGCCACGTGTTTACGAGACTTCCACCTGCTTTGAATGGTATGGGCAATAGTACAGAGCAACTGAACTCAGGAAGCTGATATATATATGGAACCGGGGATAACATTCCACTTTGGGAATGGAATGGAAATGGAAAGGAATGGACTTGAGACTGAAGTTAATTATAGAGGACCCTATGGTCCGTTGTGTGCGTTTTATGTCACGCCGAGATATGCCGGAAACTTTTAAGCGAGCAAGTAGCAAACTATGACTAAAAACAAACCCTGTGACCCAACACGAGATCGCCCACGCTCCCTTGTATCGCCCTTTGTCAATTGCGTTGCGCCACGGTGATACAGAGCCCCTCAGTACATTACCGGTTGCTAAAGTGAACACAAAGTTGAAAGTTGACCTTGTAGTGTTGTTGACCCAGGTCGACCTAGCTTGGTCCGAGACGCGGCACCTCCCTTAAGTGCTGCTACCAGATGAATAAGTTGCACATTCGCGGCATACATTTTGCACCATATGTATGGTTATGTGAACTCCTCACCACGGCAAATGTCCATGACATATCACAAAGCAGTCACGATGGGGAAACAACGTTTACCGGGAAATCGCTGGAAACTCGCCCTCAGGCTATATACCTGTTAAGTGCATGTATTACCCTTGGATGCTGCGGGCCGGGTAAACATTCGGAGGTCAAAAAGTCTTAAGTTTATACCATTGAGGAACGAACAGTGCACTGACCATTAAGTGGCCAAACGTACCAGGTGCGAATGAGGGATTTAACAGGGAATTAATTCCGGGTTCGTCCGTTACTTAAATGTAAAAGCTAGCCGGCAAGACAGGATAGGACGAACCCGACTACTGTCTGTGACGGAAAAACGTGAGACGACTTACGCATTTTAGCGAGGAGACGGTTTGCAAGCCGCTCTTCCACGGGCGATAAATTCCATGGGCCCAAACGTGAGTTACGAATAGCCTCCGTCCTCTTCTCTTCGGAGGAGACGGAGGATTGTTGATAGAAGACGGCAAATGACGAAACACTGTTGGTTGAACCCCTGGGAAAGCGTGCCGGAAAGACTGGACATTTCAAAAGGGCATCTGGATAACTTGAGTAATTATAGGCCGCAAATCCCTCCGGCCTGGGGATCACAGAGCGCGGAAGGGCATCCCGAGGGTGGTCAGACCCAACGGGGTCCATGGGTAAGCTCGCAGGCAGCGGCACCCAATTTTGGGTCGGGATGAATATGTGCGCACAGCTTAGGTAACAGCAAAAAACGGCCAGGTTGGTATTCCTTCCCCGTCTCAGCTATTCCAGTAGGCCTGGGCCTCTCGATTACGGCACAGGCAGGGAAGATGAAGTTTGGCGTTCCGTAAGCCCCCAAAGGATATGGCAGGCAGGGGATTTGAGGGTCTCCCGACCTGATCCCGGGCAGGATAGGTTATAAACACGATAGGGGGGGGGGGGCATTCCGACCGATTTGTGGCCCAGGACCATCTGTGGGGGTGCCCGCCGATCGCAAGTTTAGAGCATGCAAGTCCTGGCAAGGCTTTGACTCATTTAAAGTGTAGGTACGTCGGTCATTATTACCCAAGCCCAGACATAAGACCATCAGAAACTAACGGAATGTCGCAGCCCAGTGTCATCGAGCCTTGAAGGCAGTAATTGAAATAATATATCATGCACACCAACAGTGTCGCGTCAGCCGTTCACAGTTGTGGACCTAAGCACGGGTAATTCACATTTAACTTTGGGCTAGAAAGCCCTAAGCAACGGTCTGAGGTAGTAAGACTCGCTGAATGCGCATGTACCACTGGAAGGGAAAATATCGGGCCAATAATTTTAGTAGAGACCGAATGTTCGGAATGGAAGATGGAAATGAATGGATTACGTGGGAGCATTCATGAAGTAGCTATGGGTAATTAAGGACCAGTGGGAGCTGTTGGAACTCTGCGTACGCATCTAGCTGACAGAAATCATCGTTGCCAAAATTTGACCCAGGATAATTACCTAGGCCCTCAATTTGCCAGTCCGGAGACCTGTGGGAGCGTTGCTGGTGGAGGACATGGAGGAAACAAGGGGGGACTTTAACACTTAAGAGGGCCCCGAAGCCGGACGAGGGACGGTGACGGACGCATTTCCAACTCCAATGTCCGCCCATTACTCTTATGACCCCCTCCCTTCCTAGGTCTCTCCAACCATGCGGTTCCTCTATCCCCCCTAGCGTCACGACCAAGCCAGGTTCACTCACGAATGGAAGTGGTGCAATGAGAAACTTGTTCTCGCTATATAAATTTGTGTTAGGATAACGAGTTACGGGGCGCCGACAAGATGACTATACGAAGACATGATGATATGACACATGATGACAGCACATACTACAGCGTGGACTCGCGGGTCGCCGCTCGCTATGGGCCGCACCGGCTGGTAGCCGGCGGGACACCGGAAACGAGATCGGCACGGACCGGGAGAACCCGCCCAGCGCCCGTGAGCGTAGCAAACATGGCCGCCGGCCGGCGGCCGTGCGGAAACAACTGTCTCAAGGGCACACCGCAGTGGAGCAAGACCCAATAACACAAACGCCACCATTCAGACGACAGAAGACCAACTACACCACACAAGACTCCAAGACGACCACACAAGACTCCAAGACTACTCCAAACTCCGACTGCTACTCAGACCAACCACTCCAGACCTAACCTGCTAGACACATACCAACCACTCCCCCACCTACCAACCCCTCTATTATCCCCCCCTTTCCCTTACCAAGACGTGACCAGACCCCCCCCCCTTCCAAACCACCACCCCTGCCAACCCCTCCCCCATCCACCCCCCACACCGACCCCGCCCCCGACCTCGCCGCCCTACACTATCATCATTGCTTGTAGCGTTTACGCACGTCGAAAAAAAATCACCGTCCTCTTTCCACCAGGCGTTTCTTGAAACTGATTCGTACACTGCTCCAGCTCTGCCAAGCCTGTTATCGTTTCCTCCCCCATGTCAACCCCTCTGTTCTTCGCCGTCATTAACGCCGGCGCCTTTGTCTCCCTCGGAACCTCCACCAGGCTGTAGAATATTGAGCTATGTACAATGGGGAGAACGGATGTGGTTGGATGCAGTGGCATCGCCACGAAATACTTCCAGCGGGTGGGGGCAATGTTGAAAGGGGGCCTCCTGCGCCCCGAAAAGGGGCCTCCACTGTGTTAGGGCCTCCTATTGTTTTTTAGCCTCTTTTTGGAATCCCTCCTTATTTTGGAGGGCTCCGGATTGATTTTTTTCTCGAATACCGATGCGATTTTTGGGGTCACACTGTGCTTATGTTGGGGTCACACGCCAATTTTTAGCAGACCCGACGTTAATTTGTTATGCCCAGACCAAATTTTTGGGCCTACCGATGGGAATTGTGGGTCTCGAGCGCGATATTTGGAGCGACCGGTCCGAGTTTGCGGGGCGCGTTGTGCTTAGCTGTGGCCCCAACGCGATTTTGGCGATTTCTGTTGCAGATTTTCGGGCCTCGAAGCGGAGTTTTCTGGGGCCTGCCGGATTTATTTGGAACTCCTGCGCGAATTCTGGTGGACCGACGCGAATTTGTGCGGCCCCAGCGCGACTTTTGGGGGCCCTGGCACGATTTTTGGGAGCTTCTCTCTCTTAGGAGGGAGGGACATTTGCCCCTTTGATATGCCACTGCGGCCACCGAAGAGGTTTGTTTTTGTTCAGCCGACGGCACCTTTTGGAGTATGAAAGCCCTCCGGGTAATTTTTTTCCGGACCTGCTCTTAACTTACCTGTGCTAGGGTCGATTCGATGGACTCTTGATGTGAACTTTGTGGACATCGAGTTCTATTTTCTTAGAGGTCCTTAGTTGATATTTTTGGGTCCCTGTGCGTTTATTTTTCGGTGCCCTGACACGTTTTTTTTCGGTGCCCAACTGGTTTTTCAGGGACTTCGACTCGATTTTTTAGCTCGCAGAATGGCATTCCGGTTGATAATTGATTTTTGGGGGGCAGCTGCAACTTTTGGGGCCCGGCGCGATCTTTTGGGCCCCCAGTGTGATCTTGAAGGGCTGCGACGCGACTTTTTCTGAGACCAATGTAATCTGTTGTATCCCGACGTCATTTGCTTGGATCCCAAGAGCGAGTTTTAGCGACCTCGACACTGTTTGGGGGTCCAACACGTTTTGGAGGCTTTTGGCGCCATTGTTGGGGCCCAGAGTGATCATCCATGTCCGGATTGTTTTTCGTTGCCCCGGCTTCATTTGTGTCCCAATGAGACTGTCGGGGAACGGTGCGACCTGTCGTGCCCCTAATGTGATTTTCATGGTTCGGGCGTGACTTTTTGGTACGCCCAGGCTCAGCGTGATTTTCAGGGGCTCCGGCCGGATCTTTTTGGGCCAATACCGTGATTTTCATATACCCCGACACGACTCCTACCATTTCTTAGGGGCTTCTTCTTGCAAATTATAGGCCTCCTCTCGCGTCTTAGGGGTCTCGTCTCATTCCCTGGAGCCTCTTTACCGGTTTTGGATGTCTCCTCGTGTGTCCTCCCCTCCTCCATATTCAATGGCCCTCCTCTCCCGTCTTGGAGGGCCTCCACCTACATCCTTGGGTCCATTTAGCAGGGCATGGAGCTTCCTCTCATGTTCCAGGGGCATTCTCTGCCAAATTAGAGGCATCCTGCCACGCCTCGTGTGCCTCCTTTGTCCTGACAAAGCCTTTCCCGTCTTGAGGGGATCTTCAATTTTGGACACCTCACCTTCTTCCATACCTGCTTCCAACTCCCATCTTAAGGGCCTCCTCTCATTTCCTGGGAACTCCTTCGAGTCTTCGCGTCCTCATTCGGCCCTGGAGACCTCCTACTCCGTCTTGAGGGGCTCCTCTTGAGTCTGGCAGGGGCCTCGTTTTCTCTTTTAGAGGCCTTCTTTGTCAAATTATGGGCTTCCTCTCACGTCTTGGAAGCCTCCTGCTCTGCATTTTGATTCGATCTTTGCCCATTTTCAGGGTGGCCTCTTATCTCCTGGTGGACACTCTTTTGTCCCAGGTGGCTGATCCTCCAAATTACAAGCAATCCAAATTACACTCAGTTTCCTAGTCATTTCCTGTGGACCTTCTTCCCCGTCTTGGGGCTTTCTTTCTCGCCTGGGAGCCATCCCTCTTATCTAATGGTCTTTCTCTCCTATTTTAGGGGCCTCCTCATCATAATGGGGTCTCATTTCCAATCCTGTATCGTCCTCTTCCGAATTAGGTGTCTCCTGCCACGTTTCTGGATCATCCATCTTGGTGAAACCTTACCCATTTCGGGGCCTGATTTTGCATCCCCGAAACCCCATCTCATATCCACTGGCTTTCTCTTCCGTCTTAGTGCCTCCTCTCATTTGCTGGGGCCTCCCTTTCAGCATCGGGGCCTCCTTTGCAATCATGGGGGCCTCCTTTGTAATCCTGGGGCCTCCTTTGCAATCCTGGGGGCCTTCTGTGTAATGCTGGGGGCCTCTTTTGCAATCTGGTGGCCTCCGTTCCAATTGTTGACACTCTCTTGATTTCTGTGGCCTCCTATCCTCCCCTAGGTGACTCCTTTGTCAAATTAGGGGCTTTCTCTTCCATGTTAGGGGCCTCGCTTTCCAAATTAAGAACATCCCGCCACTCATCGGAAGCCTTCTTGTCTAACCTGGGTGGCTTCTTGCCCGTCCCGGTGGCATTCTTTTCGTCCTGGGGCCTCCTCCCAATCTCTGTCCTACGTCTCTTATTGGGACCTGATTAGATTTCCCGGGGGCCTCGTTGCCAGTCTTGCGGCCTCCCTGACAGCATGATTTTCTGTCTCGTCGGCCTCCTAGCTCACATTTTTTTCCTGTGCATTTACGGATAGGGGCCTCCTAAAATTTCAGGGGGGGGGGGCAGTCTCATGGCAGGGGGGGGCGAATCCCCCCTCCGCCCTCCCTCCCCGGTGGCGACGTCCCTGGTTAGAGGGAAGCCATACGCGAGACAAACACCTGGGCTTTTATTTGTCTTTAATACATATTCATGAGCAGTCCACAGAGACGCAATGCTTCTTCTTTAGCACAAAATGATAAACCTGCCTAATACTTGATAGCTGACACGAAGTTATCCTCATGTTTGTTATAGGCATCTACCTACCGCGCCAGATTCAAGATGTAGGGAACATAACCTGATCTAATAGGGTCAGATTGCGTTGCTTCCATGCTTAATGTTATTCAATGCTATCAGCTGTTCCAAAGTAGGTGCAATTGCATCGCTACACGTAAATAATCCCCCGGGTGACCTATCGGTAATTAGTGACCTTGAAATTCGTGATGGTTCTTCAGGGAAACTAGAAGATCTACATTAAAATGGTATGCGTGTTTTTCTTAGAAAAACGTTTTCCAATCATACATCCGTATGTCATGGTCCTACCTCGTGTAGCTTTCCAATAGAAGAAAGCATACACAAAATAAGTCTGGGCGGGTCTACTCTGTTGCCCAGGGTTGTTGCCGTGCCATTGCTCCGAAACTACTGAACCGAATTTCATCAAACCTTCACCAATCGATGCAATGGGGTCGATTTCCGTGGGACTTTTTAATATAGTGAATCGCAACGATACGCAAAGCTATTAAATTACCCCTTAAATTTGGAGCGGCCATTTTGAATCCATTTTGAAATGTTGCGGTGCCCATGCTCCTAAACGACTAGACTGAATTTCATGAAACCATCACCAATCGATGCAGCATATTCGATTTACTTGGGACTTTACAATATGGTGACCTTGACCCTGACCTAAGGTCGCAAAATAAGTACATCTTTGTAGGCAATAATTGCGGTGCTCATGCTCCTAAACTACTGAGCCGAAATTCATGAAACCTTCACCAATCGACGTGACATGGTCGATAAACTTGGGCCTTTTGAATATGGTGACCTTGGATTTAGGTCAAGGTCACTAAAAAAGCACAAAACTATTTTTAAGACTTTCTACCACGCGCATACTCCGCAACTACTAAATATAATTGCATGAAACCTTCGCCAATCGACGTGATATGATCGATATACGTAGGGCTTTGAATATGGTGAACTTGACTTTAGGTCAAGGTCACCAAAATACACAAAATCGTTTTTGAGGCTATTTTCCACGCCTATACTCCGAAAGCACTGAACCGAATTTGATGAAACATTCACTAATCGACGTGGAATGGCCGATGTACTCGACACGTTTCAATATGGTGACCTTGACCTTAGATGAAGGTCATCAAAAATGCATAAAACTCTTTTTAAGGGTTGTTGCGCCACCCATGCTCCGAAATTACGCAACTGAATTTCATGACACCTTCACCAATCGACGCAACGTGGTCGATATACTTGAGACTTTTCAATATGGTGACCTTGGCCTTAGGGCAAGGTCATCAAAAGTGAATAAAGCTCCTTTTAAGGGTTGTTGCGCCGCCCATGCTCAGAAAGTGCGCAACCAAATTACATAAAACCTTCACCAATCGACATGACGTGGTCGATATACTCGGTACTTTTCAATATGGTGACCCTGGCCTTAGGTGAAGGTCATCAAAAGTGCATAAACTCCTTTTAAGGGTTATTCCGCCGCCCATGCTCCGAAAGCACGCAACCGAATTTCATGGAACCTTCACCAGTCGACGTCACGTGGTCGATATACGTCGGACTTTTCAATATGGTTACCTTGGCCTTAGGTCAAGGTCATCAAACGTGCATGAACTCTTTTTAAGGGTTGTTGCGCCGCCCATGCTCCGAAAGTACGCAACCGAATTTCATGAAACCTTCACTAATCGACGTGACGCGGTCGATATACCTGGGACTTTTTAATATGGTGACCTTGGCCTTAGGTCAAGGTCATCAAAAGACCTTGACCAAATGACCCTGACCTAAGGCCAAGGTCACCATATTGGAAAGTCCCCAGTATATCGACCACGTCGCGTCGATTGGTGAAGGTGTAATGAATTTCGGTTGCGTACTTTCGGAGCATGGGAGGCGCAACAACCCTTAAAAGGAGTTTTATGCACTTTTTATGACCTTGACCTAAGGCCAAGATCACCATATTGAAAAGTCCCAAGTATATCGACCACGTCGCGTCGATTGGTGAAGGTTTCATGTAATTCGGTTGCGTACTTTCGGAGCATGGGCGGCGCAACATCCCTTAAAAAGAGTTTTATGCACTTTTGATGACCTTGACCTGAGGCCAAGGTCACCATATTGGAACGTCCCAAGTATATCGACCATGTTGCGTCGATTGGTGAAGGTTTCATGAAATTCGGTTGCGTACTTTCGGAGCATGGGCGCCGCAACAACCCATAAAAATAGTTTTATGCATTTTGTATGACCTTCACCTAAGGTCAAGGTCACCATATTGAAACGTTCCGAGTATATCGGCCGTTCCACGTCGATTAGTGAATGTTTCATCAAATTCAGTTCAGTACTTTCGGAGTATAGGGGTGGCAAATAGCCCAAAAACGATTTTGTGTATTTTGGTGACCTTGACCTAAAGTCAAGGTCACCATATTGAAAGCCCTACGTACATCGATTGGCGAAGGTTTCATGAAATTATATTTAGTAGTTTCGGAGTATGGGCGTGGTAAAAAGACTTAAAACTTGTTTTGCTTTTTCAGTGACCTTGACCTAAAGCCAAGGTCACCATATTCAAAAATCCAAAGTATATTGACCATGTCACGTCGATTGGTGAAGGCTTCATGAAATTCGGTTCAGTAGTTTAGGAGCATGGGCACCGCAATTTTTGCCAATAAAGATGTACTTATTTTGCGACCTTAGGTAAAGGTCAAGGGCACCATATTGTAAAGTTCCAAGTAAATCGACTATGCTGCATCGATTGGTGATGGTTTCATGAAATTCAGTCGAGTCGTTTAGGAGCATGGGCACCGCAACATTTTCCAAATGGACTCAAAATGGCCGCTCCAAGTTTAAGGGGTAATTTAATAGCTTTACGTATCGGTGAGAGTCACCATATTCAAAAGTCCCACGGAAATCGACACCATTGCATCGATTGGTGAAGGTTTGATGCAATTTTGCTCAGTAGTTTCGGAGCATGGGCACGGCAACAACCCTGGGCAACAGAGTAGACCCACCCAACAAGTCTTACCTGGAAAACGCAAAATCGCATTATGAAGAGCGGACGGCCATATCAGACATTTATAACAACGCATTTTAAAAAGTTCTTGTTTGGTCAGCGAAATCATGCCCACTGACATTTCCGTTGTCAAACTTTTCAATTTTGATCGGTAGGGATCACGAGAGGTCTTGAGGTTATGAGGTCGCGATGTCAAGTATATAAAATATTTATATTTTGTTTCGGGAATGTTTCAGTTGATCCTTTTTCTGCTGAAATATATATCATTTGCCACCCTTTCCGCTTATTATTGATATATCTATCGTCAAACCAACCCATGTTATTTGACCTAAAACTACAGTCAGAGATTATAGCTCGAAAACCGTTGGCCGAATCTGGATGAAATTTGCACAGCCGCATTCCGAGCCAGACTACTCTGTGAGCAAACCTTGGTCTCAATCAAAATTTATGGGGTTAATGCGCATTGGTCGATCTGTCGTGGAACGCACCAGATGAGACACCATGCGAATGCCTGAAGAACTCTGCACACGAATCCAAACCGCTTTCATTTGTAATACCTTGAACACGTTAGCTGCCTTGCCGGTAAACGAAGACACTGAACGAAACCAAGTCAAACCCCGCTTTCCGGGGTTTCACCGCGGGGCGTGAGGGACTGTTGCTGGCCTTCAAACTCAGCTGCTGTCCATTCACAAGCCAAAGTGGTCGACAGATGTTCGCAGGAGGCTCCCGGGTTTCGCATATTCTACCATAGGATATCACAATCTGCCGCTGCTGTAGCCGACAGACGTTGGAGGTGCGTTCATGGTGCAGAAGTGAAGTAAGTTCCACTCTTGAGCGAGCGTTAGACGGACGTTGTTTGACCTTGTTTTGGGGCTCCAATTAGGCTAGCAATCTGCAAAGCATGGTGTCTTGCACAAGCTAGTTTTTTTATGATGCACAGTCACATTATGTGCCTACCTTCCACAAAATCCACACAATTAGCTAACCATTACACAATAGAGCTTCTACGCAAGCTTGAATCTCTTCTCGTCGTTGATTCGCTGCAGCGATGGGCTGTGGCGGATGAGCGTTAGAATATAAGTAGAACGTTAAGACATTAGAACATTAGTAACGCATATTACGTGTGCAAAAATAATAAATATCGAAAATCAATAATAACTATGTAACAGAATAAAGCTATGTGCGGGATGTCAGCAACAGCCACAGCAGACGGTTCCAGTCTATTTAAATGAATAATCCTGTCACGCCGCCAATAGGGGCGGGCGGATCCACCGAGAGGGTTAGGATAGCGAAGGGAGCAACCATCTTCCCCACCCCAGGTGGGGATCTGGGCGGGTCCAGGAATTATCATGACAGGGCATCGGGTACTTTCACAAAGGCAACCCTCTGAATACATGGCGCCCCTCTGGGCATGTCATAAAAATCATAACGTATTAAGGCTTAATAAGGGCCACAGGGGCCCATCTGGGTTCAGCCTATCTAGAAAAGGTACTAGAAATGTACATACTCTCACCCCAATCAATCCCTTATCCCAAGTTCCTAGGAAGCTATATACCCCAGCCTATCTAGCACCACTCACTTGCTACCGCATAACACCCTCAACAATCACAAGCTCCTCCCATCATACCCATCGTGTCACCATAGACAATCTCATCAGCATCACATCCCGAAGGAAGGTGCCGAATCCACTGCTAGGCACACCCCACACAAATTCATAAAGCGTTCAGACTTAATAAGAGACCCACTTGCTATTGCATAATACACTCAACAATTACAAACTCCTCCCATCATACCCATTGTGCTACCATAGACAATCTCATCAGTATCACATCCCGAAGGAAGCCAATTTGCCAATTCCATGACAATTCGTGGATCCGCCACTGATGTGGAGTGGAAGAGGTGTTCGCTCCCTTCGTCCCCCCCCGATTGGATCCGCCCCTAGCAACGGCGTGACAGGATCATTAATTTAAGTCGGCTGTAGCAGTCTTGTGGAGTTGTGTGCTGTGCCTGTTGCTAACTTAACGGACATAATAAAGCCGGACTTATTTGGTAGCGTGATACTGAGTTGAATTATATGTATGTATATATATATATATATATATATATATATATATATATATATATATATATATATATATATGTATATATATATATATCTATATATATATATATATATATATATATATATATATATATATATATATATATATATATATATATATATATATATATATATATATATATATATGTGTATATATACATATATATATATATATATATATATATATATATATATATATATATATATATATATATATATATATATATATATATATATATGTATATATATATATATATATCTAACTGCCTTAGGTAAAGTTTTTTTGCGAATGTATGACGTTATTTCATAGGAATTCTACGACAGAAATTGCGATGTTGGTGAAACACGTTTCACGAAGCCACATACAAGTTGCAGGTATCATATTCTTAGACCGTCTTAAAATCGTAGTTCTCATTTTTATGAAAGACCTCAGTTCGTGGTACGTCATATTGTAACATTACAGTACAGGACAAACTGCCGGTGAGACATAAAAACCCAAGAATCGTGTTCAGGGACTAAGATGATACATTACACAAAGTTCAAGCAAAATAACAGGTGGTCGAAAGTCATCGAGCGGCTGAATTGGAGTGGAATGATTTAATAAATATACGCCGGGTGCAGAAAATTGGCAACTCTTGGCAAACTGGCAATACATTGCCCATTGAGTCTCATGCTATCTCCACCAACGATTTCGATTGTCTCCTGTCTTGCAATGAAGCGCATTAAGTTGATGACTCACTGACAAATCACAACACATACAACATCCTAGCGCTAGCAGTGGATCGTCGAAAATTTGCTACGATCCGTTTTGTGGGCGTGCTTCAACAAAACAACCTCACACGACACTTTGTTATATAACACCACGTCTATTTTGCTTGATGCCAGGCAATAAGAAAATAAATCAAGTCATGTTTTTATCCGAAGTTACCAGCTGCAGAACGATGCGACGTACCTGCAGCGGCGCAGACGGGCTTACGCTACAATGCAACACGAATGAATGCAAGTGAATCAACATCATTTTGCACAATACGGCTAAGTCGACCGACAAAGGCTTCCTTGACAGGCAGTGGATTAACAAGCAAACGAACAAAAAATGTCGCTGGTGATGATGCCAGCTCTCCTAGGCACCCGCGTATGGACGGGTAGGTGGCAGCCGATTCAGTTTGATAGCGTCCCACACCCAGTCCTCGGTGACGACCACGGCGCAGCTGCTGCGAACACGGGTCGTAACAGTTTCGCCGTCCGTCACCACATAGTGAGTGGCCAGCTCCAGCTGCTCGGGCGTCAGCAGCTCGCCGTCATAGGTCACGATGTGGCGTCGCAGCCGACTGTTGTTGGCCAGCACCGGCGACAGTATCGCCAGCACCGGTCGCAGCGTGGACGGCAACCCGACCACCCGCGTCCCCTTGTCGCCGGGCTGCTTCATCCTGGCAGGCATCGCAGACGTGCCGGGTACCGCCGCGTCGGTCGCGGTTGTTCTACAGCGAGATGGACTGGACTTGCGCCGCTTGGGTGGGGTAGACTCGTCATCGAGTGGACGCTTGGTGGGCGTATATTTCGGACTTGCGTTGTCTCCAGTGACTGGTCGCTTTGTCGGAGATGATTGCGCCCACGGGACGTCATCGACATCTAATACCTGCTTGGAGTTGTCATAGAGGGTTAACAGTTCTTGCAGCGAGGTGGCAGTCTGCCATGTCTTGTCGTCGCGAATTTTCGTGACACGCGGGAAGCGGATTGAAATGCCGGCGGCTGTGTGCACGTCATGTTTGGTAAACTCCGCACCTGTGATCTCCCAAACGGGAGACTCTTCTGGATTTTGAACAACGAAATCAGGAACCATCGTCTTGGTACAGACGAGCCAGGCAGGCACCCTACTCGGATCTTTGCTGATCTTTTCCACCTGTATTTCACGTTGAAGGCGATCAAGCGTGGCGTCGTCATGCCCACCATGCACCTTAGTCACCGTCCTCCAGCGACGACCGTCCCAGCAGCCCATCAGGAACACAGACATCATGCCACCCTTGCTGCCAGTACCAAACCAGGCACCTAGCACCACCAGGTCGGCCGAATCAGCGACAGCACCGTTCGCCAGGTAGTCCTTCTTCATCTTCAGCCAGTGCCGGCGACCAGGCTCGTACACGGAGCGCGTGTCCTTGAGCACGAGACCCTCCAGACCTTGACTTATCGCTGATGAGATCATGTCTGACAGCTCAGACGACTGGTTTACATATTTCATCTCGGACAACAAGATCCGGTTCGGAATGGGCTTCATATACTGCTCGAGGATCTTCCGTCGTTCAATGATCGTCTTCTTCATCAGGTTTTCACCATTCAAATACAAGCAGTCAAAGACAAACAGACACACGCTGGCATCTTTGAAGGCTGCTTTTTTGTGGACGCCCAACGTACCAAACGGAAGCGGCTTGCTGGTTGTCGTGTCGATCAACAGAACTTCTGCATCCAGGATCAAATTGTCACCATGCGGAAATGCCTTCGAAATGAACTCCTTGAACTCCTTCACCTTGTGCGATAACACGGGCTTCAGCGAACGAGAAAAGTATGCGAATGTGTCTCCTTGCTTGTGCACCTGTACACGCTCGCCATCGTACTTGACCTCAGCGAACATTCCATTGGGGCACTTTTTCATAGCATATTCAACACTCTTGCAAGCCTCAGCCAGCATCGGCAACACTGGTGTCATCAGCGAGATACCAATCTCCAGTGAAGTCGTTTTTCCTGACCGACGCTGATCGCAGACGCGCATCAGCACGTCCTCGAGATCGCGTGACGCCTGAAATGCCTGATAGGCATCTGGATGGATCCCGTCTAACACATGCTTAGCCCCGGCATTAATCCTCAAATCACCTTTGATCAGCCGGACAAAAATCTTCAAATCATTCGAAGTACTTCGTTGGGAAACTTTCTTCAAGAGGTGCATTTGCTCCTCCTCCTTGGTCATGCTTGACAAAGCATCGAGATATCTGTCCACCTCCTGAATCGAAAGGGACGACTTTTTTGCTGGCACGATGACCATGGACTTTTCGAAGAATATCCGTACAGTTTCGGCCACGTCACCTTGCTCCAGGTCCTCAACCATCTCTTCCAAACTGGCTGAGAACAACTGGCTGAACAACTTTGCCAACTGCTTACTCTGCAAATTGTACACTCGTTTAACAACACCAGGAAGAAGGAGTTGTGTCCACAGCAGTAGGGTGCCTTGAAAACCGTCACCATCGGTACCATTTGTCAGAAAATCACTGATGATTTCAGACTTCTTCTTGTAGCTCGCCTCCTCGGCGACTGCTGCACATATCTGACGAAACTTCCGGAACGAGTCATCTTTATTCCCTCGGTTAGCAGTGCCAGTCAGCAGATCAGATCTACCGGACCAACTTGGGGCAGCACTATGCTTGTCAAGGTCAAAAGAGTTCGGAGAAGACCGTTTGACTGCCTTAAGGGACAAAGGACCACCCAACTTCAGTTGTTGTTTGGCAGGCTTCTTAGGTGTCACTGCTTTGGAACGACGCGTTTCGGCAGCGCCATCTATCAGATCAATCACTTTCTTCCTATCGTTCGATTCGATAGAATTCCATCCATCCAGATCCTCTGGTTCTTCTATTACCTTTGTCGTCGCTCTAGCACGCATGAAAGTTTCGAATATACAGTCAGTATGGAACCAATGCTTCATGTCACTCCCAGTCTCAGAATATGGATTGGAGACGAGCTTGGCAATCCTCATAACACTTTTATCTATCTTTTGTTTGCATTTCTTGCAGCTGGCAGTACCTCCCTTTGCATATTCGATGCAAAATGTCTTCCCAGACATGATGTACAGATGCTCTGAATGGACGGATCTACTAAGCCACGAATTTTGATTTCACGAGTAGATCAGGTTATTTAAACTCGCAGGATATGCCTTACAACAAAAGGTGTCGTTTTGGCATTAGGCTGGGCCGAAAACAGCAAGCCACTGCACAACTTGACGGCAGGTACACAGGGGTGGCAAACTTGCATATACCTGCTACGAGAATGTTCCCGTTCATTTCCTGAAATGATGCATATCAGTTGAAATATTTAACATTGTTTTGGCTGACCATGGCTGAGTACAGCAGCTGAAACAAAGAAAGGAAGTGGTGATTGATGTGCAGCTGCATGTGCATTGTCATTGTGGAGGATGGAGAGACGCGCGTAACACAAATTCCGTAAAAAAAATAAACACATATTCCGCAATATATGGAAAGAACCAACAAAAAAAACTCTTGCCCTGTGTTCAAAACCCGTGGAGGCGTCAGTGTGAAATTGTCATCAGCAGTTTGTAGGCAATAACTTGCAGTTCTTAGTATGAAACAAATTTAACTGGTGGCGGTGCGGTAGACGTCACCGATGCATCAGCAGCGTTATCAGGAAAAATCACGCACAAGATGTCATTCATATCGTTAAGGAAGCCCTACCAAATATTGATGCCGCATGGTATGATGCCATGGGTGATTTTAGAAACTGCACATGGGAAGATTTAAGCTTAAACGATGCATCCCTGACGCCGAGTCACGAATGAGAAACATCGGCACTGAGGTGAAGAAGCGCAGCGGCCCACCGGCCAGTGCTGCGCTGCGATAGTAAACGCTGCCTTCGGCTGATAGATAGAAGAACCGAGTTGGACAGAAACACGGTTGGTTAGTTATTTGACCCACAACGCATCGATTGCTTTCGTCACAAAGCGTTGCCAATTTCTCATGCATATTGATCGCGGACAATTAATAGCAGCGATGGGTGGGGCTAGAATCTACGAGCATTGGTTGAGAGACGAGCTTTCTGCCGTGACGAGTGGTCTACTCACTACTTGGAGCAAACTCACTGTTTAGCATCCAAATTTCCACAGTTCTTACAGAAATCAACCTCACCATACAAGTCATGGCACCTAGACAGCTCAGCTTTCTGAACCCACTTTCAACGAACGGTCGGACATTTCTCCTGGGATAAGTCGGACATCACGCCGGCTGAAAGTACTTCCACTTTCAATACGTACGCCGCCAATCACAACTACAAGACACTAACATCACTGGGTCAGGCCTTGAGCTTCCCAAGTACCTGAGCAAGTCCCAAGAGATGCCTTGAGCAAGACGAGACTTCGATTTCTAAAGTTGTGGCTGTGGCCATTTTGACAGCTGTTTTTTTAAAACCAGGTGCAAGAATATTAACATCTCATCACTCATCAGACTATATTTTTTTCCCACAGTCAGTTATCAACAATCATGACTGTTCCCCTCCCACCCGCAATAGATCCAATAAAATTCAACAACCAACGATAGAGCCTAAATATCCTTACATACAAGCTTTCAAAGGGTATATAAAAATAATCAAAGTAGCCATGCTGTTAATTGACTGTCTGTATTGGCCATTGGCACAGTACACACATAGTACCTAATCCAACCTGACCTATCCACCCTCTTAATAACAAATAAAATATTGTAATTATTTCGAACATTTTTTTCTTCCAACTTTGAGGAGAAACTGGTTCCAAATTTTAGGTTTATCTTTTTTTGCAACCAAACTTTCAAAATGTAAACCCAGCCCAGCCCAAATAAAATAAAATAAAATAAAATAAAATCAAATCAAATCAAACCAAACCAAACCAAACCAATCCAACCCAAACCCTTGGTTTGCTTTATGGAGGTAAATGTGTGTACAACTTGTCTACTGAATACCATAAGGCATAACAATCCAGGTTAGGTGGCAAATTTGCAGTTCAAAATAATTTTGTTAAATTCTTTGAATCTATTGTCAGTGTAACATTTATAAATGTCATTAACATGATGAAGCCACTCGTTTCCTCTACAAATGCATATTTTTCAGTTGGAGGGAAAAATAACACCTAAACAGGGTCTTGGAGCTGGATAATGTAGCATAAAAATCATGTTTAAAATAAACAAAAGTAGGGAACATAACCTAACCTCACATGCACGAAAACAATTAATAAACATATTATTTTTAAGCAATTTTTTCTTTTCATGCATCAAATAAACAAAAAACCTAACCCAACCAAACCTGATATGTTCTTGAAGAACGATTTTTTTTATCACAACAATATCTAAAAATAAGAAAAGTCAAAGCTAACCAAGCCTAAACTTTCTTGTTTGCTTCATGGAGGTGAAATATGTGTAAACTTGTCGTGTGAATGCCTATGAGTACAGTAATATGGTTCAGTTAGGTTTTTTGTCATGGAATATGCCCCTGTGCACAAATTTGAGAGAAAAAAAATTATTGACTGGACTTACTGAAGCTTACCTAGCAATTTCTTATTGTGCCATTTTAGGGGGGAAATCACAAATAAGCAAGATATTGACTACTTAAAATCACACCACTTAGCATCAACAGTGGATGATGCAGACTCCTCTGGTGACAATACTACACTATTCAAGATAGGTAAGTTTTAGTAAATACATAGATGGGTTTTAGGTGATCCAACATCAGTAAGTTTTAGGCAATCCAACATCAGTATACTTTAGAACATTTAACATCAGTAGGCTATGGACAATCCAACATCAGTAAGTTATAGGCAATCTAGCATGATAATATTCCAGGTGATCAAACATGAATATGCTAGGTTATTTTTTTTTTTTTTTGCATCGTAGCATTATGCTTCATAATTATTACAACATCCAATGCCCTGTACTCTTAACACATTTTGTTGGTGAGAAAGAATAACATCTGCATTGTTAAAAATGTTGCCAGTGTCCCTAAAGTGGTAACAATACAAGTTTGTAAGCACACTTGCCTCCATAAAGCAAACAAATAGGATAGGTTTGGTTAGATTAGGTCAGTTTATGTTTAAGTTAAAAAATTTGTCAAAGATTTCTCAAAAGAAATTTCCAAGATAAAAAATTGTATTCAAAAGCAGCATATGTTAGGTTGTTAGGTTAGGTTAGGTTTTTATTTAGCAAATTTTACCAGAAAATATATTTCCTTACATTTATTTAACTATATTTTTTTCTCCAAAGGGTGGTTAAGATAGGTTAGGTTATGTTGATTTCTATTTTTAAACATTTCTTTTTAAAATGTTCCATGTTACCTATTTCAAAGCCCCCTTTTCCTGCTATTTTGCTCACAACCTGAAAGTAAGCATTTGCACAGAAAATGAGTGGTCTCATCATCTTAGTTACGTTGATAAACATTGCATTGTAATGATAAATTCCAAGAATTCATAAAACACTTTGAAACACAAATTGTCAACAAAAAAAAGAAGAAGAATATCAAATTCAGTTTGATCAAATCAAATTCAAATGCATAGCACATTCCCACTGGGAAGAGGAAACATGGGCAACACCACGGTTCCTCTAGACTTCCAGCTACCAGCACACCAGCATATACGGGCGCCACACTCTAGCAAGCAAGGTTATATATCGAACGTAAAACCTTCCGGACAAAAGTTGCGTGGAGCGATCGTGACATCACAAAATCCCATCGGTCGGCGGAGGCACGTTGTGCTCCACTTATCTGGAAGAACCGTGGTTCTTCCCATGATTTTGCAATAAATGACTCGAGCAGTTTTGAAAAAGGATCCGGCTTGGCTATAACGGCGGTGGATATGATGCTAGCGGTAGACGTAGCAACCGGGTTTGCTGCAGCTTAGCGACCGGCGTTACCTGCAGTCACTTCCGCAAGCAAACCTTTAGTTGCTCGAAGCAGTAGACTACCAGCGCGGCGCTGCAGCGACAACACCACATCCAAGTGCTTGACCATACGGAATTGCTGCGGCGGAAACTTGGTCAACGCTTTGCGGAACATCGTGGCTTGAACTGTAAGACTCCCGTTCTGGATGCATAAGTCTGTCAATTATTGGTGGAAACCAGGGGTGGAGGATCGCAAGATCAGTTGGTGGGGCTCAGCCCTGGGTCGATCAACCTAGAATACCCCCAAATACCAATTTCTCCTCGAATTTGGCCATTTTATTTTGCCACCTTGAAAAAAACCCATAAATTTCGTGAATATTTTACTTTGTCCAGTTTTCCATGAACTTAGCCAGTCCGGGAACAAAATAATCAAACAATGGTTAATCAAAAACTGGTACCGAATATTGGAAATCCACTGAGTGCTGAAACGAATTTTTCCCTTTTGCTTCACATTATGCCTAATTTCATTATTCTTTTACGGTATTTATATATGTACTTGAAATTTATGTCGGTCATAACGGATTAAAACAGTATGAAAAGAAACAAAATGTAATTATCATACCAAACTCCTCATTGCGGTCAGAGCTAAATGACCAGTGTGATTATCGATTTAATAAAAATTAAAATAGGATTGCTTGTACTATTTCAATTTATCAATGAGGACATTCACCACCAATACCAAAGAATACTTAGAAGAACCACAAGAATATTGTTACCACTCTTGATAAGTTTTGGGCGATCTTACACCTACCTATGCTGAACAGGAGTAGTATGTCGTACTCGCAATTTATGCATCATTTTTCGAATTTTCCATTCTTCCAAAGTTGGGGTTGGGGGCAGGCTGCCAAGTCAGGGGGCTGAGCTGCAAGCTAGGGGGGGGGCTTCAGCTATCCCAACTGAATAGGATCCTACACCCCTGTTGGGACCCAATGCATGGAGGCATGAGTGCCGCGAACTTGGTTGGTAGGCCCCACGCCATTGGGTCCTATGTTAAGACAGCAACGATTTTGTGGGGAAACGCAAAGATGGCGGGGCCCAGGCCCCACGAAAATAATATTAAACTCCACCCCTGGACCGTAGCCAGCATCGGATTGCCACCTATTGCCATCTACGTGTCAATATCGGCTGCGTCAATAGCCGGCAGTTCAACGCGGATAAATGCGTTCTGGTGCGTAACGGCGGCGTACTATTCGGCCGGCATCATTCACGTGCCGCGGGCCCGGGGTCACGCCACTGGGCAGACGTGCAAAAATGTGTCAATCTGATACCCTCTCTTGATTCCAAAGGCAAGTTTTGCTGCCTATCACATGCCGCCCTACCTAGTGCATTTACCTCTTCATACTTACATTGCAGCGCACAGTACAGCCACTGAAGATGCAGATCACTACCTAATTACTCTTGTGAGTGCAAACATTTATTTTGCTCAGTCATTGATTCATTGGTGACAAGAAATATTACATAGATGCACATAAAAACAAGGCATTAGCAAGCTTAGCAATCATGCAAAGGTGCAGCATGCCAGCAAAGGTTCAAAATTGTATTGACACATTGGGTATGCTAGAACTGCAATATATCAACCAAGCATGTCAAATCAGTGTGCCTACGTAGCATACCAATTTGTGTCACCACACAATTCAGTTGCTAAAAGTGAATGTAGATAAAATGTCAGATGTCAGAACAAGCTGAGGTTGCTAAAACCATAACATGACAATAATGGTACCAAAATTGCATTGCAACACTATGGGTACAGGGATGAAACAAAAGCTGATTGGTCCTGGATCTTTGCCATCTAGGGCATTGTCCTCTCCAAAAAGGAAAATATCCTCCATTTTCTAGCTTGAAGGTTGAATGGTGCCACATTCACAAAGTGTTGATTTACTATTTGGCGTAAGGTTCGTAACTCCCTTGGAAGTCACAGGGTGTTTCATATACTACACATAGGAAAGACACTATCCTCCCAGAGAAGGTTTGTTCACAAATTTCCCTCTAAATTCAGGATTCAAAAACATACATTAAATACCAAATGATGATGTCCAAGACATCAAAAGGCAACAGGAAAAGCAAGCTTGTATTAAGATGTGGAATTATGAAAAGAAATGTACAGACAATTGAACGATTCAAATAGCACATCAATGGCCATCCATGAATTATGCTTTGAGAAAGGGCAGGCGTCTGCCAGATATCCATCCTCTCATCACGGGCAGTCCCAGGCAACAACCAAGGGGTATCAAAGTCAATGTACTTGGACAATGGACCTGTATGCATTTTGTTTTGCTCCATGGACTTCGAACATGGATATTATTGTACTCTATTGTGTTCACGAGACAACTCTTATGCACATTTTACCCCCATGAAGCAAACAAAGGTGTCAGTTTTGGTTCGGTTTGGTTGGGTTAAGCTTTTCTTTTAATTTGGAAAAGAATCAGAATTGCTTTGCGACTAAAAAAATTAAAACAAATGTCCTCTTGAAAAATAGATTAGGCTAGGTTAGGTTAGTTTTTAGGTGCAATTTTTTTTAAAAGAAATATTGTTTGAAAATGTTCTTTTAACTTATTCACACATGGAATGATATGCTAGATTAGGTTAGGTTATGCAACATTTTTAAAGCATTATTTTGTATGCTAAATTACCCAACTCCAAGCCAGCTAATGCTGTTATTTTGCCTGCTAATTCAAAAGTATGCATTTGCAGAAGAAATAAGTGGCCACTTCATGTTAACCACATTCATAAACATTGCACAAGAAAATGGAATTCAAAGAATTCAAAAATTACCTTCAAGTACACATTTACCCAGCCATGTTCCTTGGTGTTTCTGAATTCCCCTTTGAAACGCATGCTATTTCTTTTTAGTTTGCTGTGCAGGCAGTTCAGGTTCCAAGAGGAGTCATATTTTTGGAATCTAGGAAAATTCCATCCTTCCAAAAATTAGTCTTTGACATGAACCATGCAACATAAACGACCCACAATGGCATGATGTGATGGATATTTATTGGAAGAATTGCATGCTTGACATGAGTTAAATTTCGCAAGAAAACAATGGTTTCATTTAAAGACATAAAGACATAAAAGATCAGTGCAACTATGAGCCACAAGGGCCCTTCTTGGTTGCACTTGGTACACTGAACCAGTTGCCCACCAAATCTGTCAATCAACCCACCCTGGAATACAGAAAAACAAGCCCCCTATTCTTATAATGATTGTCTATTCCGTTTTTAAAGATGTTCAGTGTGTTGCTACTGACAATTGTTCCTGGAAGCTGGTTCCAGTGTTCTACAACCCTGTTGGTGAAGAAAGACTGTCTTAACCTTGTCCTGCTGTGATTAACTTTAATTTTGAATTGATGACCTCTAATTGCATCATTTCTGTTAAATTCAAACATTTCCCTTAGATATCCCTGCTCCTGACCATGAACAAATTTAAAAACCTCCATGAGATCTCCTCTCAGCCTTCTATATCTAAGTGAAAACATATTCAATTTCTTCAATCTTTCCTCACATGCCAGGTTGCCTATACCATTAACCATTTTTGTTGCCCTCTTTTGTACTCTCTCTAAAAGCCAACAATCTTTCTCATAACTAGGGGACCAAGCTTGGACACAGTATTCCAAATGTGGCCTGACATATGCACAGTAAAGCTTCCTGATGACCTCCTCACTTTTGTATGACACATTCCTCTGTATCGCCCCAAGCATTCTTAGTGCCTTCTTCCTGGCTTCTTTGGTCTGTTCTGATGCCCCCAATTTTGTGTTCAAAATAACACCTAAGTCCTTCTCCTGCTCAGTCACAGATAGTACTTGGCCATCCATCAAGTATGGCGCCTTCATATGCTGCCTACCTACATGCATGACTTTGCACTTATCAAAATTAAACTTCATTTGCCATTTTTCGGACCACTTCACAAGCTCGTCTAAGTCGTTCTGCAGCAAAACCTGCTCATTGTGCCCTGTTATTGCCCTAAAGATCTTCAAATCATCCGCAAATTTCAAAACCTTACTGCTCAGGCCACATTCAATGCTATTCACAAATATAATGAACAACAGTGGCCCCAGTACCGACCCCTGAAGGACTCCACTAAGAACATTTTGCCATGATGACTTTGTACCATTAAGCATCACTCTCTGCTGTCTATCTGAAAGCCACAACTCAATCCATTTTAGGATGCTACCTGCAATGCCATGGACCTGAAGCTGCATCATTAACCGTTTATGGGGTACCTTGTCAAAGGCCTTACTAAAGTCAAGATATGCTACATCAACCTGATTTCCTTGATCAAATTGTTCTGTAGCAAAATTTAAAAAGTCCAAGAGATTTGTGGGACACGATCTCCCTTTTCTAAACCCATGTTGAGTATCTTGAATCAATCTGTTTCCTTCCAGAAAACTAACTATTCTATCTTTGATAATTGATTCGAGTACCTTGCAGACTAGGGATGTGAGGCTTACTGGCCTATAATTTTCAACTTTCCCTCTTTCTCCTTTCTTGAAAATAGGAACTACATTTGCCCTTTTCCAATCTGTTGGAATTTCATTTTGTGAAACTGATCTACAAAATATTATACTAAGTGGAATTGCCAGTTCCTTTTCAGCTTCCCGCAATACCCTAGCATAAATTCCATCAGGTCCTGCTGCCTTGTTTGGCTTTATTTTTCTGATATAATTGAAAACAACATCACTATCAATTAAATCAACATTGTGTATCTGATCACCTGTCACTGAACTGTGGTTCACGGTTGGCAAATTTGTCACATCCTCCACTGTAAACACTGATTTAAACTGCTTGCTCAGCTCCTCAACCATCTCACCATCCTCACTCAATATAGTGCCATTTACTTCCAGTGGACCAATTGTGCTTGAAACTTTACTTAGCTTGTAGAAACTAAAGAACTTTTTACTGTCCCCATTACAGTTCCTAGCCAAATTCAATTCTTTTGCCCGCCTTGCTGCTCTGGTTTTCTGCTTCACAGCATCTCTAGCTTTTTGATACGACCTTAGATTTACGACATCTGAAGCTTCCTTAAATACTCTAAATGCATCTTTCTTAGCCTTAATTGATCTCCTCAAATCTGGTGTAAGCCATGCTGGCTTTCCTACACTTCTTTTGCGCCTTTGCTTTTGGGGGACATGTCTAATCTGAATTTCCCTCAAGTAAGATTTGAACTTTTCCCACATTTCACAGGCATTTAAATCACAAAATTCTTCTTCCCATTGTATGGCACTTAAAGCCTCTCTCATGGAGTCAAAGTCTGCCCTGTTAAAATTTGGAATCTTTGCCAAGTTATCCTTGATTGTCCCTGCTATTTGTACCTTAAATCTCACTATGTTATGGTCACTTCTTCCCAGAGTTTCTCCTACAGTCAAGTCTTGAACTAAATCACTTAAATCTGAGAAGACAAGGTCCAAGAATGAGCCCTGCCTGGTTGGTTCCATTACAAACTGGTGTAAGAACAAGTCCTCTTCAAGGCATTTCCTAAACAGTTTACATGATGGGGAGCCAACACCAACATGTTCATATCCTTTTAGATTAAAGTCACCAAGAATAAAGCATTTCCTCTGAAAGTTTCTACTGATTTCCTCACAAATCACCTTATCGAGCTCCAGTTGCTGAGAATGTGGCAAGGTTCCTGATCGATGCAAAGCTCCAATCCTCAGTTTATTGCTATTTCCTCTTCCCACAGCAACATCAAGCCAAATGGACTCCACAGACACATTTTTTACCCCATCTGCTACTTTCTGAGAACTGTATAAACTATTCACATAGAGCATTACACCACCCCCTTTCACTGCTGGACCCCTATTGCATGAAAACATATTGTATCCCTGGATCTCATAGTCCTGCAAGTTATGCCCAAAATATCCCTCACTGACCCATGCCTCAGTAATGCAAACAAAATCTGGTTTCTCCTCAGCAACATAACACTTGAACTCATCAAATTTGGATCGAATGCTCTGAGCATTAAGCATCATACACTTAACAAAAGTTCCATAACCTTCTTTGGCTTTTTCATGTTGAGTAGCTCTATCATCTCTGGATGAGCTACCACTCTGCCCCCTTGATCTACTGCTACCCCTATTTGCTGACTGTGAGGTGTTTGCAAGACCTCTCTCTCTATCAGCTACATCCCACCCATGACCTGCCTAGTCTCCCTGTTTCCTAATGAGAGCCTCCTCATACCTATTGCTGAGCAATTCAACTCCTCTCTTGCTCAAATGTAACCCATCTAATGCAAACATTTCAGTCCTCCCCCAGAAATCCAAGAACCCCGCCCCAAGTTCCTTACAAATCTTGGCCACCCTGGTATTCAGCCCAATGGCCCTCGAGTACCACTCTATGCTTGCCTTAACCATAGGGAGGATGGATGTTACCATTCCTCGTTGGATGTTACCTTTCATTTATATCTCAGAATCTGGGAATTGATAGTAATGTTTTTGGATAATCGGACATAAACTTGGAGATCATAATTCACTTTGTGTTTGTGATATTCGAGACTGCATTTTGCATATTTCTGTCGGTTTTGCCATTTCTATGGCATAGCAATAAACTTGAACTCTGCCAAACAACACTTGCATAGCTTAACAATGGCTAGAGAAGGGGGCTGTGACTTTCATGACGAGATGATGTTCTGGATGTTTGAAATCCTCGCTCAAGCTGTTTTCCTAATCATGACCATGACTCCAATGAACCCCAGTCTCTTGCTACTCACAATTAGGTACATGACGCATAATTAAAGACGAACACACGCTTCCAACCACAGTTCCTTCATCCGTTGGCGGCTGACGAGGAGATATGCACGCATTGCTTCTTTACTAACGTACCATTGAAGGTATATATTGATATGGCTCTTCTATTATTTTTGAATTGTTCATGTTTGATTATTCCACAATACAAGTGTTTTACTTATGTATACCAGTTTTTGTCCATGCTCCACCTGGCATGGATGTTGTGACGTCACCCTGCAGTAAACCTAGGAAAATACTCGGACGCCTTGCGACAGAGCCGGCAATCTGGCAGCAAGCTTGAACTAGTTACTCGAGTTGGGATGCCAAGAAAATATCAGGGGCGGTCCTGGTGCAAAGCATTCAAAGGGGTGGGGCAAAAACAGCCAAGACATCGTCCCCAAAAAATAAAAACTCATCGAATCTTGCCCACAGTACTTCTGGTTCCGGAAATTCCACAGTTGATTTTGTCCTTTGTTGCCAGCAAAATCACTTTTTTTACCTAAGCATCACTATTCGCACACATTCGGTTGAGCCTATGACTGCTACTACCACTCTGGAGGGAGAGAAAAGCATTTTATTCACGCATTAAGAGCCAAGTTCGCGGGGTTGAATTCTTGCAAACAGTCTCCCTGGCCCCTGCACACATCCATGAGGTCGGCAAGCATTTAAAAATCTCGATTTCATGTCAATTCAATCTGCAGATGCATTTGCAAAATATGCTATGAACAAGGACGGATTCAAGGGGACACTGAGGGTCTTCCCGTGGGAAGGTGGCGCCCCACTGGCCGGGAAAAGGGGCCCCTCTGAGAAGGCTCGAGTGAACAGAAGAAGTCACCTAGGAAGGATAGGAGGCCCCAGAAATCAAGAGAGTGCCAACAATTGCCACGGAGGGCCCCAGGAATGCAAAGGAGGCCCCCCGGATTGCAAAGGAGGCTCCCAGGATTCCAAAGGAGGCCTCCAGGATTACAAAGAATGCCCCCAGGATTGCAAAAGATGCCCCCAGAATTGCACAGGAGGCCCACAGGATTGCAAAGGAGGACCCCAGGATTGCAAAGGAGGCCCCAGGATTGCAAAGGAGGCCCTCAGGATTGAAAAGGAGGCCTCTAGGATTGCAAAGGAGGCCTCCAGGATTTCAAAGGAGGTCCCGGGATTGCAAATGAGACCCCAGGATTGCAAAGGAGGCCCCCCAGGATTGCAAAGGAGGCCCCCAGAATTGCAAAGGAGGACCCCAGGATTGCAAAGGAGGCCCCCAGGATTGCAAAGGAGGCCCTCAGGATTGAAAAGGAGGCCTCCAGGATTGCAAAGGAGGCCTCCAGGATTGCAAAGGAGGTCCCGGGATTGCAAATGAGACCCCAGGATTGCAAAGGAGGCCCCATGATTGCAAAGGAGGCCCCAATACGGGAAGGGAGACCTCAGAAAATGAGAGGAGGCCCTAAGACGGAAGAGAAAGCCAGTGGATATGAGATGAGGTTTCGGAGACGCAAAAGCAGTCCCAAAAACGGGTAAGGTTCCACCAAGATAGAAAAGGATGATCCAGAAAAGTGTCAGGAAGCACCTAATTTGGAAGAGGACGATATAAGATTGGAAATGAGGCCCTATGATGAATGAGGAAGCCCATAACATAGGAGAGAAGGGCCATTAGATAAGAGGGATGGCTCCCAGGCGAGAAAGAAGGCTTCAAGACGGGTAAGAAGGTCCCCAGGAAATGACAAGGTAACTGACATAGGAAAGGTTGCTTATCATTTGGAAGAGGAGGCACCTTAGAGAGAAGAGGAGTCCACCAGGAGATAAGAGGCCACCCTTAAAATGGGCAAAGATAGAATCAAAACGCAAACAGGAGGCCCCGAAGACGTGAGAGAACGCCCCTAATTTGAAAAAGGTTTCTAGAAGAGAAAAGGAGGCCCCTGCCGGACTCGAGGAGTCCCTCAAGACGGAATAGGTCTCCAGGGCCGAATGAGGCCCCGAAGACCGGAAGGAGTCCCCAGGAAAGGAGAGGAGGCCCTTAAGATGGGAGTGATAGCAGGTATGGAAGGAGGTGAGGTTTCAAAATTGAAGATACCCTCAAGACGGGTAGGTTTTGCGAGGACAAAGGAGGAGGCCCACGAGGCGTGGCAGGAGGCCCCTAATTTGGCAGAGGATGCCCCTGGAACATGAGAGGAAGCCCTATGCCATGTTAAAGGGGCACCAGGATGTGGGAGGAGGCCCTCCAAAACGCGAGAGGAGGACCATTGAATATGGAGGAGGGTAGGACGCACGAGGAGACATCCAAAACCGGTAAAGAGGCTCCAGAAAAATGAGACGACACCCCTAAGACGCGAGAGGAGGCCTATAATTTGCAAGAAGCCCCTGAAATGATAGGAGTCGTGCCGGAGTACATGAAAATCACGATATGGGCCCAAAAAGGTCCGGCCAGGGCCCCTGAAAATCATGCTGAGCCTAGGGGTACCAAAAAGTCACTCCCGGACCATGAAAATCACGCTAGGGACGCGATAGGTCGTACTGTTCCCCAACAGTATCATTGGGACACAAATGAAGCCGGGGAAACGAAAAACAATCCGTACATGGATAATCATTATGGGGCCCCAGCAATGACACCAAAAGCATCCAAAACGTATTGGACACCCACAAAGTGTCGAGGGATCCAAGGAAAACCCACATAAACTCGCGCTAGGGATCCAAGGAAATGACGTCGGGACACAAAAGATTACATTGGACTAAAGAAGTCGCGTCGCAGCCCTTGAAAATCTCCCTGGGGACCAAAAAGGTCGCGCCTGGACCCCAAAGGTTGCAGCTTCTCCAAAAATCAATTACCAACCGGAATGTCACTCTGCGCCCCCAAAAATCGGTTCAAAGTCCCCCCAAAACCCGTTGAGCACTGAAAAAAAACGTGTCAGGGCACCGAAAAAAATCGCACCTGGAGACCGAAGAATCGTACCGGGACCCAAAGATATCACATAAGGACCTTTAAAAAAGTACAACTCGATGTCGAAAAGATCACACCGAGACTCGATCCAATCGACCCGAGCACCGGAAAATTAAGAACAGGTCCGGAAAAAAATACCCAGAGGGCTTTTATACTCCGAAAGGTGCCATCGGCTGAAAAAAAAAACCCTTCGGTGGCCGCAGTGGCATATCAAAGGGGCAAATGCCCCCTCCCTCCTAAGAAGGATATGCTCCCAAGAATCGAGCTGAGGCCCGAAATTCGCGTCGATCCACCGGAATTCGCGTATGGGCTCCAAGTAAATACGGCGGGCCCCAGAAAACTCGCTCCGAGGCCCGAAAATCTGCAACAGGAACCACCAAGATCGCGTTGGGGCCACAGCTAAGTATAACGCGCCCCGCATACTCGAACCGGTCCCACCAAATATCGCGCTCTGGCCCACAGTTCCTATCGGTAGCACCAAAAATTTGGTCTGGGCATCAAACATTCACGTCGGGGCTGCCAACAATTGGCGTCTTGGGCCCCACATAAGCACCGTGTGACCCCCAAAGTCGCATCGGTATCTGGAAAATAAAGCTGGAGCCCTCCAAAATAAGGAGGGATTCTAAAAAAAAGTCCGGGTGTGGAAAATGGTTCTGGAGCACCGAACATATCATCAGATGCCTTCACAAATCGCGTACGCATCGATAAACATACCGGAGCTCGAACAAAATCGAGGTGAGATACAAAAACATAGTGCCAGGGACACGAAAAATCAGGCCGGGATTCGGAATTTAAAAAAAAATCAGAAGAGATCCACACAAATCGCGTTGAGCCCAGATGACTGGCGTTGGGTCCCCGGAACCACGCACCTGGGCGCGATAAGTCGCGCTAGGACCCATAAAAATCGCACCGAAGCCCCAAAATCGTACTGGGGCCCCACAAATGTGCGTCAGAAGCCCCAAATAAACACAGCGGGACCCTAAGAGCACAACGGGGACCGAAAATGTAACTGGCCCTCCAAAGCGCAGTCTCGCAAAAAGCGACAGGGCCCTAAAACATGCGTTGCAGCCCTAAATAAATATACCGGGAACTCTAAAAAAAAACACAAAAATTACGCCGGAAGCTCTCGAGGCACACATGCACACATGCGACCGCACAAGGGCATGAAAAGAGGCTGGGGCCGCAAAAAGCAACATGGTCTCAAAACGAACAAAAATACCTGGCAATAAGTAAACACATCGAGATCTTTGAACGCGCCCCGACAACTAATACAAATCATCGGTGCACAAAAAAGCAACAAACCCTAAAACGAGCAGGGGTTTCGAAAATGCATTGGGCTTCTAACAAAAATGGATTGGAGCCCTAAAACACATCCGTAGACGAAGAAATACGAAACGGGTCCAAAGAAGTACACTCAGGCAGGGCCTCGGTTCGGTAGCCACCCTGGAAGCATGTTTAATCAAAGATATGAGGTGCACAAAGCTCAGCGGGTATCCGCATTTCTTCACCATAAAATATGAGACGTAGGGAACTAATGATCGAATTTAATTAATCGAATTTTCGCAGCGAACGCCCATACGAAGCATTTCAACACGTCAGATATGGCGCAAGTCATATCTGACTTGCGCGATATCTGACTCTGCTAAATGTGGCAGCAATTAGCAAAGCGTAGGAGGCCCAGCAGAATTCGTAGCATCGCACGAAGTGTGGCGAATGCGCCGAATGCGCAAGATGGGTGTGCACGTGCACTAACGTTGGCGTCGTGGCGACCGGGCACTATGAACTGGAATGTCTGAAATTGGGAAATTTTACATTTTAAAGTGATTTGTGTAGGTGTAATTTCAGCAGTGCGAGGTGACTCCTCAAGGGATACCAAAAGGATACATTCGGACAGGGTGGGGGAGCTAGGGTTGAAATCGGACGAATCAGAAACGATAGTGGTAGACTAGGCCCCTCCACGGGATAATTCAGTTGGCCACTAAATATTATATTTAAAAAGGTCCCCCTTGACAAAATAGTGGTCGAAATCGGAAGGCTTTATTGAGTAGGTGGACCCCCTCCAAATACGTTTCCCCCCCTCCCCTTGACGCAAATATAGGTACGTCACTGGTCCCCCAATAATTTTCAGAAACATGCGCCATGGAGCAAAGCCAGCATTGAGGGGGCAAATTCCCCCTCACAAACATACAAAACAACACCGATCCCCCATATTAAATGGCAGGAATTATGCTTTTAAATGCACTTTCTTTCTACAAACTTGTCTTCTGTGATTACAGCCTGCATGATTAGAGCTTCCCAGCTTCAATACCTTCTCAACGAGATAATTTACAAAACGGTACAGCACAGCGAAAACCATGGGCGTGACGGCGTGGAATGTGAAGGTTTTGCATTATTTATGCATTGTCATTGTTGCATTGTTGCATTGCCATTGATGCATTGTTGTTCAATGCTTGTTCTTGCCCTGAATTTATTCGCGGAGGATTTATTATATTTGCTTCTGTGCCAAGTGCCTTGCTGCCAGCACCATATGTTATACAAATAAATAAATCCCTAAGATGACGATCAGGAAACCAATTCAATCCACTTCTCGTTGTCACCTTCGCGAAATTGTCGTCCTAGGACTGAGAAATAATCGTTTTAGCTTGTTTATGCGATCAAGCTGGTGGGAATGACTAACAGTAGTGATGAACCTAGCTATATTCAGTTAAGCTTGGTGGACATAGAAGTGGGTTGATCAATGGGAGATATCCTTAAGATATGTTCAGCACCAGCTCCACCAGCTCGCTGCATTCTAGAGGCCAGCGGGAAGATTCTTCTCGTCGATAAAGCATAAAGATATTGGTTTGTTTTGGCACTGACGTATTTATCCACATTTGCTTATTATACCCTGGTATGGCTCAGTTCTCAGCGAAAAAAAATGATTCTTGCTATTGCGTTTTGCGTAAATGATGCACCATGCCAAGAACAAACAAGATATCAGTATGAAATCATGCTCCCCATTCGGGAACCATACTAAGAGCCTAAAAAGCAATAGGAGGCCCTAGCACAGTGGAGGCCCCCTTTCGGGGAGCAGGAGGCCCCCTATCAACATTGCCCCCCTGGAAGAATTTCGTGGCGACGCCACTGCCTCCAGGTACTTTCGAAGTGTCGTCCCTCCGGACATGTGCCACCCCATGATAATTCCTGGATCTGCCCCTGGTTATGAGATAATATGCAAACATGAATGCAAACATCGTTTCAAAGTTCAAAGATCAGGAACGGTCCGATACTTAAAAACAATGTAACCCACCTGGGCTTCCCAGAGCGGCACTGGCCTCTCTGGCCTAGCCCCATCGGACTCGACGGGGGGGGCTTCATCTCTTGGAAACGTCACTGCTGTTTAACGGCCTGGGTCCCTCCACGGGCTTAGAGACCCTTTGCGTAACACCGGGAACCCTGCGCTTCGGCCCGGATCGCCTAACTAGCTCGGAGTCTCTTTATCGACCCACCACTGGACCACTGTCCACAGGACCACTGTCAGCTCTGAGCCCCTGTCCATCAGCGTGAACCAAAGCCGCCCCAGTGGTTCTGCACGCCCGGCCCGGGCCTGCATCCGTCAACTCAGGGACCCCATTTCACGGATCAGGACACTCCGTCCGGCCGGAGTTCCCTCTTTAAATGTTTGGGCCTCCTCTATCACGCAAGGGGTCCCTGTGTGACTTCGGCCCTGGGGCCCTTCATACCGCCTGTGGGACCTCTCCGACGGCTAGGGCCTTTCAGAGGGCCCTCAGATGGTCCTGCAATCTCCACTGGGGTACACCAGCGTATATTTAATAGCATCACGACTCACATCTTCACAATTCAATCATCTTCGAGATCTAAATTATACCAGGGCAAGCAAACGTGTCCACAATGCTGCATGTAGCACAACATAACACGTAAATGAATACCAACATGGCACTTGTCGAGCGGGTACGGTAAGGAGAAGGAATGCTCTACAGTAAGTACGGTTAGCAATAAGGGCGTTAATTTGTAGGGGTATGGAGTGTTTGAAGTGCCGCTATAAACAAAGCCCAAACAGTGAATAACAGCCAGTGAACAACATAATGGCGCTGGCAGCAGCTGGCGCCGGTTGGCCGAGTTACGGGACGGCCATATACTTGCAAATAACGCAGGCAGATGCTTACGTTCTGCATGCAGAATTTGCTAAGAACTAAATACATCTCTAGCGCCCATGAGAAACTTATAAACCGACTTTTGACACAATGCGGGAACATACGTGAATGGTTACATGGCACGTTTCATCGGTTTAAAGAAAGATTACATTATTCCTTACGCTGCGGCCGCAGTAATCTGATCTAGTGGTTCCTGACTGCATTTTCAATACGCTTGGTAAATGGACATGGGGCTATCTTGCAAACACAGAAGGTTCCATCCGAATGATGCATAGTTTATAACGGTTGCTAAAGCGTGAATCGCCGACTCAATATGCGCCATACACAGAGGTGGAATGCACGATAATTTCTGCAACTATTTGTTGAAAGAGAAAGAATCTTCAGTGGGTTTTTCCTGGCGATGCGAGCCGTTACAGCCTAAAAACATGGCCCCAAGGCGATGCGGCACCAACCAAACGGCGTCGAGAACCAGTCAAGCCATCATGATACATTTAGATATTTCGCTCGCACTTTCTTCACTACACCCTCACCACCTGCGACATGCGATGTGCGCCAGGATGTTTCCCGACGTTATGGCAGACACCGGCACCCGGCTTTTCTCATTATTGGCTACGTGAGCTGTCCACGGAAACTGCACGTCATTGGCCATCGCTATGCCGGCTTCGGTAAAGGGAGGGCATAAAACACGATTGCACCTCCATTATGTCACTCAACGCCCACTACAAGCGTAGTGTTGGCTTCCATACAAATGTATGCCAGTGCGTGCATGTCCACATACGCCTGTAGCCACATGGGCGGCGGATGTACGCCGCACCAGACGACGGGAGCCGAGCCATGGCGGCAGCGCCTGGGCGTTACACAATACAATGCCGCTGCAGGCGCAGCCGAGTGACTCCCCGGCTCGCTCAAAACTGCTGTGGACACGCGGAGAGCGACCACAGCTCAAGGCAGCATACCAGTAAGGACAGCTAGCTTTTACAAGGAACAGCGACTCAAAAACAATGCCAGAATACGCCACGTATGCTAGCTTTCGGGAGTGTGAAATTGCCACAATTCACTGGAACATTATCAGTTAATTTCGCTGTCAATGACCCCCCCGCCCCTAACTTTGGATGACATCACGTAAGTACGGGAACAATGTACTACTCTTACCCGTTAATTATGTGGAGATCCCATTGCAGCATCTCGACGTTCCCAGGGTGCAGCGTCAGACGACAGCCAGAAGTAAATGAGTCTCCACCCTTACTTCCCCATTTCATTAATACTTTCACATGCATCCCCGGTTATATAACAGATTTTACACATCCATCAATGTATAATAAAGGCACTGGCGGATCCAGGGGGGCATTCCGGCCATGCCCCCCCAAGCGCTTCAAAGGTGGGGGGGCATAGTGTCTTTTGGCCCCCACCCCCCAAACTAATAAAAGTAAACTAAATTAAAATGCAGTAACCTTTGCTGAGGTTAAAAAATAGCTTTCCGGGTGAAATAATCTCCAATTTGAAAGGTATTTTGTTATGATTGTTTGGAAGCCCAATATGGTAGCATAGTAGATTCTGACACATCGAGGGTTCAATGCTGTTGAAGTTCTGCTTCCAGCAAGAGATGACGAAATAAGCAGTTTCATTATTCCTTCGTCAGATAGGTTCATGAAGTTTGTTTAGCCAGTAACGGGGAAGCGGACCCAGTGAGCCAGATTTCGAAAGCGGATTTTGAACAGGATGCTTGTGCGAGTGACCAGTTGAGCCCAGTTGAGCAGCATGTTTCGTATGTTGGTGTTGGGGTTGCTAAGATGAAGAGACAGGCTACATTCACTAGCGGATCCAGGGAGGGGCCATTCCGGCCATGGCTCCCCCGAAGCGCTTAAAGGGGGGGGAGGGTGGCATAGTGTCTTTTGGCCCCCGAAACCAACAGAAGTAAACTGAATGAAAATGCAGTAACCTCTGCCGAGGTTAAAAAATATCATCTGGATGAAAGAATCTCCAATTTTAAAGGTATTTTTATAATTGTTTGGAAGCCAATATGGTAGCATAGTACATTCTGACACACATAGAGGGTTCTATGCTGCTCAAGTTCTGCTTACAGCAAGAGTTGACAAAATCGGATCTGCCAGTGTGTACACGTGCACACTGGCGGATCTAGCCCACCGGTTTGGGGGGGGGGGGCAACTTTCGGTTTTCGGCGTCAGCCCCCCCCCCCCCCTCCACCCCCAGTGGCGTACTTAGGAATTGCATCAGAGGAGGGGTCGAAGGGATTTGGAGGGTGCCCATTCTCCCACTATTTTTGGTTAAAAGCATAGGATTTCTACCACTATTTGTCAAATGGACCCATTTTTTACAATAATAATTAATGACAACATAATTTCCTGTGTAGGGGCCCCAGCCTACCTCCACCGCTTCTAAGTTACGGGATTTGTGTTCTTGTTTACCAAAACGTTCATGTTCACGTTCAACGTCTTGTACCACGTCAACGTTCGTGCACGTGTACACACTGGCAGATCCGATTTTGTCAACTCTTGCTGTAAGCAGAACTTGAGCAGCATAGAACCCTCGATGCGTGTCAGAATGTACTATGCTACCATATTGGCTTCCAAACAATTATAAAAATACCTTTAAAATTGGAGATACTTTCACCCAGACGATATTTTTTAACCTCGGCAAAGGTTACTGCATTTTCATTCAGTTTACTTCTGTTGGTTTCGGGGGGCCAAAAGACCCTTTTAAGCGCTTCGGGGGAGCCATGGCCGGAATGGCCCCTCCCTGGATCCGCTAGTGAATGTAGCCCGTCTCTTCATCTTAGCAACCCCAACACCAACATACGAAACATGCTGCTCAACTGGGCTCAACTGGTCACTCACACAAAACATCCTGTTCAAATTCCGCTTTCGAAATCTGGCTCACTGGGTCCGCTTGCCCGCTACTGGCTAAACAAACTTCATGAACCTATCTGACGAAGTAATAATGAAACTGCTAATTTCGTCATCTCTTGCTGTAAGCAGAACTTCAACAGCATAGAACCCTCGATGCGTCAGAATCTACTATGCTACCATATTGGACTTCCAAACAATCATAACAAAATACCTTTAAAATTAGAGATTATTTCAACCGGAAAGCTATTTTTTAACCTCAGCAAAGGTTACTGCATTTTAATTTAGTTTACTTTTATTGGTTTGGGGGGGGGGGGGCAAAAGACACTATGACCCCCCACTTTGAAGCGCTTGGGGGGGGCATGGCCGGAATGCCCCCCCCCCCCCTGGATCCGCCAGTGCACGTGCACGAACGTTGACGTGGTACAAGACGTTGAACGTGAACGTGAACGTTTTTGTAAACAAGAACAAAAATCATGTAACTTAGAAGCGGTGGAGGTAGGCTGGGGCCCCTACACAGGAAACTATGTTGTCATTAATTATTATTGTAAAAAAAATGGGTCCATTTGACAAATAGTGGTAGAAATCCGATGCTTTTAACAAAAAATAGTGGGAGAATGGGCACCCTCCAAATCCCTTCGACCCCTCCTCTGATGCAATTCCTAAGTACGCCACTGGGGGGAGGGGGAGGGGGCTGACGCCGGAAACCGAAAGTTGCCCCCCCCCCAAACCGGTGGGCTAGATCCGCCAGTGAATGAAGGGAAAAATTTACAGAACACATGCACAAAATTAACAGAGACCGATACGGGAGAAAATGGGTGACAGCAGTGATATTTCAATTGGTTCGCTACGTGCAGATTTACAGACACTATTTCATGCCACACGCCATTCGAAAACTGATGAACAACCAAGGGGTTCATTTATTTCTGTTTGAGCCACACACACGAATGTAACATCAAACTATCTACAATTTGCTTAAGGTGTTCCAAATAAATGTTCAGCATAGTAGTAGTGCCTTGCAGCGCCTTGGACCATTTCCCACCTAAAATCAACCACTGTAGGATTTCGACATAACATGACGTGGCGTTACATCGGATGGTTTGCTATTTTTCCAATGGTTTTTCCGGTCCGGTCCGATCGACCACTTTGCAGTTACTTTGGACTAAATACCACGAAAGATACACAATAGCACAGCAAAATGTTGCACTTGGTCAGCTTTAAAACCAGCTAACTTCGAACGCTGACATCTAAAACAACGGCCGACTTGAAAGTTTGTTCCACCCGACGTCAGCTACATTGTATGCATCCACATAAAAACTGACATTCGCGCCATTATTTACCCACTAACCGCCCTCGGGCTAACGTAAGACATCTGTAACGGGTCGCTCTGTCGGAGACCGTACACCAGGTAACGCCGAGACCCCACACGGACACCTTCACACACATCGCAGGTCCCAGTGCCCTGCAAATTAAATTTATTCCAGAGTGGAATGCATATGTCCAAGACGCCAAAGCATGACATTGAAATACAATATAGTACGTACAAAATGACGTCGAAATCAGAAAAGTAGTAATGCTACGCGAACTTTAAACAAAAATATTAACCTCAAAATGAGATGTGGTGATGTTGGTGTGGACTTCTGAACACCGGTGTGGTGATGGTGTGAATTGTTTAACACCGGAGTGGTGATATTGGTGTGTACTGCTGAACCTAGGCCATCGCATTTAACGGAAGCCAATTAGGGAAGACCGCTCTCTATTGACAGCCGTTTCCAGGACGTCAAAACAATAATATATTAGGTGTTGGTTTCTACGTGCACTGTGCAATTTCAGGACACCACCGACGCCCCTCACCGATGCGGGTGGATTGTAGAATTTCAAGACATGACCGATTCCCCCACCAGTGCGGACGGGTTGTGGAATTTCAGAACACAGCCGGCACCCCTCACAGGTGTGGGCGGCTTGCAGAATTTCGGTACATGGACGGTATCCGCCTCCGGTGCGGGTTGTGGAATTTCAGGACATGGCTGGTACCCATCACCAGTGCGGGTTGTGGAAATCTCAGGACACTGCCGGCACGTCTCACCAGTGCGGGTTGTGGAAATCTCAGGACACTGCCGGCACCTCTCACCGGTGCCGGTTGTGGAAATCTCAGGACACTGCCGGCACCTCTCACCGGTGCCGGTTGCGTTGGCCACGCAGCACACGGCCTGTGTAACACGCGGACCGGTGTCACATTGGCTACACATGGAAATTCGGATAAGTGAGTGGAATGGATGCCGAATCCTATATCGATCAATGGTAGGAACGGACCTAAATATGCCCCCCAGCAGATCCGCTTGCTTCTTATTCGGGCTTTCGGGCGCTTCGACAAGCCTTTCATCATTCGCGTCCAGTCCAGTAAGATGTGACTAGAATACCATTCGCACGAACATGTGCTTGAAGAATCTATACGTCCGGTGAAAGTCGACCAATTTCTGATAAGTAAATTACAACGTGATCAGGTACATCTCAATCGCACTACACTTGCCACTAATTCTTTGCACAGCGCAAGACACCCACTGCCATCGCAACTCAGGCATATACATGCCTTAGCAGGACGAACCAGAGAAGATACTCAAAGGACCTGACGGAAGGACCTCCACCGCTCGAAGGACCTGACGGAAATGTACTGACAGACGATTGTGACAAAGCTATGCTACTAAATAATTACTTTGCTTCACAATCTACTCTGAACATAACTGATGCACATCAGGTCCCGTATTCAAACTGACGAACAGGAAGTTCTAAGAATAATTAATTCCTTAAGTGCAAATAAATCCACTCGTCCAGATCAAATTCCAGTCAAACTTTTAAAATTATCTGCCATCATAATCTCAGAACCTCTCTCAAGGTTATTCAATAAATCACTTGCGGAAGGCATTTACCCCAGCAGATTCAAAGAAGCAGACATTAGACCAGTATACAACACAAAGGATCACTATCAGGCTACACTTGCTATCGTCCCATAAGTATTCTCTCACCATTGTCAAAAATATTCCAGAAGATCGTCTATCACATATCTACTGCCATCTTACTCAACATTCCCTACTTACAGATAGACAGAGTGGGTATCGTCGCAGCCACAGCGCAGAAAAGCAGCTACTGTACCTGACGCACAACCTGTACAAATCACTGGACTCTGGACATGACTTTACTGCCATCTATCTCGATATTTCCCGCTATTTTGATAAGATCTGACACAATGGGCTCCTCTTCAATTGCAAAAATGAATTCGGACTTACTGACTCACTCCAGGACTGGTTACAATCATATCTACTAAACAGAAGACGAGTACGGATCGGTGATGCTTTTTCAACGACCGAAATTATAAATGCGGGATATCCACAAGGTTCTGTCCTGGGACCCTTATTATCACTAATGTATCTCGACGAACTTTCAGAACGTACATCACATGACATTCTCTTATTCGCTGATGACATTTCGCTGTATGCCTCTCACATGACTGTCAACATTAACGCTGTGCAACGGACACTTCAACGTGACTTAGACGAAATACATAAATACGGCCAGGAATGGGCAATCACCTTCAACACTTCGAAAACATTCAACAAACATTTTCGCACAAACGTCAGCACAGCCCGCCAGCACTAATATTTGGAGGCGATAGCATACCAAAACATGACACACATACCCATCTCGGACTTACCCTGTCCCACGATCTTCACTTTCACGAGCACATAAACATGATTTGCAAAAAAATTAACAGAGCACTTGGTCCACTGTATCCTATTGCAAAATATATACCCAGACCGATTCTAGATCAGATATACACCACATACATCAGACCTCACTTTGACTATTGTGATGTTATTTACGATGGACAAATTACGATCCAAGATGCAACACGACTAGAGACTCTACAAGCCAGAGCAGGACGGCTAGTAACCGCGACACTCTTTAGATCATATACTGACAAAATTCGACTCGACCCAGGATGGACCTCACTATATACCAGACGACTCGTACACAAGCTGATACTTTATCATAAATTAAGCGACTCAGAACAGAACACACCAAACTATATCAGTACTATCATACATCAAACACGTGTGCACGAAATAGGCAGGGAACTTCGTAACGCCAGCCATCACACAGTAGCTGCAAACCACACATCATCCTTTTAAAAATCGCTCTTCCCAGCTACTGGACGTCTGGAACAGCCTACGCGAAAGCACACGCTGTCTCCCCACATCTCCTTAAAAAAGCGATTACGCAGCAGTTCGGTGTGCCCAGTCCACCAAAATTATACACTTTTGGATCAAAGAGAGGAAACTCCCCTCATACCAGACTTCGGGTTGATGTCTCATCTAAACTCCAATCTATTTCGAATTAAAAAACGTGCATCTCCCGAACGTTCTTGCGGCTGCCCAAACGAAAATGTCCGGCACCTAATTCTAGATTGTCCAAATCACATTGACCCTCGAAATAAACTATTCAACAACATTTCACATCTTTGCCAGAATTTGCCAGAATTCCAGCCGCTAACCAAGCTTCGTATCCTGCTACATGGGGACGGATTGAGCGAAAACGACGGATGGGTGGTGGCTTGCCATTTTCACAACTTTTTATTCGAAACTCATAGATTTGACATGAACTAACATTGCTAACCAGTTAATAATGGCCTAAAGTTGCACTAAATTGGGGTCGCGACCCATGCTGGATTGGGCGGTGGCTTCACGAGTGATCTGTGGCGTCGGCGGTTAGGGATATATCAGAAAATATCAGATTGAGAAGAGTGTGCTAATGTTTAAATTTTGCTACAATATCAATCCACAACTTCAGATAGGTGCCATGATTTAAGCACCTAGTGCTTCTGCACCACTCTGAGAGAATGTCCAACATAACTGTAAGATGATTGCAATAAACGTTATGATGATGACGATATATTCGGCTGGAGGGATAACAGGGAGAGAGTGGTGGGCCATAGGGTACAGGTTCACTGGAAACATTCCTGTCACTGTGTCAAACTAACCCGTCCATGTCATCGTGCGCAGTGTTATGGCATCCTGCACAGCAGGGCCGGTCCAAAACGGGGAGGCTGCAGTTGTTGCCCCGCGCATGGCGCGGCAACACACCAGGCAACACACCAGCCACCAGCCACCGCCACCATCCTCCACACGGTGTCGGCCCTCACTGGCCGGTGCCGCGGCAACACACCAGCCACCGCCACCATCCTCCACACGGTGTCGGCCCTCACTGGCCGGTGGCGCGGCAACACACCAGCCACCAGCCACCGCCACCATCCTCCACACGGTATCGGCCCTCACTGGCCGGTGGCGCGGCAACACACCAGCCACCGCCACCATCCTCCACACGGTGTCAGCCCTCACTGGCCGGTACCGCGGCAACACACCAGCCACCGCCACCATCCTCCACACGGTATCGGCCCTCACTGGCCGGTGCCGCGGCAACACACCAGCCACCGCCACCATCCTCCACACGGTATCGGCCCTCACTGGCCGGTGCCGCGGCAACACACCAGCCACCGCCACCATCCTCCACACGGTATCGCCGCTCACTGGCCGGTACCGCGGCAACGCACCAGCCACCGCCACCATCCTCCACACGGTATCGCCGCTCACTGGCCGGTACCGCGGCAACACACCAGCCACCGCCACCATCCTCCACACGGTATCGCCGCTCACTGGCCGGTGCCGCGGCAACACACCAGCCACCGCCACCATCCTCCACACGGTATCGCCGCTCACTGGCCGGTGCCGCGGCAACACACCAGCCACCAGCCACCAGCCACCGCCACCATCCTCCACACGGTATCGGCCCTCACTGGCCGGTGCCGCGGCAACACACCAGCCACCAGCCACCGCCACCATCCCCCACACGGTGTCGCCCCTAACTGGCCGGTGCCGCGGCAATCACGCACCGACCTGCATCACCGATGGACAGCATGGTGCACTGACTGGCATCACGAACGGAGGGGATCACGTACTGACCGGCATCACCCTCTGGATGACATACCAGCCAGTATCACATCCCGCACGATGTACCAGCCAGTATCACTTCCCGTATGATGTACCAACCAGTATCACTCCAAGGATGATATACCAGTCAGTATCACTGCCAGGATGATACACCAGTCAGCATCACCAGCGGAGGGGAGCACACACTGACGGGTATCACGGCCAGGATCTCGCCGGCAATCACCCACTACCACCGATCAGGTCACCGTAGTAGGCGGTAACGGTCTTGGCGCGGCCGTTTAGCAGATTTTGTTCCACCTCCACACGACCGCCCGGTCCCGCCAATGCTGCCAGCTGAAACCGAACACGATGGTCAGCGCGTTTCGCTCCACTGTATTATTTCACCAGCTTCGTTAGCTGAAATTCAACACGATGGCTTGCTCCACCTACACACATAAACCAGCAGTGTTCTCAAATTTATTTTGAGTTAGGTGTCCGATGAAAGAAAAAATGTCACGCACGAGGAAAAATGTAAAATACCGGTACTTCCACGTACATTTTGGGACACAAAATGTTGAATCCCAACTAGAGCTGTTGAATTTGGTAGAAGGAAATAACTGTTTTTATGGTGAATTAAAAAACATTGGGCAAGCATTTTCAAAAACAATATCTGCAGCTAGGAAAAAAGCTGGAGGCATCCTGCATGATCCTATCCTCTATCATGCACACAATGCACCGGAGAGGTTACCCCAACCGAACACGATTATCCGCCACAGGGTGACATCGTTGAGAAATTCCCGACCACGTCTGAAAGTTCACCAGAAACACATTATTTAAAGCAACCTTGAACACTCGCTTGGTGTTAGCATAAAGCTCCGCTGACTAGAAGAGGTTAACCAACAAAAAGGCTGCAAAGATCCCCAAAAGCTGCCCCTCCCAAGGAAGGACAAACACAGTGGACCCATGGCCGGGCAAACACGAAGCTGTTCGATGGCAGGAACGCCTTGATACGGCTCCAGCCAACATACTAAGTAAGCATGCTGGTCACAGAGAAAGCATGCCAACAAATTAATTATACCTCGCCTCTTGGCCATGTCAGGAACAGACTTGTGCTCGACTCAAATTTTTTGAGTCGACTCACATTTGACTCATAGATCTTGAGATCCGATTCAACTCATGATTCACAGCAAGTCAAAATTACTTATTCGACTCAATTCAGACTCATAGCTCACAAAGCATGATTAAACTCACGACTCAAACATAAAATTGAATTAATTCAGATCCGACTCAATGGTATCAGATTCATAAGCCATATGATTCAGTGTGCACTGCCCAGACAATATTTATATATATATATATATATATATATATATATATATATATATATATATATATATATATATATATATATATATATATATATGTATATATATATATAATGTGAGGTGAAAACAAAGTTATGGCACAAATAATTTATTCCACAGACAGTTTGATGTCAATGCATCTTCATCTGGGTCTAATTAAAGAAGGGAATGGGCGCTGTATGACCATCGCAGTCGATGCGCCCCTAAGCCCAAATAACCAACCAATTAAAGAAGGGAATTAGTATTTGTCTGTTGAATATATTATTTTTGCTATAACTTTGTTTTCACCTCACATTATTTATCCTCTGCCATGCACTATAATGATTGGTATATAGGATATATACAGATAAATGCAGGTGCATGTGCATAAAGTAATTGACTCAAAAACATTAACTAGATGAATGGTTGTCAATGCATATGCAAAGCAATGAGTGCATAATACTTCAATGCACATCGGCATGATGCACAACCTGAATCGTATATACCTGCCACACATCACCTAACTTCAACATGCCACCCAGATCCTGCACTGCAATAGGTATCCGCACATAATACAATTGTGTTGGTTTGTTGCCCCCACGAAGTAGGTTTGGTAGCGGGCTTGAAGGTTTCCCTTCACCATTGGTTTACACTAAATTTTACCAACTTTCTCTATGCTATCTTGCATATTTTATGGAAATATAGGGCACTTTGATGTATTTTAATTGAAAAACCTATTATTTAGCTTCATCAAAGGGTTTGAATGACCTAAATGACCCAGTAATAATTGTCCTGCCTAACACTGTGCCATTTCCGGAAGGCTCAGCATCAAGCACCTACAAAATAAATGCATTGTTCCCGATACTGGCAGGCTCCCTCTACCTCCATTTTATGTGTTCAAGTTGTCACCCTCGTTCAAGAGCAGAAGAAAGGATAGTCAGGGGGGGGGGGGGGGGCTAAGTGCGCCATAGCTTCTTCTCCCCAGTGTCAGGAGTTTCAGTCAAGTTGCAAGTTTCATGAGGGCATTCCTAGATCACAATGGTGTTGTACATAAATGTTCAATTATG
The DNA here is from genome assembly GCA_034440615.1 of Ashinkailepas kermadecensis. NCBI lineage: Eukaryota > Metazoa > Arthropoda > Thecostraca > Neolepadidae > Ashinkailepas > Ashinkailepas kermadecensis. Next base: position 53,958 of record JAOTOM010004003.1, read on the forward strand.
CATGTATCATCAATAACCCATGCAAGATTCATCAAGGAGGAATGCATCATACCCTGGGTCCAGCTGGCCTAGAAAAAAACCTGCTGTTTTCAACAACTGCTGTATGTCAATGTAGGTAGGTAGGTAGATGCATGTTTGGAAAAATAGGCTAATCCTAGATTTTTGGGATCCCGAACATTATCCTGTCCAGAAAATGATTTGTTTTCTCATCTGGAGGTTGAATTTCCGGTATAATTGGAGATCAATGTAAATTTTGATTCTTTGGAATTTGTATTTAGAATACATGGTATTTTAAAGTAAAAATGGCGATGCGACCACTCATTTTCTCCGCAAATGATTACTTTTCAGTCGGCAAAGAAATAAACGATCAAAATCTTCACTCTACAAATATAGCACATCGCGTATAATCATCCGTACCTGGTGTGTCATAGACGTGATAAAGAAGAAATTAAACACTTCATGCACTAGATTTAATACTCTGACATCGAAAACTTTATGCTTCTGCCTTAATTCGACATTTATTTCCGATAATTTATACTCCCAAGCAGACGCGTCCACAACGCGACCAATGCCGGAAATTCCTTGCGATGCTGTAATATTTAAGAGCAGTGCTGTCCAACACATCCTCGAAGGTTTAGTATGTATATTTAGTAAGAGGGGAAGTGTGTTTAGTAAGAATATTTACTAAACTCCTCGAAGTTTAGTATGTATTTTTACTAAAGTTACCTATACAATGTCGCATATATTTGATGACGTCATGGCCGAAAAATTTGCTTCGGAGGATTCTGGTTTTCCGGTTAGGTTAGGTTAGGTTGAGTTATATTATATTATGCTATGATACATTTTATATATTATGCTACATTATCTTAGTCTAGGTTAGGTTAGGTTACTTGTGTCTATGACGTCATCAATTGTAGCGACCGCCATTGACTTAAAAGTAATCATTTGCGGTGAAAATGAGTGATCGCATCGTCTTCATCACGTCAGAAAGCATACTGTTACATACACAAATTCCCACCCAAAATCAAAATTTACCTTGATCTCCAAATATATCGAATTTCCTAAGTGATTAACTTTTGACAAAGGACCGCTGTGATGAAGTAAAAGTGCTCAAAATTCACTGAGCTGGCTGCAAATTGAGTTACGATGCATAAGGTTTGAAGAAAAATATCCTTCATACTGGATGACTACAAAATATTCCTCTCCACATGCCGGATTACAATGCACAAATCCAACCTTGTCTGTGCATGAGAATAAAATGTGTCGGAACAAATTCTCACTGGAAAGAATGGGACAAGATTATGACTCACCTGGTGAGCAGAGGACAAATATATTTGCTAGGAAGCAAATTAAAGTGACCATCGCGTATGATTTCAGAAGTCTTCTGCAACCAAATTGATACCATATTTAATAAAACTGAATGACGTCATGCGGGCTTGAAGGAAAACTTCGATCTACCTTCTAGTAAAGGTACCTTGGGTTTGTTAGTTATCACACAAACCAGCTCAATTTTATTCAGTGCAAATGCCTGTTGCAAATGCCAGGGTCGTTTCGGTGCCATGTTCTTTTTCACAATCACATCCCATTTCTGTGTTGTGTTCCTGGCACTAGGATTGACTCATGCATGATACTGATTGTGATTACCAAGCTTAACATTAATACTCATTTGTAGTTATTGTTATCCGTTTTTAGTAAATAACTTATGTGCCCCTCATTCTTTACTCACTGGCAGCTGATAAGTTGATAATTGTAATGCTAAGCATGAATAATTATACTGTGTTTGTATTCCCTACTTTGTGTCATGGCATACTATTCACAAAGATACATGCTTTATATCATTTGTTCCAACTTGAATTTGAGTCACAAGACTCCAATGACTAATTGTGATTCAAGAGATTGACTCGCGATTCAACTCATTTTTTTTTCAAAGAAAGATTCAACTCGCGACTCAAGATATGTTTTGGGGAAAAGAATCGATTCAACTCGCGACTCATCCCCAAACGATTGATTCATGAGTCGATTCTCGATTCAACTCGAGTCGAGCACAAGTCTGGTCAGGAGACAGGCCGGTTCTTGCCCTTGGAAAAGAAAGCCTGCTTTCTCGTGTGACTTAAAATACAGATAACAGAGTGTAACACATTGTCTGAAGCGTTTTTTGTTGTTGTATGCTTTATGCTGCATTTGTTATGGTGCTATGCTCTCTTTGTGGTGTTATGTATTGTCTGCGGCATGTTTCGTGTGCTCTTTGTTGTATTTTATACATGGTTTTGACATATGCCACTTGTTATTGTTTTATGTTGCATTTAACCTCCTTCCCCTACTTCATGGCAACTCTGGCTACTCTACTGCTGTGCACCACACTTCCATGTAGAACATCTTCTAAACTTACCAATTTTCTTTCAGGATTTGCCCTACCCAGCCTAGTTCCTGCATTCCGCCAAAATGCGACTATGAATTCATTCAACAACCGGCCTTTACCAAGAACATAAAAAATGACGGTAACGGTACCTACGATGCATGGTTGTGCTGCATGACATTGGTGGCAGCTCCAGCAGCCTTAGCTTGTGGAAAACGACAGCAATATTAGCTGGTTTTTTCAATTGAATGCCATAAACCTGATCTTAAATTGAAGAATAAGCTTACGGGAATTTATCATGCCACGACTTATTCTGGTGATGTTACCTAATACACATGGGAACGCTGCATGTTTAGTTTTTCTTAAGGTCCGCCACCCAAGCTCAGGTGATCAGGGGTGCCCCCCCTCTTACCCAACGACTGCAAGAGCCATAATTTGGCGCAACATGATCGCAGCAGTCGAGGCACCATAAAGACCAAACAACTAACTAATTACGTAAATTTTGCGTTAACACCATGACAAACAGTAGAGTAGAGTAAACAGTAGAGTTCCGGCACTACCAGCTAAGAGATGGAAAATAAATAAACATAAGAATACAAAACACCCAGTGTTAGAGCAACAGAAGTAACAAGGAATGCTGTAAGTAGTCATACCCAAAGGAGGCATATGACTGACCTTAGATCCATACCAAAATAAGCTAAGGGTTTAGTAGCTGCTACTAACCAGCTACTAAACTCATAAGTTTAGTAGCTGGTTCATGACAAGATGGCAGTGGGTATTTCTGATCTCATATTCATGCATTTTACTCAGGCTCTTTCCACAACTGCATCCAGTCTACAAGTGTTGCCTTTCCACAACTGCATCCAGTCTACAAGTGTTGTCTTTCCACAACTGCATCCAGTCTACAAGTGTTGCCTTTCCACAACTGCATCCAGTCTACATGTGTTCGCTTTCCACAACTGCATCCAGTCTACAAGTGTTGGCTTTCCACAACTCCATCCAGTCTACAAGTGTTGCCTTTCCACAACTCCACCCAGTCTACAAGTGTTTCCTTTCCGCAACTGCATCCAGTCTACAAGTGTTGCCTTTCCACAACTCCATCCAGTCTACAAGTGTTGCCTTTCCACAACTCCACCCAGTCTACAAGTGCTGCCTTTCCACAACTCCACCCAGTCTACAAGTGTTGCCTTTCCACAACTCCACCCAGTCTACAAGTGTTGCCTTTCCACAACTCCACCCAGTCTACAAGTGTTGCCTGCAAGGGCTAATGGAATGACTGAGAAGTGTATTAGAATATGGCCATTAAACGTGCCCTGGTCCAGTCAAGAACAGCATAACTGTGGCTAGACTGCGACTCGTCATCAATGATATCAGATTGTTATGATGATACCCTGCAGGGAAATATCTTGAGAATGTTAATAGTTCCATCTTCATCGGAAGCAGTGTAAGAAATAACTGTATTAGGTGTAAATTTGCACCTCACTGTAGGAATCAGAGACCACTGTAAGCACCAGATCATAGATGTGAGAAATACCCTCAAGGTATGTATGAAAACTAGAGCGATGTGCTGGTTATTTGAGTTTTAGGGCGCATCGACTCGGTTCGGTCATTTAGCGCCCATTAGAGCGATGTGCAACAAACACGGTAGTCTAGTGGTTATTACATTCAGCCTGCAGGATGCAGTCATTATATGAGAAATCCACAACCGACTGGATTTCCGCCTCGCCGAGACCGCCTGACGCAAACGAGTTGTGCCGCCACCAGCTTTACAGACCGTACATGCCGCGCAGCCTCCAACAATACAGAAAATACCACCTACGCGAGCCACCCACCCCACTACTGCCACGCCAACAGCTGATCCACCTGCGCCAGGTCACCTAACCTGGTCGGAATTGGCGCTGCGGGGTGCCAATATGGCGACGTTGCGCGAGATGCGGCGCGCGGCGCGCATCATCTCCCGTCCGTCCATGGTACCGTCCAGACGGTACATGTCGTACACCGGCTGGTCGCAGTACTGCGGACCTGTCGAAAACCAGGTGGCGACTCGTCACCTCATACTGGTGGGTCATAGCACCGTTTGTCTGCAGTACATGTTGACGGCACACTTCGGCACTGCAATGCTTGGTACAGCTTGTCATACATGTCACTCGTCAGCAAGGTTGAAAAATGGGCTACTTTTGAATTTTTGCCATCCAGAACATTATCCTCATCACACAACTATCCTTTCACTTTTCTCATTTCGAGGTTGAATTGTGCTGTTTGACAATGAACAACTCTGGTAAAGTGCTCAAGGTTCACTGGATCGTGCAAATTGAGAGTTGGATGCCACATGTTTGACAACAAAATATTATCTCCATGTTCGAGTATCTCAACATTTTACTCTCCACCTCCAGGATTAGAAAGGGGACGAGTGGTCTAGGGGTAAGATGCTCGTCTCACAATCGAAATATTGTGGGTTCAGTCTCACCTGTTGCTACTCTTCGCCCGCGACCAATCGGCGTGAGAGATTGGCGACGCTATATGACTCAACAGTCGACGTGTCGTAAAACCAATAACCAACCAACCAATCCAGGATTAGAAAGCCCAAGTCCAACTCTGCTCGTCAGTAGCGGACTCGTGAGGCAGCTCGTGGTACATGGTGCACTAAAGGATGCGTGACACAACAGTGGTACACCCCACTCGGGGAGAGGACCTGTGACTCAACAGTGATACACCTCACGAGGGAAGAGGACATGTCACAACAGTGGTACACCTCACTAGGGGAGGGGATCGGTGACACAGTGACACATTTTCGCCCGGAGATGATGCCGATAATAAAGTTCAGTATTTTCCATGACGGCGGTGGGAGTAATACCGTGCCTCTGGGGTGGCAGGGCTCCTCTGAGGGGTACAAAGATGGCATCTCAACTGCGCGAGATAGTCAGCTTCAACTCCACGTACGGAAAGTGTCACACTTTAGTGAAGCAGGTGTTGTTTTCGACATCCAAAACGTTTATCGCTGGAACCTTTTAACAAGTTTACTATAACGAATTGTACACATTATTTAAACACAGTAAACATCATTATATTATATAATTGTATCAATCGGGATCAATAAAGGTCACATAATGTCAGACGTCAGATCCACAGCTTTTCTTCCAGTATTCGCTGGAGACAACAGTCGGAGTATATAGGTCACAGCTCGGAGCTCACACTACTCACCGACTCTCAAAAGAACTATTACCCCTCTTCTAAATGTCGCAAGGCTCATTTAGAGCGATTGTCTCTCCTCATGCTGCACGTGACCGCGGAGACCCACCTCCCCAGGGCGGCGACAGGAAAACGACGTCGGCGCGGAGGTGTGGCGCCACCTGGAAGAAGTCGGCCACGATGAACTGGACCCGGTCCTGCACGCCGTAGAGCGTCGCGTTGTGCCTAGCCAGCTCCACTCGCTTCGGGCAGATGTCCACCGCTATCACTGCCAAACGCATAGCCTTGTCCTCAACATGGAAGACAGTCAATACACCAAATGATCGGGGCATGGACTGCAGTTTAAAACACTCCCTACACGAAGCATTCCGTGCGTTTCTGGGCACATCAGTTTGAAAACCATAGCTTTAATACTGATCAAGCCATATTTTTAATTGCCTTTGTAAAAAAATTGACCATGTCGATTTTTGAACTAGAACATAATGATTGATATGGATCCGAAAAAAAAACATCCATTACATCAAAAAAAATTGGCGGTTTGACGATCGGATGATGGGTAGAAAGCCTACAACAAATCAGTTCCGTGTAGATCCAGCACCAGTCAACCGTTCGTGTAAGAAAGTTGAACGGCATTGGTGCTGCACAAAAATGGCTGAAAAACGCATAGGCGCAGCCGGGGGGGGGCTAGCGGCTCCCTCCCCTCCTTAGCAACCAAAAATGCACTAGATAAAACAAGAAATTTCGAGATCTTCACCACTCAAAAACAACAATTTTCGGCGTGCGAAGTCTGCCGAATGTATTCTCAGTTTCGTGACATACCTTATTTGGTCGGAATCTCCTTCGGAAAATCCTGGCCGCAACACCGTTTTTGCACACATTTTGTCATGCAAATAATACATATTTATTGTTTCAGGGGAACAATAAGTAGGAGTAATCACCACTTCATTCCACCACATTGCTGTTCCAACGCCTGTGCCTAGCAATTTTTATCGATGACATGCAAAATAACTAATCTCAATCCTTCGTCTTTTCAAGTTTTCAGTTTATCTCTTACCTTTTCCTCAATCCGTTTCCATAATCAAGTACCGATCAACTCGGAAGACATGAAGCAGCACATCAGAGCTTACTTTATTGACTTTGATATTGCAAATAAGCGAATAAGAAAAACTACTCTTGAGCACTTACACAAAACACAAATTAACAGAGTGATAATGAATAGGTGGGCATGCAAAAGTGTGTGGCTATATGATCAACATGGTCGACGCGCCCTAAAGCACAAGTGTGTGTATGTGTGTATATGGATGTATGTATGTGATGCTTATATGCACGTCATGCATATATATATATATATATATATATATATGTATGTATATATATAATGTAGGTATGTATACATATGCATGCATACAGGTATGTGTGCATGTGCAAGTGTGTGCACAGGTGTGTGTGCATGCATGTGCGGTTGTATGTGTAAGCATAAGCATTGTATGCAAGCATGATGAATTGATGTGTGTGTGCATACATGCATGCATCTGTGTATGTATTGCATCTCACGAATCTATTTTCCCCTTTCCCCACTCATAACATACTTCACTAAGTGGCCACAGGAGCTGCCTGCTGCTAGTGGCATTCTACCTTGCTCAGGTGCCCCTGGGGCTACTTCTAATACCTGGTGACGACTTATCTGCAAAAAGAAAAGCAAGGCATTCCCGAGCTGGCCGTCCTGATTCTTGGGACAGTTTGATGATGATGATGATGAATTGGTGTTTAGGGGCGCGTCGACTGCAAAGGTCATTTTGCGCCCTGGGACAGTTTGAGACAGGAAAACCAAACATAAATCGAATCTGTACTAGTGTGTGTGTAGCCCAATGGGGTAGGCTACTGCATCTGAAACAGGGGTCGGCACTATGAAAAAAGTGAAAAAGCACATTACTTCTGATAAGCAAGTGGGAAATATTGGCCGTGGTGAGGATTCTCTGGTATGCCACCAACTCGAAGTTTGCAATGTTCCCCCTCCCACCCCAGCACGGAGGCGACACGAGTCGACTGCATACCGAGCCGGCAAGTAGCGGCACACGGAGGCGACACGAGCCGACTGCATACCGAGCCGGCAGGTGGCGGAACACGGAGGCGACATGAGCCGGCAGGTGGCGGCACACGAGCCGACTGTATACCGAGCCGGCAGGTGGCGGCACACGGAGGCGACACGAGCCGACTGTATACCGAGCCGGCAGGTGGCGGCACACGGAGGCGACTGTATACCGAGCCGGCAGGTGGCGGCACACGGAGGCGACACGAGCCGACTGTATACCGAGCCGGCAGGTGGCGGCACACGGAGGCGACACGAGCCGACTGTATACCGAGCCGGCAGGTGGCGGCACACGGAGGCGACACGAGTCGACTGCATACCGAGCCGGCAGGTGGCGGCGAACTGTATCGTGTTGCCGCCGACACGAGCCGACTGCATACCGAGCCGGCAGGTGGCGGCGAACTGTATCGTGTTGCCGCCATACCGAGCCGGCAGGTGGCGGCGAACTGTATCGTGTTGCCGCCATACCGAGCCGGCAGGTGGCGGCGAACTGTACCGTGTTGCCGCCATACCGAGCCGGCAGGTGGCGGCGAACTGTATCGTGTTGCCGCCGACTGTATACCGAGCCGGCAGGTGGCGGCGAACTGTATCGTGTTGCCGCCGACTGTATACCGAGCCGGCAGGTGGCGGCGAACTGTATCGATGTTGCCGCCGACTGTATACCGAGCCGGCAGGTGGCGGCGAACTGTATCGTGTTGCCGCCATACCGAGCCGGCAGGTGGCGGCGAACTGTATCGTGTTGCCGCCATACCGAGCCGGCAGGTGGCGGCGAACTGTATCGTGTTGCCGCCGACTGTATACCGAGCCGGCAGGTGGCGGCGAACTGTATCGTGTTGCCGCCGACTGTATACCGAGCCGGCAGGTGGCGGCGAACTGTATCGTGTTGCCGCCGACTGTATACCGAGCCGGGTGCGGCAGGTGGCGGCGAACTGTATCGTGTTGCCGCCGACTGTATACCGAGCCGGCAGGTGGCGGCGAACTGTATCGTGTTGCCGCCGACTGTATACCGAGCCGGCAGGTGGCGGCGAACTGTATCGTGTTGCCGCCGACTGTATACCGAGCCGGCAGGTGGCGGCGAACTGTATCGTGTTGCCGCCGACTGTATACCGAGCCGGCAGGTGGCGGCGAACTGTATCGTGTTGCCGCCGACTGTATACCGAGCCGGCAGGTGGCGGCGAACTGTATCGTGTTGCCGCCGACTGTATACCGAGCCGGCAGGTGGCGGCGAACTGTATCGTGTTGCCGCCGACTGTATACCGAGCCGGCAGGTGGCGGCGAACTGTATCGTGTTGCCGCCGACTGTATACCGAGCCGGCAGGTGGCGGCGAACTGTATCGTGTTGCCGCCGACTGTATACCGAGCCGGCAGGTGGCGGCGAACTGTATGTGTTGCCGCCGACTGTATACCGAGCCGGCAGGTGGCGGCGAACTGTATCGTGTTGCCGCCGACTGTATACCGAGCCGGCAGGTGGCGGCGAACTGTATCGTGTTGCCGCCGACTGTATACCGAGCCGGCAGGTGGCGGCGAACTGTATCGTGTTGCCGCCGACTGTATACCGAGCCGGCAGGTGGCGGCGAACTGTATGTGTTGCCGCCGACTGTATACCGAGCCGGCAGGTGGCGGCGAACTGTATCGTGTTGCCGCCGACTGTATACCGAGCCGGCAGGTGGCGGCGAACTGTATCGTGTTGCCGCCGACTGTATACCGAGCCGGCAGGTGGCGGCGAACTGTATCGTGTTGCCGCCGACTGTATACCGAGCCGGCAGGTGGCGGCGAACTGTATCGTGTTGCCGCCGACGCCGCAGAAGGCATCCACGATCACGTCGCAGCGGCAACGATCCGCCAGGTGGCGGGCGATCCGCTCCGGTGTCACCGAGAACCAGCCGTCACGGTCGAGCCGCACTCCCTCGTCGAACCTGGCGGCACGCACACGTCGTCAGCGCAGAGACTGCCAACGCTATCGACCAGCGTCACACACACACAGCTGACTGGGTGACCAACAGCTGCCAATCCCTGGACTAATCCCGCCATCCAGCTGAGCCAGAATAGCCATAAATTGGCCTTCCAGTGGATGACAGAGTAACCATATTTCCATTATTCCTCACTGTGGTGACACAAGACACCTTTCCAACATAGTTAATGTAAGGGAGCTTGTAAGCTATGCTAATGTCGTAGAAGCTTCAACCTTAGGCATACAATCAGATGTCATTTGCTGTTCCTCTCTCCATCTCGGATGGTGTCTCATCTCCTGCAGAAGACGTGCAACATTATGACTACCACTGATAACTCACCTGGAGAACAGTCTGTACCGCTGGTACCAATACTTTTGCAGCGCCGGGCACGACCGGATGTCGGCCGGCATATCCGACTTCCGCCTGCGTTTGCTCTGTGTCGCGCTTCCGGCGCCACGGCCGGCCGGCACCAACCGGTCCCGAGCGTGCAGGTCAGATGAACTGCAGCCACCCTGGCCGTCGGCCGCCAGAGCCATGCAGCCGCTGCCACACGTCACGGCCATCTGTCAGCCTCCCGCCACGTCACGTGACACGCAACCCGGACTTATTAAATGGGGACTTGTGAGCCTGCTCTGCCCACGGACATTTTAGAAGCTATCTGGCAGATTTAGCACTTATGAGCTGGGGAACTTGTGAGCTGGGGTATTTGTGACATGAACCCACCCGGACACTGGCGCACATCAACACTTGCTTATGGCTTCCAACAAACTTCATGCGACACGAAATCCGGACCATGGTGCACATCAACACTTGAGTACGATTTGCATAACACGTAATGTGACACGTAACCCGGACCCTGATGCACACAACACTTGGTTATGACTTCCTTGGTTGGTTAACCAACTAAGGTTGGTTGGTTGGACACTTGGTTAACGTCATGCGACACGAAATCCGGACACTGGTGCACATCAACACTTGCGTACGGTTTGCATAGCACGTCACGCACTGTGTCCAAATTCGTGACTTTAGGCATCGAGGCCAAGGTGTAAATACAATTTCATATTTATATAGTATCCATGTTCTGAGGAATATAGTCATCAAAATGGGAAGTTGAGCCTATTTCGAGGTAGGGAATCGACTGAATTACGATTTCATTTCCATTGCCCAACACAAACTCCCCAGATATAAATTATTTCACTTACATCCTGACGACTAATTGGGCGAATTTGAACCCTCTGACATCACGTGACACACCGCCCGGACCCTGGTGCATATCAAGACTTCTTTACGTTTTGCATAAAACCAGAATACTTTTTTTGGCTCATTCACATGATCCGGTGCTATGCAAATGTACGACCTACAAAACTTTGCACACAAAATTACAGTGTGCATGTCTTGGGAATGGTATGCTTGAGGAGGAGGCCATGATCTTGACATATATAACTGTGGTGTGTGTTAGGTGTATGCTACTCGCACAATGGGACTCTGCACATATTCGTGATCGAAAGAAACAAATGCTGCCAGCAATAGCTACATTACACAGCATCAATAGAATATTAATCCTGAAGGTACTTGTGATAAGTTACTGTGGGCTTTGAGTGGCCAATTCAACAAGTGTAAAATTGACCATTGAAACTGGTTGCCCAAGAATTGCATGCATAATTGACACAGATCTCAGTGTCCCAAGGTATCTAGATTTGGGTAGAAAATGGTACTCACACATCAATCAATTTTCCATTATAACCTCTCAATATCAATGCTTTTTTTACTTCCACCTTTCCCTGCTTTTGTACTCAAAATATCACTGAAGCGAAGCACATCAGCAATTGTACCTTTTACCATCACTGGTTATATTGCACACTAGATATTGCTCAGGAATTCTGCACTTCTTTTTCGTATTCAAGTTTCCACTTGAATGAACAATGAATGAACACAATGAACATATAGTGCTACAAACCAATCTGCAACAGCATCCAACTGCTGTAGGGATAGCTCCTGAAAACATCTTCGGTGATGATTGAGGTATAAGGTATTGAATGCCAAGTGCATTAATAAAAACAATGGCATAGCAAACTATGAATGCCATAATTCAGCTATACCCATCATGTAAAAGAAGACAATTAAAATGGCATGAACATAAACAGTACATATTTGAAGAGAACTAACACAAAACTGCAAATTCTCGATGTGCTTCTCACAAGCCAAGATCTTGGTCAAGACCAAGGGTAACATTTTATCCCACCTCATTCCAGTAGTGGAACTCTCCTCCTCAGCTGCACAACAGTTGAGTTGCATGGGTGCTGTTGTCGACTCATTATCAGTTACCCCGTCAGATGGCATCTGACATTTGCCTGGCTTCAGCTGCTGAAGGAATGCTCCAATGCCATTTGCCTTGAGGCATCTGCCAGCAGCAGCAGTGTGAGACTCACTGAAGACAGAAACCCTTCAAGTACTACATGATAGCTCTGACTTATTCCTAACACTGGCTGTTTCCTCATATACAAGGCTTATTCCCAACACTGGCTGACAATGAACAGAGTTTAGGTCATGGATGGAACAATTGTCAGGTAGTAAAAAAACGAGTTAAATTCATTGTGTGCACATTATACAGCATCTCTCCATTCTTTCTGCTTGATTTTAACAGCAAAATGACACCTAGAGCTGGTGATGATTTATAACTAGTACAAACTCTGGATCAATAAATGTACTGGGAGAAGATTCTGGCACCTTTTAGCCATTATTTTTCAGCATACCTCACTTTCCATGATGGCAGTTTTTTTCTGCCTGTCTTGACTGATGCTTGAATGGTCAGTGCCTTAGCTTGATGAGACACAACATGTATGGAAGCTGGCATGTCGTCAGTGCATGACTTGCTTTGTGCATCCTGTAAGATGTAGAAGCAAATAATGCGAGCAGTATACTGATCCCAAATCATTCTAGCTTGCACAAACTTATTATTTTACTTAGTTATTTGGGTTTTTGGCACATCAACTGCACTGGTTATACAGTGCCGTTTTCTTTTTGTCTGCTTACTGCTTGAAATTCAAGGTACATGCATGATCTTAATTCTTGCCCACACCATGTTGGATCTTTTTTGCTGTAATTTGCAACACATACATATTTGGGTGGAAGGCTTCAAGGTGCTCATGTGAGTTTTGATGACTCAGAAATAGTAATTTTGTCATAATTTGGCCTGGTTGACCTTTGCTCAACATGTACATCAAGCTAAACATCATATTTCAAGTATTGTCTTCAAATATGCAATTGCTGATTCCATGACAATTTTTGCTTATAAAAAATATGCCAGATAATAAATGAAACATTCTTGAATTCCTACATGCTTGTTGTACAGATATCGCGTGACCTTATGCCAGGATACTGTTAGTTAGTTAGTTATTTATTTGGGTTTTAGGGCGCCTCGACCAAAGATTGTGATCATTTAGCGCCCATAACGTTTATTTAGCAAGCCAAAGTCCTATCGCCAGGATACTGTGGGATCTTCAGAAGCACTACAGGTTGTTCATATCAAATTAAAAAAAGCTATACTACAAGAACAGTGCAAAAACAGCCACTAGTTGCTAACTTACTTACATACTTATGTGGATATATGGTATAGTATCATAGTAGTAACAATGATGATAATAATTATAATGATAATAATACTAATAATAATAATAATAATAATAATAACAATAATACCACCAATAATAATTATAATGATACAAATAAAAAGTGAATAATAATATATGGGCATAGTAACTGTACTGCTCTTTTTTCTGGGGTGAGGATGAGAGATTGATTGATTTACTATTTGGGTTCAAGGGTGCACTGACTACAGGGTCAGAGGATGAGGGACTGGAGCACTGTATTTGTAGGTGCTTTTGCACAATACCATGAAACTACACCAGTGATAAATTATTGGTGAAATAGGGCATAATATACCACTTTCTAACACTGAATCCACACTATTCCCAAAGAAGTATCAACATTGTGCTTCTTTTTTGTGTTTATAAAGACATGTCTTGTTTCTAGCAGTATCTCCTTTGTAGCATGCTTATGCTCACCATAGTGGATTGTGATACGTAAACATCTTGCAGCATAATTCTAGATAACAGGATTACCTATGGTCTGATCTGTTGTACAAAACCAGTATTCACCATTCATCCAGCACGAGCTGGTAGGAACGATAAGTATACCTAGTAACAAAATAACATGATTTTCATGGATAATTTCATCATCCTACTGTGGTTGCTTCAACATCTTGCACCTGACAAAAACCATTATTTTGACAATGAACAACACTCAAAATTAATTGAAGTTCAGAGTGTGACATCACACCACTCTCCAATTATTTTTGTGCTATTTGCGGTGAAATGTCAAATGGCTATTCCAACTGCAATGCATTGCAACACAAAACATGATATGGGAGAGACATAACATATTGATATGCATGGAACATCTCACAGCTACATCACCCCATGTCTATTCCTTCGGATATTACAAGCCCATTTCTACCGGTTTACAAAGTTTGCAGGGACTTACAGGATATATTAGCAACATAAATCCATATTTAATTTGGATATCCATCATTTCATTCATCAGATAATTTTCAGTTCACAAAGCACCAGTCATGGTGATGAATTACCTGCTTAGCCTGGAACCCCAGTTGCAAAAAAGAATAAGGGGGAGACATGACCCAACCGTGATAAATTATTCATAAAATAGGGTGGAATATACCACTCTCTGAACACTCAATCGACATCTCTCTCTAAGAAGTATCGACATACTGCTCCTTGATGCATCTTTATGAAGTCTTCGTGACTCCTTTCTAACATAATCCTGTTTATAAGTATCATGTACATGCTCTTGATAAGTAATGGTGATACACAAACATTTTCCAACACAATTTCAGGTAGACTACCTAAAATGTAATATGACACACCATACCAGTTTATAGCATAGGTGTTATTTCCTCTATCCTAAATATAGCTCTTCCTAAATTATGAATCTGAAAACAAATGATGAAGGCACAGTCCTACACAATAGGCTGTAATTTCTGAAAGACATCAAAATAATTTTAAATGACACTATTTCCATAGCAAATTTCTACATCCTACTGTGTTGTGTCGACATCTCACACCTAACGAAAAACCATTATTTTAACTATGTGATCCAAAACAATCTCATTTTATTGACTGCTTTTGACACATGAAGCACATACAAAATTCATGAGTTGGCATGGCAAAACACTTTTTTTTTGCTCGATCTAGTGCAGGTTTCAGTTTGCAGAAACAGTTTTGTTGACAAAGTAATTATCTCAATGATGCTGCTGAAATCAGAAGTAAATCCCACATTACCAGTTACCAGTAAACATAATTTTGTTTGTAACATCAGAACTATCATACACATTCTCCCTACTATGAACAGTGATACAACCACATCTCATGATCAATGATGAAATTGTACTTTGGTATTTTGTATATGGAGAGGAAGACTTCAAGGAAGTAATCAAGCATGGAGGGGATATTTTTCTTGAATTTTCTTTCTATATGTCATGGAATCTTAGTTTGCACTCACCAGTGAATCTTGAGCATAAAGTAAAGCAGTGCATTGTCAAACAGAATGATTCACCCTCCAAATGAGAAAATGAGAGGATAATTTTTCACAGAGAATGTCAGGAGCAGCCTATTCTTCCAACCATGGCCAGGATCAGGTTTCGATTTGTGCATTGTAATCCCGAAGGTGGAGAGTAAAACTTTGGAATAATGAAATATCAAGAGGATATTTTTCTTCCAACCTGAAACATCAGAATATCAGCTTGCACTTTCCAATGGATCTTGAGCACTTCATCACAGAGCAGTTCATTGTCAAGCAGCACCATGCAGCCCTTGAATGATAAAAATGAGAGGATAATTTTCTGGTAATACTATTTTATATCTATAGGGTTAGGTATGTGGCACAAGTACCCCCAAACTTGGGCTGGAAAGCGTTTTTTTCCCTGAATGTTTGTCATCCAGAACATTATCCTCTCCTGAAAATTATCCACTAATTGGTTGCCAAAAGATGAACTGAGTTGCTTGATCATACTTGTTTGACAAAGGTGCTCAAAATGGCTCAGAGAGTACAAAGGTGAGATATTGATCAGAAAGTGAGACCTTGAGATAAAAAAAAGAGAACAAATTATCCTCTCCAACCTTGAATGCCACAAAATTGTCTTCTTCATATCCAGAATTCCAAAACATCAAGCTAATGCTGCCTGAAACACAATGACAATTGTGAATTATGCCATTGTTTTTTATGGAGCTTACAGGAACTTCAGAAATATTGTCAATGACACACACACATAGCAATGACACGTAACAAAATTTAACACCCTACTGCACACATCTGGAGCTTGCACACCTAATGAAAACCCCTTATTTTAACCATGCCCTGATAGCAGAGGTTCTGGGGTTGGGGTTGGGATGGGGGGCTAAGAGGGGGAGGTATTATTGCAGTTTAGGGCATTCCAAAGATGTTTTATGCATATTTTACTTGGAGAAAGCAACATGAAATTAGGCCTCACATATGTTTTGTTTATTTATTTGGCAAATGTTGAGAAAAGGTTACAGAGAAAAAACTGAAAACATATGACATGGTAAGTTTTGTAAAGGTTTGCATTATTATTCATGCCATATATTTTTATGCAGAAATAAAAATAAGTATTTTACATTATACAGTTTACATTATTATTCATTCATGCCACACCTCACTCAATATCCCTTTGTGGTAATATTTTGATGAATATACCGAAGAGCTCCTGGGCCAATTTTTAGTTTAAAAAATAGGTTTCCTGATGCTTTCTGATGTGATTTGAATGAATTTGATATTGATTTCTTAGGGAAGTTACAACTTTTCAAGTTCAGCAGTTCAGGTTAGTCCTTGCATATCACAAGCAGTCCGTTAACCAAGAAAATAACTTCAAGTTTATCCAATTAACATAAAAACACCAGACAATTTTTAACAATGCATGCACATGCTATTCTCTCTCTCCCTACCAAAATATTGGAAAAGTATTGGGGAATATGGGTTCAGATGGGGTAAAATATAATGAACAATAATGCAAAATTGCCAAATAAAAATCCTGACAAAACCTAACCCACTGATATTTGATCACCTATAACCTACTAATGTTGGAGCCCTTGAAACATGTTCAGTTAGGATACACAGTGTTAAAATATTGATTTCTCGTTAGGTGTGAGATGTCGAAATGAGTGCAGCAGAATGTCGAAATCACCATGGAAGTAATGTTATTAAAAATTTTGTTAAGTCCTGCAAACCCAGTTTTGAGACAATTCCGTACATATGACTGTTTCCGTTTTGCATGTTTTGAAAGGTAGCTAATTTGGTTATACTGATATCAATGATAACGATACAAACACCTATGCTATAAACTGCCATTGTACAAAGCACATCATGGGTAATGCCTTCACCTGGAATCGCGATATGGGATGTTCGTTATCACGATTCTGGATCCGATATGGTGAGCAAAAGGATGATACTTGTAAACGGGATACAGTTAGAAACGAGGCATGGAGACCCCACAAACATGCATCAAGAAGCACGATGTTGATACTTCTTTGGGATTCAGTGTTCAGTAAGTGGTATATTCCACCCTATTTCGCGAATAATTTATCACTGAGGATACATGACTCCTTCAGACTCCTGAACAGCAGATTCCAAAGCCTAGGAATGTTCCTGTGGAGCATTATGTTCATCATAATTTATATCCACAGTGATGTCACTTACACTTATGTGCAGGGGATATGGCAGTAAGATACTCACATATATATATATATATATATATATATATATATATATATATATATATATATATATATCCACTTCCCCCTCTGATGCCTTGGTCGCTCCATGATCACTGACTGTTTATAAAAATAGTTTTGCACATCTTTTGCATGGTTTGTATATCAACCAACATGGCATGTACATGCTGCATAACCACAACAGAGGTTACACACCATGCATAATATGTATAACCACAGCATTTAGCCAATCAAACATCAGTACATTTTAGGAGACTCAGCAACAGTAGGTTACAGATGATTTAACATAAGTAGGTTCTATGTTATCAAACATCAGTAGGTTAGGCCAGGTTAGGTTATTATTTGCAATTTTCCATTATTCTTCATCGTATACTACCAGACCCAAACCTGATGCTTGGCCCACATGTTTGATGGGGAGAGGAATTACATATACCTGCATTGTTAAAAGTCTGGTTTCTTTGTGTGAATGCCTTTGTTTGTTGAAATGTTTTTGGTGTTTGGGAATGCTAATTGAATGAAATGATCTTTTTGCCTGGTGTAGTTCCACTCAAATGCTGATATCCTGAACAGTGGTGAATTCCTAATGAAATGAAGATCAAATTAGTTTGAATCATGTCAGAAAGAAAGTCAGTAATTTTTTATTTCTTGAAATTTTATTGAAATTGAAATTTTATTTCTTTCTTCAGTGCAATGTTTATGAATGTGCTTAACATGATGTGATCACTCGTTTCCTCTGCAAATGCACTTTTCAGTTGGGAGGTAAAGCAACACCCAAAATGGGCTTGGATTTGGGTAACAGAATGAAATGTAAGGCTCAAAATAAATGAAAAATGGAACATAATCTAGCATAACCTTTCATGGTAAAAACAAATCCTTTTTTAAATCGACAATCTCCAAAAAAGGTAAATTTTTGATAAAAGGTGTTTTGGACTTTTGGGAATTGTTTTTCAGAACATGTTTATGAATGTGACTAAGAAGATGCAACCACTTATTTTTGGTGCTGATGCTTACTTTTCAATTTGAACGATGACGTCACATCGGTATGGTTTGATGATGTCATAGGTATGGCACTGAGGCTTCAACTGGCTGATGCTACAAATGGTTCACATACCTTAATGAGATGGTCGAAGTAGCTTAACCTAACCTAACCTCATGGTGCATTATATAAATTATATCTATGATAAACCGAGAGGTAAGCAGGTTAGGTTAGGATAGGTTAGGTTAGTTTAAGCTACTTCGACCATCTCATTAAGGTATGTGAAACAATTGTAGCATTAGCCAGTCAACCTAACCGCATGGCACATTATATACATTATAGCTATGATAAACCAAGAGGTAAGCAGGTTAGGTTAGGTTGGGTTAGGTTAGTTTAGGTTAAGCTACTTTGACCATCTCATTAAGGTATGTGAACCATTTGTAGCATTAGCCAGTCAAAGCCTCAGTGCCATACCTTACCATACCATCATTGCCATACCATACCTCAGTGCCATACCATCATTACACCATACCAATGTGATGTCATCGTTCAAATTGAAAAGTAAGCATCAGCACCAAAAATGAGTGGTCGCATCTTCTTAGTCATGTCCATAAACATCATATTCTGAAAAAGTATTACCAAAATTCCCAAAATACCTTTTATAAAAAAACAATTACAAAAAATGCTAAAAAATTCTTAAATTAAAATAACTTAACCTAACCTAGTCTGTACAGTTTTAGAAAAACCAAAAATGCATAATTTCCATTTAAAAAATGTCTAACCTAATCTAGCTTAACAAAACCTTATCTCTGTATGCTCAATGGAGGTAAAATGTGTACAAAATATCATATCATACCTTGTATGATATGGTAAACTGAGGTAAACCTCAAATCATATAAAATAGCTGGAAATAAAGTTAGGAGGTGTGTTAGGGCATCTAAAAGACGAGCTGAAATCAAATTAGCTCGGGAATGTTCAGCAGGTAATGGCTAAGAGATTCTTTAGTTTCTACAAATTTAAGGCTAAAAAGTGTAGTGTAGGACCACTGGAGGTAGATGGGGAATTAGTGGTTGATGATTGTGATATTGTGGAATCCCTAAGCAAGCAATTCTCATCAGTTTTCACTAAAGAGAATTCTGGTATAATAGAAACAACTGAATCTTATGCCATGACAGGTGATAGGTTGGAGTATCTTGCAATAACTACAGAAGCTGTAGAAAAGCAGTTGCAGAATACAAAACCTAATAAAGCTTCTGGACCAGATGATATATATGCTAGGGTCGTAGTAGAGTGTGCTAAAGCTTTAGCAGTTCCCCCAGGTTTAATTTTCAGGCAGTCTATGGAATATTCTGAAGTGCCTGAAGATTGGAGAAATGCAAATGTAGTACAAATTTTCAAAAAGGGAAGTTTGAAGTGTGTAGGGAACTACAGGCCAGTCAGTTTGACCTCAATAGTTTGCAAGGTACTGGAAAATCTGGTTAAACAGAATGTTCAGATTCATCTTGATAGGCATGCACAATCTTTTAAGGGATACTCAACATGGATTTCGATCTTGAAGGTCTTGTTTAACTAACCTTTTGGAGTTCATGGAGTATGTTACAAAAGAAGTAGACAATCAAAGCAGGATAGATGTTGTGTACTTGGACTTTAGCAAAGCTTTTGATAAAGTTCCACATGGGAGGCTAATTCATCAACTACAGCAACATGGGATTGTTGGAAAAGCTCTATGTTGGATTGAAGCATGGTTGAGGGGAAGGAAACAAAGGGTAATGTTAAATCGATGCAAATCTGATTGGAAGGATATTCTGAGTGGAGTACCATAGGGCTCTGTTCTAGGGCCACTTTGCTTTATCACCTTTGTGAATAACATTTAGGTAGGGCTGAGGAATCAAGTGTTCAAATTTGCTGATGACATCAAGCTGGTAGGAGTGGCAAACAGTTGTGATCAATCTATAAATATTCAACTAGACTTGGAGGACCTAAAAAAGTGGGCTGATCAATGGCAGATGTCTTTCAACTATGACAAGTGTAAGGTTATGCATCTGGGGTCTGGAGGTGAGACTTTAAGATATACAATGGGAGGGAGGGAACTGGATGTTATTGAAGAGGAAAGGGACTTAGGTGTGTTGGTTTCAAGAGACCTTAAAGCAGAAAAACAATGTAGCTCAGCTAGGAACAGGGCACTCAGAATGCTGGGACTCATTAATAGAAGTGTGATATATAAGAGCAAGGAAGTCATGAAAAAAACTGTATTTAGCATATGTGCGACCCCACTTGGAATATTCTGTGGGGAGCATGTAGCAAGCATGGAGCCCCTACCTAGAAAAAGATATTGACATGTTAGAAAGAGTGCAGCACAAAGCAACTAGACTTATCAGTGGAATAGGTAACTTAGAATATGGAGAAAGGCTTGTGGCATTGGATATGTACTCACTCAAGTATAGGAGATTAAGGGGGACATGATTGAAATGTACACAATTGTTAAAGGACTAGATCAGGTCAATTTGAATGGTGCTCTTCAGTTTAGAGTATCACATAGGGGTCATCAATTCAGGTTAGACAAGTTGAGGTGTAGGACAGTTAAGCGACAACAGGTCTTCAGTCAAAGGGTTGTTGACCAGTGGAATGGGCTGCCTGCTGATGTTGTGGAATGGGCTGCCTCATTGAATGTATTGAGAAGTAGGGTGGACAATTTTTTTTAGACAGGAAAATCTTGTTTTTGAGTTCTAATTTGTGATGGATGGGGTGAGATTTATGTTAAGTAAGTGTGCACGGCACAGACCCCTTTAAGCAGGCATGGATACAGTAGGAAAATTATTGATAAGGCATTCAATCCACATGTGTTAAGAGAGATCAGGGGAATAGGACTGGATAGTAAAGATATCAAAATCCCTGATGAAGACAATTTGGCAATACCATCATACAAGTGTGGTCTTACCTCCTATCATATGGGCAGATGATCACCACATCTGGCAAGGTAGGGTATTGTTGCAGTTTACTATAACTAGGTGGTTTATAAGGTGGTTGGTTGGTTATTTGGGCTTAAGGGCGCATCGACTGCGTTGGTCATACAGCGCCCATGGATAGCTAGGGTGGATAGGCATTGATGGGTGTGTGGGATGTTGGAGGACTGGTTTCTTCAGGATGTGGGATGGTTGGGGTTTGTCTTTTTGCCGGGCTTATGGTGTCTTCCATTTGCAGACTTAACTGGATGGGCTTTTGGGTCTCTTATTAAGTCTGAAGCTTTATAACTTTATATAGGGTGTACCTAGCAATGGATTCAGCACCTTCCTTCGGGATGTGATACTGATGAGATTGTCTATGGTAGCACAATGGGTATGATGGGAGGAGTTTGTAATTGTTGAGTGTGTTATGCAATAGCAAGTGAAAGGTGCTAGATAGGCTGGGATATATAGCTCCCTAGGAATTTGAGATAAGGGATTGATTGGGGTGAGAGTATGTACATTTCTAGTACCTTGTCTAGATAGGCTTAACCCAGATGGGCCCCTGTGGCTCTTATGAAGCCTTAACACTGTATGACTTGTAGTTATAGTAAACTGCAACAATACCCTACCTTGCCAGATGTGGTGATCATCTGCCCATATGATAGGAGGTAAGACCACACTTGTATGATGGTATTGCCAAATTGTCTTCATCAGGGATTTTGATATCTTTACTCCCTTGCTAAGGTAGGTAGCCTACCTAGGTACCTACTCATTTAGGTACCTATGTTTACGAATGTGGTGAACATGATGTGACCACTTATTTCCTCTGCAAATGCATACTTTTCAGTTGGGAGAAAAAATAACACCTAAAAGGGGGCTTGGGTTGGGCCAGACTGCAAAGTAGGTAGGTATGGCAATTTCAACAATATCGTAAGTTTCCAATTTTTAAAATAACACATTTCCAAATTAAAAAGCCTAATTGAACCTAGGCTGAGCTAAGCTAGCCTGAACCGTTTTCAGTTGCGGAAACAGTGGTTTTGCATTCCATTTTTGGGAACTTTCCATTTTTGGAAATTGCTTCCATAATTTGGAATGCTATTTTCCAAAAATGGGAATGCTGGTGTGTCAGTGCTCCCATTTTTGGAAGCTATTACATCATCACTGCACTGAAATCAATTTTAGCTTGAATTAAAGAAAAATCGCTTGTTGTGGCTGGTTGCATCTATATGGTTGCTCTAAAGGATGTTGGTGATAGGATAGAAGGAGTGATGAAGGGTAGTGGAGAGAGCACAACAGTAATTGTGCAGGTTGGTGTAAATGATGTAGGAAAAGCAAAAACAGAGGAAACAATACAAGGGTATAGGGCTTTGATAGGTAGGTTAGCTGTGAGTAGGAAACGAGGAATGGTAACATCCATCCTCCCTATGGCTAACGCAAGCATAGAGTGGTACTCGAGGGCCATTGGGCTGAATACCAGGGTGGCCAAGATTTGTAAGGAACTTGGGGTGGGGTTCTTGGATTTGTGGGGGGATTTCTGGGGGAGGACTGAAATGTTTGCATTAGATGGGTTACATTTGAGCAAGAGAGGAGTTGAATTGCTCAGCAATAGGTATGAGGAGGCTCTCAATAGGAAACAGGGAAACTAGGCAGGTCATGGGGGGATGTAGCTGATAGAGAGAGAAGTCTTGCAAACACCTCACAGTCAGCAAATAGGGGTAGCAGTAGATCAAGGGGGCAGAGTGGTAGCTCATCCAGAGATGATAGAGCTACTCAACATGAAAAAGCGAAAGAGGGTTATGGAACTTTTGTTAAGTGTATGATGCTTAATGCTCAGAGCATTCGATCCAAATTTGATGAGTTCAAGTGTTATGTTGCTGAGGAGAAACCAGATTTTGTTTGCATTACTGAGGCATGGGTCAGTGAGGGATATTTTGGGGATAACTTGCAGGACTATGAGATCCAGGGATACAATATGTTTGCATGCAATAGGGGTCCAGCAGTGAAAGGGGGTGGTGTAATGCTCTATGTGAATAGCTTATACAGTTCTCAGAAAGTAGCAGATGGGGTAAAAAATGTGTCTGTGGAGTCCATTTGGCTTGATGTTGCTGTGGGAAGAGGCAACAGCAATAAACTGAGGATTGGAGCTTTGTATCGATCAGGAACCTTGCCATATTCTCAGCAACTGGAGCTCGATAAGGTGATTTGTGAGGAAATCAGTAGAAACTTTCAGAGGAAATGCCTTATTCTTGGTGACTTTAATCTAAAAGGATATGAAAATGTTGGTGTTGGCTCCCCATCATGTAAACTATTTAGGAAATGCCTTGAAGAGGACTTGTTCTTACACCAGTTTGTAATGGAACCAACCAGGCAGGGCTCATTCTTGGACCTTGTCTTCTCAGATTTAAGTGATTTAGTTCAAGACTTGACTGTAGGAGAAACTCTGGGAAGAAGTGACCATAACATAGTGAGATTTAAGGTACAAATAGCAGGGACAATCAAGGATAACTTGGCAAAGATTCCAAATTTTAACAGGGCAGACTTTGACTCCATGAGAGAGGCTTTAAGTGCCATAAAATGGGAAGAAGAATTTTGTGATTTAAATGCCTGTGAAATGTGGGAAAAGTTCAACTTGAGGGAAATTCAGATTAGACATGTCCCCCAAAAGCAAAGGCGCAAAAGAAGGGTAGGAAAGCCAGCATGGCTTACACCAGATGTGATGAAAGCAATTAAGGCTAAGAAAGATGCAGTTAGAGTATTTAAGGAAGCTTCAAATAACGTAAATCTAAGGTCATATAAAAAATCTAGAGATGCTGTGAAGCAGAAAATCAGAGCAGCAAAGCGAGCAAAAGAATTGGATTTGGCTAGGAACTGTAATGGGGACAGTAAAAAGTTCTTTAGTTTCTACAAGCTAAGTAAAGTTTCAAGCACAATTGGTCCACTGGAAGTAAATGGGACTATATTGAGTGAGGATTGTGAGATGGTTGAGGAGCTGAGCAAGCAGTTTAAATCAGTGTTTACAGCGGAGGATGTGATAAATTTGCCAACCGTGAACCACAGTTCAGTGACAGGTGATCAGATACACAATGTTGATTTCATTGATAGTGATGTTGTTTTCAATTATATCCAAAAAATAAAGCCAAACAAGGCAGCAGGACCTGATGGAATTTATGCTAAGGTATTGCAGGAAGCTGAAAAGGAACTGGCAATTCCACTTAGTATAATATTTTGTAGATCAGTTTCACAAAATGAAATTCCAACAGATTGGAAAAAGGCGCAAAAGAAGAGTAGGAAAGCCAGCATGGCTTACACCAGATTTGACAAAAGCAATTAAGGCTAAGAAAGATGCATTTAGAGTATTTAAGGAAGCTTCAAATATAGTAAATCTAAGGTTGTATCAAAAAGCTAGAGATGCTGTGAAACAGAAAACCAGAGCAGCAAAGCGAGCAAAAGAATTGGATTTGGCTAGGAACTGTAATGGGGACAGTACAAAGTTCTTTAGTTTCTACAAGCTAAGTAAAGTTTCAAGCACAATTGGTCCACTGGAAGTAAATGGGATTATATTGAGTGAGGATAGTGAGATGGTTGAGGAATTGAGCAAGCAGTTTAAATCAGTGTTTACATTGGAGGATGTGACAAATCTGCAAACTCTGAACCACAGCCCAGCAACAGGTGATCAGTTACATGATGTTGATTTCATTGACAGTGATGTTGTTTTGAATTATGTCAGGAAAATAAAGCCAAACAAGGCAGCAGGACCTGATGGAATTTATGCTAGGGTATTGCGGGAAGCTGAAAAAGAATTGGCAATTCCACTCAGTATAATATTTTGTAGATCAGTTTCACAAAATGAAATTCCAACCGATTGGAAAAGGGCAAATGTAGTTCCTATTTTCAAGAAAGGAGAAAGAGGGATAGTTGAAAACTATAGGCCAGTAAGCCTCACATCACTAGTCTGCAAGGTACTTGAATCAATTATCAAGGATAAAATAGTTAGTTTTCTGGAAGGAAACAGTGATTCAAGATACTCAACATGGGTTTAGAAAAGGGTGATTGTGTCTCACAAATCTCTTGGACTTTTTTAATTTTGTTACAGAACAATTTGATAAAGGAAATCAGGTTGATGTAGCATAGCTTGACTTTAGCATGGCCTTTGACAAGGTACCTCATAAACGGTTAATGATGCAGCTTCAGGCCCATGGTATTGTGGGTAACATCCTAAAATGGATAGGGTTGTGGCTTTCAGACAGACAGCAGAGTGATGCTAAATGGTACAAAATCATCATGGCAAAATGTTCTTAGTGGAGTCCCCCAAGGGTCAGTTCTGGGACCACTATTGTTCATTATGTTTGTATATAACATTGAAAGTGGCCTAAGCAGTAAGGTTTTGAAATTTGCAGATGATTTGAAGGTCTTTAGGGCAATAACAGGGCACAATGAGCGGGTCTTGCTGTAGAAAGACTTAGACAAGCTTGTGAAGTGGTCCGAAAAATGGCAAATGAAATTTAATTTTGATAAGTGCAAAATCATGCATGTAGGTAGGCAGCATATGAAGGCGCCATACTTGATGGGTGGCCAAGTACTATCTGTGACTCAGCAGGAGAAGGACTTAGGTGTTATTTTTAACACAAAATTGGGGGCATTAGAACAGACCAAAGAAGCCAGGAAGAAGGCACTAAGAATGCTTGGGGCAATAAATAGGAATGTATCATACAAAATTGAGGAAGTCATCAGGAAGCTTTATTGTGCATATGTCAGGCCACATCTGGAATATTGTGTCCAAGCTTGGTCCCCTAGTTATGAAAAAGATTGTTGGCTTTTAGAGAGAGTGCAAAAGAGGGTAACAAAAATGGTTAATGGTATAGGCAACCTGGCATATGAGGAAAGATTGAAGAAATTGAATATGTTTTCACTTAGATATAGAAGGCCGAGAGGAGATCTCATCGAGGTTTTTAAATTTGTTCATGGTCAGGAACAGGGATATCTCAGGGAAATGTTTGAATTTAACAGAAATGATGCACTTAGAGGTCATCAATTCAAAATTAAAGTTAATCACAGCAGGACAAGGTTATGACACTCTTTCTTCACCAACAGGGTAGTAGAACACTGGAACCAGCTGCCAGAAACAATTGTCAGTAGCACCACTGAACTTTTTGAAAGGGAAAAAATTATTTTAAAAAAAGGGGGGGTTTTTTTTTTTTTTTAGGGGGGGGTGTTTAAAAAAATTTTTGGAAAACTTTTTTTTTTTAAAAAAAACAAAAAAAAAAACCCCCTTTTTTTTTTTTAATTTAACTTTTTTTTTTTTTTTTTTTTTTTTTTTAAAAAAAAATAAATATGCCTCCCCTTAAACAAAAAAAAAAAAAAAAAAAAAAAAAAAAAAAATTTTTTTTAAAAAAAAATTTAAAAATAAAAAAAAAAATTTAAAAAAAAAAAAAAAAAATATTTTAATTAAAATTAACCCCAATTTTTTTTTTTATTTAAATTTTTTTTTTTTAAAAAAAAATTGAGATTCAACATCAAAAAAACAATACAAACTTAATGGTTGAAATTTGGCACACAGATCTAATAGAAGTTTTGTATCTTTAAAAAAAATGGTTTTAAAAAAATGTCCCACAACAGAAACATAACATAACATAGCTTAACCAAACCTAACCACTTTGCATGCTTCATGGAGGTAAAATATGTGCAAAACTTGTCTCGTGATTACCTAAAACTGCAATAATACCAAATTTGTTGCCTTTCCCACAGCCATGCGGTATGACCTGTCAGACCAGCTTGGACTGGCTACATCACTTCCTGGAGAGGCGGCTTTACTTCTCAGTACCTAGCAAAGCCCTTAACATAGTACCTAGATGCCTACCTACATACAAATCATGACAAAAACCCGCCACCAGACGACACCACGTACTAACCGCCAAGGCCATATAATCTCGCTCGCCGCGAACGCTGACTTGCAAACACGTGCAGTAGTGAATAGATGAGGGCAGTAAAGGTATCAAAGTAAAGGTATCTTGGTGGGGATCCTTTGGGACAGGGATTTTTTTGTTTGTTGCTGTCTTCGGCTTCGGTAGGTTTCCTGAGAATTCCTTATTAATGTTTGCGTTTTCTTTGCTTCTAGAAAACTTAATATTAACTGAAACACATGCCCTTTATCCAAGAAGTTTGATTTTACCGGCACAAAAATTAATTCTCAGCAGCACGCTAGCACCATGCTAAATGTGGCGCACGTTCCCTGGTGCGGATGATAATCCGGCGGGGTATTGTTTGTACTATGCCTTTGGTGGATTCTGGTGTGTTTGGGATTATGTGTGCAGTTATGAAATAGCTTGGTTGAACATTTCACGATGTCCTCGAGCCATGCTCTTTCTTTGCACCTGAAAATGTGCAAACTTGTGGTTGAGGCATCTGCCGAAGAAAGTACAAGTTGGGGAGATCTGTACAAAATATTGCCGCAACTGCGCCAAGCACTTGCATGTACAGTGTGTGGGTCTATTGTAGAAAATCCCATAGGGTCCTCAGAGCAACAATGCTATCACAATGTCTGCAACAGATGTAAGGGTGGTAAGAAACGTCTCAAGCCATCGTGTGGTTTTTGTAAGGACTACCAAATGTATGTCCCAAACAAGCAACTTCAATTGATTGTTGAGGCCTTCCGCAAAACATGTCAATATTTGCAACAAACAGAAATATATCAAAAACTGAACTCATTCTCACTAAATGGGAGCAAGTCCAGTATCGTTGAACTGATACAAGAGGGGGCTGGCTGTGAAGATCCAACCAAGTGGACTGTAAAAGAAGATGATGAGAACCAAACTGTTCCTGTTGTGAAGAGTGAGGTTGTTGATTCTGAGCATTCCTCTGGTGAAAGTGGTGTTACATACCATGCTAACATCCACATATCAACTCCAGTGACAACATCAGCCATCTCCTCTCAGCAGACCATACCAGGATTGACTACAGGAGTACAGTGTATGCAACCTAGTCCTGATATCCGGTATGCCCACCAACCTGTTGTTTCACATGTTTCTCCACCACCAGCTCCACCATCATCATCTGCTCCTGTTTCTCACTCATTCTATTCCATGTTTTTCTCAAATGATGGAGGACAGTGCCCAAAACTGAAGGGTCAAACAATGGAAACAGCAAGCTATCACAGGTACCCAGCAGTAACATTATTTGGTCAGAATGGAGACTTTGCAAGTTCCAGAGTGGTGCAGGCAATCAATACATCAAGAAGTGGCAAGAAGAAGCTACAAAAGGGGTGCAGATGTGGAAATGCTACTCCAACTCCTGGAAAACTCACCTGCTGTGGACAGAGGTGTCCCTGCTATGTGGAGTCAAGAGCCTGCTTGGACTGCAAGTGTAGGGGCTGTAGGAACTCTCATCAACCTGGGGGAAGGAAGGTGAGACCTCACATACCCAACCAAGAGAACATCAAGGTTCATGAACTGCAACCTGTCCTTCAGCCATCCCCAACCCCAGAAGCTGCTCAGATCCATCAGCAGCAGCCATCACACCAGTACCACCAACACCATCATCATCATCATCAGCAGCAGCAGCAGCAGCAGCAGCAGCAGCAGCAGCAGCAGCAGCAACAGCAGCAGCAGCAGCAGCAACCTGTGTACCACCCAGTACGAATAGGCTCACCTCATCACCAGGCAGGTCCTTTGCCACCTGTTCACCAAGTCATTCACATGCCCCATCCTGTGTTTCAGGCACCAATGTTCATCAACACTCTCCCTGTTGCAACAATTGGGAGCAATGTTTTCATGACAGATTCATCCCAGAACAGTGACACCATTGAAGTGTGATTATTGGGCAGGATGTTGAGCTGTTAGGCTGCTGATAATTACAATGTTACTCAGGCCATCTTTGTAGTGCATAGATATCTGCATTGTTGCTGTGAAATGGAGCTGTAATAGTGGGTTTTGTATGACTATTTGAGAGCCTGTATTAGATGGATGTTATCTTATGTACAAATTGTGACTCTGGATTGAGTCTTGTCTTCAGTTGTCATATACTCATTGTGCTATCATACTGGTTCAAAGCAAATAGTGCATAAGATAGCCTGGAATTTGATCAAATTTTGTGAGGTTGCTAGGTCTTTTTCTATTGGTGCACTTTTCAACAAGACCAAGATTGATGATCATGGGCCACCAGGAGTTCCTGGTGGTATTCTGCTATATATATGTTTTTGGTGTATTTCTATCTGAAAGGGGAAACTATGCTTACAATTCATTTCACACAGTTTTGATAAACATTGGTCATACACTTTTTATGTTGGATGATCTTGAATGGCACCTGTCACAATTGCAAGTTCATTTTGACCAGTTGTGTGTTCTGTATTCACTCTGAAAGGCAGCAGGGCTGCTTTCACTGATTTGTAAGCCCTATGTCTTTATCCTTTTTCAGAAGACTGCTTTTGAAAGCACATCTCTCCTGTCATTGAAATACATTGAGATGTAATGTGAAATGAGCTTTTATTTTGTGTGATGTACAGGAGCGCTGAATGGCCAGTGCAGCCAATGCGGGCGTCGGTGACCAACCCAAGCAATGTGTTAAAATACTGTCTGCTATAAGAAAGCTCATTGCCGACACTGCCAGTACCGCTGCCCCACGCACCACGACATAGTCGCCTTAGTTGGTGGAAGGTGGCAGCACTGGCACAGCCTGCCTTACAACCGTTATCAGTGATGAATGGACAGGCTCGATAACTACTGTATTACCTAAACTCTAGAAGCTCTAAGCTATTGAGGTGTCCTTAATCTTAAGTGCAGAACCTTAGCCAGGTTTCAGGACTATTGGTTAGGGAAAACGCAGACATTGTTATGTGCCTTGGTCGTCCACGGAGCGAGGCGGCAGACGTTGAAGTAGTCCTGGCAGTCCGGGGCAGGTGAAGTGGATATTGGTCTTCGCACGTCAGACCTATATATTAATCCGAACACTTTCAGTTACAGTAATGTGACAAGGTAACTACTTTGTGCCGTACGAGACTGTTGTAACGGTCGTAAGACCCGAGGATGGTCAGGGAAACTGAAGCGACGTAAGATCTTGAGCGATCATGAGCTACGAACCAGTCAGGACACGTAGGCCGGTGCAAATCCACTGATATAGTGAGGTGTGAGTGATGCTAGAGGATGTAGTGCGGACATGGCGGATAAGAACGTAGATCTATAGCTCTTTGTGGGTACACATGCACTCACAAACTAAACACGTGCGCGCAAGACGCACGTAAGGATCTGCGAAGTATAAATAATCATCAACACAGAGGAAACCTGGGAAGGCAATGGCCATGGTGCTGATTCATGAGCCCTAAGCTCTGGGACGGGTAGGTGGAAAAAGAGGCGCAGCTTGGAATTTTCGAAAGGAGAGTCGATTCAGCGGCGAAAGAGGGGCAGCCTGTAATACCCCTGCTCCCGTCCATTCACTGTACCAATGGTCATGAGCCCTAAGTTGTACCAAGTTGTACAGTTGTGCAGAGTAGGCCTTGGCATGTGGTTTATCCCAATTATAATTCAAACTCGTTTGCACCTGTAGCAATCAAATATGTGGAATTCGCTTGCCCTGCGATAGATCTGAGAACCTTTGAAATAAGAAATCCATGTTTTCACGATGTAATTTTGTACGTGATTCATGAACAACATTATGCGGCCCCTTCCGTCAAATTTCAACCTTTGTGTACACTACACTTGGCGTCGCCCTGGTGGTTTATACTCGTGGAGTGCATCGGCTAGTCAAATGGTGAATTTTTAAAACGCTGGTGCCACTTCAAAATCAAGCCATTGTGCTAAATGCAACGTCACGTGGGGATATCGAGGAAGGCGGTACCTCGTGTGGCTGCAGGTTAAATACTAATTTTGGGCTCATTACTTACCATGCAACGCCATAAGGTTAATGCAGAAATTATGGGTTCTTGGGGTAACTTCCCCTACCCTCTAATCCGCCGTATCTGGAAGAGTAAGTGGGTTGTCTGCGCAAGGTGCTGTTACGCAGCTAACATGTTAGACGAGGCTCGAATTATTCACGTTTTGGAACATGTCATTGAGCAGTGATAAATTATTCGTGAAATAGGGTGGAATATACCACTTTCTGAGCACTAAATAGGCATCCTTTCCAATGACGTATCGACAGTGCTTGTTTATGCGTGCTCATGAAGTCTTCATGACTTGTTCCCAGGAGTAATTTGCGTATAAGTAGCATGCTTATGCTCACGATTACGGATTGATTACACAAGCATCTTGTGACGTAATTGCGAACACAACAGAGATGATCGATGTGGTGTGTTAAACAATGCGAGCTGCTGATAGCAGGGCATTGCAATCGTTACCAAAAATATGCACTGATCAGTACACTATTGGCTCAAATGGAGCTTGAAAGACCGAAACGATATTTTAACTGGCATGCTTCCATGGCAGAATTATACATCCTACTGCACCAATTCTGACATCTCTCACTAAACGAAAAACCATGATTTTAACACTGCCATTGAGTGTCACCCGCTGATGCGCTATAGAAT
This sequence comes from Ashinkailepas kermadecensis, assembly GCA_034440615.1. Lineage (NCBI taxonomy): Eukaryota > Metazoa > Arthropoda > Thecostraca > Neolepadidae > Ashinkailepas > Ashinkailepas kermadecensis. The sequence goes on from JAOTOM010004003.1 coordinate 85,801, forward strand.
GATACCTGGTGTCACCAATGTGGCAACTCATGGATCGTCTGCTGAGACATTTATCCGTGCTGAACAATGCTTCAGTATCGTTCTTTTCGCATACGAAATGTAGTTTGTGTGTGCGATGCCAATTGTCCGTGTTGTCATTTTTCTGAGAAGTACAAACGCCTGAAGTAGCTGAGGCTGGAGATAAGGTCGTCGAATCTCCGATATCGAAGTGTGGAGGTGAGCAGAATTCAACCTTAAAACCGTATCTGGTTATACAAATTCATCAGACTAATATCAAATTTGCTTGTAGTGAGTAGTGTAGACTGCAGAAGCGCCGCTTCTTCAGCTCCCGGGCCCCTGTTCAGCGCATGGCTGGAATATGTCGATTCTGTAATTGAGACTACAGTGAAGTAGGTGGTCACGAAGTGGCTTATTTGATCATGCTGTTGTTGAGTGTTAATTTGCTTTGAAGTTCTGAAGAATTGCAGATGTGATGTGGCCACTGTCTAAAAGTGGGGACTGCTGCCCATCAAAACGCCATCTGTATGAAGAATGTCAAAACCCATCCCTGCCGGGATTCGAACCCGGGACCTTTGGATTAGAAGTCCAACGCGCTATCCACTGCGCTACAGGGACTTGGCGGCGCTGGTTGCTGATAAGTCATATGGGATATAGTGCCCAAAATACTTGGCTGCTTTTTCAGATGTCTTACTTTTTTGCATGCTGTTACGCGTACCAACGATCGTGTCACTACCATTTGGTGTTGGCCGTTCCGCTGTCCCTGTGACCTACCAAATACCAGTCGGGCTGGACTGCAAATCTGTAAAGTTTTTCACCTCGAATCCAACCGTGCCGGCCGTTGGAGGGCACTGGTGACGCTATGCACGAGGTGTGCTTGTTTGGCGCCGCCAGTCGGACCCTGGTGAGAGGTGGGGTGTGCTGCGCGCTCCGGCGGTGATCTGCTCCTGCTGACTGCTGAGTAGCCACCGGATGAGGCTGGCGCAACGCCTGCAATTGACTGAGAGGGATCGTATACTAAATCGAAGTTCCACTCGTGTTGATTGGCCAGGTAAGTAGGTGCGTGATTGTTTTTAGCATGTTAGGAACTCCCCGATGTGTTAACCGGGACACAATTCAGGGACGGACTCATTCGGGATTGGAAAAAAACGCATGCAAATGAAAGAATGCACTAATTTACTGCTGAAAATCTAGCCCCCTACCTTCCCTACCCATCCCTGGATTCGCCTCTGAATATGCATTCGAACGTTTTTTATTACTGGGGCGGTGGGGGACATTCCCCCAGTGTTTCGAGAGTTCGAATTCCCGCAATATTTAGAGTAAATGGCTTTGATATGTTGGCGTGTCTCCTAAATTTCATAATGATAGGCGATAATTTCCTCCATATTATATATATATATATTTTTTATTTCGAGGAAAGTCATCTACCGTTGTCTTGGACTGGTCTGCGTCCTGCGTCACATACATACCGGGGCGAGTTATGCGACGGCGTAATATGTCTGAGCGGCTGGTATCGGACCTGCCTCCAACGAATATTGCATAGCACTCGTGTCAAATTTTGGTGTCCCGCTACTTTTTTGGGTGTCGCCCTTTTGACTGCATGCGGAGAAGTACTGAATCACTGCAATAGCGGATCCGAGGGACCACTGCGTCATACCCCGCCCCCTCCCCAGCCCCTTCTCCCAAACCAAAGGGTCCTTGTTTTGACAGGCCGTGACGAAGCACGGAATACATTTGTCTTTTCAGGGAGCATTCGGGCGACAGTAAAGCGCTCCAGTGTCCACAATTGAAGGTTCCCTTGGTCGACGTGATGAAGGGATCCATGAGCGATGGAGATGGCCCCATGCCGATGAAGAGTGCCCCCGAGTCGACGGAAAGTTCCCATGGGCAGACGCAGAGAACCCCAGCCCGGGTCAACGTGAAGGGCCTCTAGGCCGACGGGGGGGGACCCTGGGGCGTTGGAAGGACCCCCGCGGGCTGACGTCGAGGGTCGGACCAGTAGAGGAGGGTCCTTGAGCTGCCGGAGGTGGTCACTGAGGCGATGGGGATGGTCCCTGGCCAATATGAAGAACCTCTGGACCTAGGAGCGCACACAGGGGGGGGGCATATATTTTTGTAAGAGCCCCTGGTAGATTGGGTCCCTTTGAGTCATATCGGCCCCTCGACTACTTGGAGCCCTCGTCGTTTGTTCAGGGACCCTCTTTACTGACCGGGGCCCTCTCCGACAGGCCGAGAGCTCTTTCGACGAACCTGGACTCTTCAGTCAGACCAGGGCCTTTCATTTGGACTCGGGTTCCCTCCCCCCCCCCCCCTCCCTCGTCGGCCCAGGTGCCTCTCGTGTCGGCTCGGGCCCCTCTCCGATGGCCCGATATATTTTCCGGTGACTTGGGCCCTCTGTCAGATGAAGGAAACCATACATTTGCTGCTCGGCATGCTCCAATACCCACAATAAATAAACTCTGACGTCGGACCTGGTCCCCATTCTCGGCCCCTCTTCTCTCAGCGAGAGAAGGGGTTCAGGGACACAGGAACTTGAATGCCCCCTAAGCGAAGTTCTGACTTCGCCACTGGTATCACGTTTGCCAGATTAATCCCCCGTAAGCGGTTTGCATTGATTGAAAAGTACGCGCTGCAAACCGTCTTGACGCTACGAAACCCACTAAGATTAATACCACCTATGTTACGATGCTACTTGCAATGCAGCCAAACATTTTCGGCGCGCAACCCCCCCCCCACACACACACACACTGGTCAATAAGACATTCAAGTTATGGGTGCTAAAGTCCGGCGGGTATCAACATTATCGATCCCCCTGGGCCAGATCCTGGATCCGCCACTAAATCACTGTAATCATCACTTATCCGCTTGTTAAATGTCTGTGCATTATACCGTTTGCTGCGTGCGCTTGCATTCAGAGGCGGCGCCTACAAGGCCATGAACTGACTGGGCAAACAGCCGCACACCTTTTGAGCAGACGAGCTCAAGACTGAGACGACACACCCAGATTCTCTATTAGCGGTCCGAGGACACCCTGTCGCAAGGCTGATGTGAAGGTGCGGTGTAAACCTCCACAAAAATTAACTTCGAAATCGTGAAATGTCCGGACAAGGGGACATTTTACGACAAATCGTTAACATGACGTTTTGCTCACTTGTATAAGCTGTTTCTCTACACCCATCGCCATGAAGATTTGCAATGGCAAATGCATAGGACTGGCCCAGAAATGCTTACGAATGTAGTTATGAATGGTGCACTCCTCTGCGTACAGCGCTGCATGCAGCCCATGGGGCGTCCGGAATGTCCAACAGCTAGATCACAACCCATATCGGCTCGCTCCATGTAACGTCCATAAGTTTAATGGTTAAGATACCAGGTGATTCGGGAAGGCGTGCCACTGTCCTCTGTAGTTACACCATTATATTGGGCCATTGTGATCAGTGATGATCATGCTGGTCGGGGGCTCCGCCACGGAAAAAAAGACAATGCATTGGATGTGTGCTGTCATGTCGGTCCCAATCATTTATCTGCACGCTTCAAAGCAGGCGTTGTATTGATGTTTACTTGTTAATGTTGTTGAAACCGGTGTGGTGTTTCAGAAATTATTCAGAGATATATTCCTCGCACTCGAGCATCCTCCATTAGGGCCCATAACACTGCCCCATGTGACAGCAATACTAGATTGTTAGACAGCCCATGTGACAGCCATATATTGTGATCATACTAAATAGTGCCCCATGTGACAGCCGTACTAAACTTTAATATTGTTGTACCAGATGCTGTGGCAACTAGGTTAGACCATGCAGCGGTTATGCTAGACCGACTGCTATGCCAAACACTGAAGAAAGTCTCTGTATAAATATGCTGTGTACGTGCTGAATTATCACTACATTAAACTCGGACGTCCAAGCAAGCGGCCTCCTCAAAACCCTTGCCAGACTGGTCGGCTGGCGATGTCGGTTTCGACTGGAGGGGTGGGGAGGAGGGAGGTTCTGGAGAACGAGTGGACACGTAAGCCCCTCCCACGCGACACGGCCTCGGCATTCGCATGACTTTGACCGTTCGCCCGGAGTTCCCTGGCCGTGTGGGTCATTGAGCCGGTTGGATGGTGGGGTATATGAAGTGCTGCTTTTGTTCTCCGAAGATCACTCCCTGTAATGCAATGATTTCCGATCGCTATCTCGGACCCGACTATTTATGGCATGGGGTGATTGAGTCGTCGTCATCGGAAGAAGTCGGTGATATTGACTCGTATGGTATGCAAAACTAGGTACCTTTGAAACGAAACGAGGTTAACTTTGTTATTCACATCTTCTCCGAACATGAATATCCTCTGCAAAATTGAGTGAGCTAGCTTAGCATTGAGTAAGATACAAGCTATTTGCTCTTGCTACGGATGCGAGTCTGGGATGCGAGTCTGGGATACGAGTCTGGGATGCGAGTCTGGGATGCGAGTCTGGGATGCGAGTCTGGGATGCGAGTCTGGAATGCGAGTCTGGAATGCAGAGGTCAGCTGAATTCACCGTTTCCGGTCTTAGTGATGTTTTGGGGGGCCTGATTCCTTATTTGGCATTATGCACATCAACATTTTTTGGGAATTACCCGTGGAGGAAAGGAGGCTAAAAACATGGTAGCGGGGCAGAACGGGATGTCGCAATTACTCCAATTATTAATGCGATTTGATGTCACTTGTCAATTAATAGTTCCCTCATTTGCTGTCCTTTTTGTGTAACGGGAAGACCGAGCGCGTTCGAAGTGAGTATGAGGTTTTTTTTTCAGGTTCAGATGTTATTTGGGTATCCATGGATTTTGTGATTACAGAAGCTAATGAGACGCCCATTGTTTTGAGACCATTCTGGTCACTGGAAGCTTCTATGAGTTTCTCATACCCAAAATGTTTTCACTGGTGTCGTGCTTAAGCATGACTGTGCGCTGAACTGACGAATTTTGTCGTTTGGGACATAACGGAGTGTGAAGGACGGGGGAAAACGGCGTACCTTGTTTTGTCCGTACTTTGCACCGCACAGCTGTAGTAATTGTTACTTTTCACCGTACTTTGCACCGCACAGCTGTAGTAATTGTTACTTTTCACCGCACAGCTGTAGTAATTGTTACTTTTCACCGCACAGCTGTAGTAATTGTTACTTTTCACCATACTCGATTCCTGGCACCTGCGCTTCGACAACCATGCCAGCTGAATTCGATTGCAGCCGGTTCATTCGTCAGCATCATCTTTTGCCTGTGCTTTTGCCTATCATATTGCCAACTTGTTTCGACGTTATCACGGACTTTGTCCCCACCTGCTACCTTCCACTCAATGAAAAATTAACTCCAGGACATCGATCTACATAAACTGTTAATACCCAGCTAACTAACAGTCTCTCATTGTTTGCTACAGCACATGTGTTATTTACCTCATATTGTCACGTCCTCTGTCCCCTTTGTACCACATATAGGTGGGCAAAATGGGAAAAGGGGAAGGTTTAACTTACACCAGTGGCGGACTTAAGCATAATTGTGTAGGTGGCTAAATGTGGTACACGATGAGGCTGAACGTTCCAGTTCGAAGGCAAAACGTGAATAGGTTCCGATTTTTTTGTGTCTGAATCCAAAGAACGCTAAAGTATTACCCCCTCCCCCTACCGCATGTTAGACGTGTTACCCAATCAATTTTAGGGGAGTGGGGCAATACATGGAGGAAGTGGGAGGGCCGAAATTGGTTGGGGAGCCCGCCTGTAGGGTCCGATGCTAAGAATTGATAGATTGAGGGATAATTGAGAGGGAGGAAATGGTGCACCAAAATGTACCAAATCGACACACATGGGCGGTGCTCAGGTCTTGGTTTTGTTTGTGCAGTAGTGTAGTGTCGGTACACACTCTACATAAAGGGGACGAGTGGTCTAGGGGTAAGATGCTCGTCTCACAATCGAAAGATTGTGGGTTCGAATCTCACCTGTCGCTACTCTTCGCCCGCGACCAACCGGCGTGACAGATTGGCGACGCTATATGACTCAACGGTCGACGTGTCGTAACACCAATAACCAACGCTCTACATAAGTATTGCAAGTTATTTACGTAAATATCACACTCACTGACTCTCACACTAGCGATTGACACATACTCGTATTGAAATCATGCTACCTACGATCCGTTTATGGAATCATTTTATGTTTACTTAGAGTGCAAGTAAAAGAGGAGTGCTTAGGAAAGTACCGCTTAGTGGGGTGCGAACAGTATGGCAATTATAAGCGTAATTGCAGAGTGACTTCGTCTTCAAAACTCTGAATGTAACGGCGGTGCAGCAGTATGACAAATCCTGCACTCATGCCTATCAAACTGCGCGAGGACGGTCAGTGGCACGAGACAGAACTTTGTGGCACGACGCTTAATAGCCGGGCCAGTAATGGAGCCCATAGTCGTTGTTTGGTTCGCAGACGCCTTCTTCCCTTGACAGGGGCGCTTATTTGCGGCTCCTTATAGACCTAATTCATTTTTAAGGTAAAGGGAAATGGACACTTTCGGTACAATGCAGCCCACCTGAGGTTCCATCATGAAAAATCATCCCGAGAGCAATCTACACTAATGACTGTCGGCCTCCATGTGCTTCAAAGTCCAGCGGTCGGCATAGCTCCCGAAATGGTCCGCAGGCTCGACTAGCAGGCATTCAGTATCAGCGGACTCCTTTTAAATTTACAAAAAAAAACTGCTCGACCACAACGAAAATAATGGCATCATCCTTCTATGACGAAAGAGATTGAAACCACATGCAAAGCGTGAGAACGACTGGTACTTTGTCATGCAATTGAATTATTCGCCGCTTGCCACCAGGGTATGGAGAATGTTTTAATGGCCTGCCCCTGAGCAAGAATGACCCTTATTTTTTCTGGATATAAGTGTAAATTATGTGATTATCATATAGTGAGAAACCTTTTTCGAAATTTTCTGACCTTGATGACGCCGAGACCTTCTTTTTCGTACAAATGTATGAACTAGGTAATTTTACTTTCATTTTGAAAGCACAGTCTGGAGCCAGGCGAAGGTTGTTGATTGATCGGCCTTTCTGCATACAAAGGCCATCATTTATCCAGGGGGTAGCAGCGATGGAAATAACTCTATTCCATTTTTTTGGCAATCGAGTTATTATAGCTTTAAGCGAGCACTAGGCACAGCAAAGCATAGAAGTACCAGATTTCCTTTTATTTTCTGGGTAGTGTAATGGAAAAAGAGATAAAATTTTCACCTGTTTCTTAGGTCGTGTGATAAGCACAGTACTTACATGTTTCGTACGTCCAAGTACCATTTATTCGATAGGCACGGTTTGTGGTCAGAACTTGTGGTTCGATCTAGGTTACGAGGGGAAAAGCTGCACAGTTCATCCCGTGAGTCTTGTTCCGCCAATACCGATGTAATGTTGTGTGCCGGCACCAAAACAATCGAGGTCGTCACTACCACAGCAGCTGTTGGAGACCACAGCCCCAGATCTGGCGCCGGCAGCATTCACAACAGTTCAGCCAGACTCGTGCGCAAGGCTCGATCAGCACGTCGACACTCGGAGGCGTTCATCGCCGAGGAGCCCGCAACTCAGTTTTGTGTCGCAGGCACGTATACTCAAAACTCACGTGGTTGTTGGAAATGCTTGCAGGTGTACCTTTACATGTAGGCACCCATGTCGCATGATTCCATAAGTGAATCCGGGATCCCATGGTGACCCTCCGGGGAGATCGACCCATGATTGTGTTTTTCAGAGTATCCCTTGATGACTATGTTCTACGATCTGGGTCTGATCGTACTGTTCGTATGTACGATCGTATCGTACGATCGTCTGATCGTACGATCTGATCACACACACACACACACACACACACACACACACACACACACACACACACACACACACACACACACACACACACACACACACACACACACGCACACACGCACGCACACACACACGCACACAGCGCGATGTGAGTGATATGGGATGTGGCATTCTCGAGTGCCATCCATGGCTTTGTGTATTCCGTTGTGTCGCCCTTCGCCATTGACGCAGTGTTTCGCACTATATCGTTCGTCAGCACAGCGAGAGGCTGCGATGCGTGTCACGTTTTGAGCACAGGAATTCGAGTGCGTGATTGCTTGCTTAAAGTTGTTAAATTTGGCAATTGTGTCACCCTGAAGAAGGCCTTTGGCCGAAACGTTGGTGATGTGTTTGTTGGTGAAAATATATTTTTTTTTAATTATTGTGCCACTTATATATATATATATATATATATATATATATATATATATATATATATATATATATATATATATATATATATATATATATGTGTATGTATATATATGTATGTATATATGTATATATATATATATGTATATATATATATGTATATATATATATGTATTTATATATATATATGCATATATATATATGCATATACATATACATAATATACTTCCTCAAGCAAACCATGTGCCCCAATTACCTTAACATTGCGCCAATGGGTGCGTACCAGGTAAGGCCGAGTCTGAAGAGGCTCGAGCTCACCCCTGACGAGTTCGGCTGGATGCCAGCCTGGGTAAGGGAATGGGACACTGAACGAATCAGCAACCGACAACCAGCAGTAGGTTAAGCATGATTTCAATACGAGTATGTGTCAATCGCTATTGTGAAAGAGTCTGCATAAAAATGGCACCAGAGGGACAGCAGCGATAGAAATAACAACTCGATTCCACTTTTTAACGATCGAGCTAGTTTAGCTATAAGCGAACACTAGGCACAGCAAAGCATAGAAGTACCAGATTTTCCTTAATTTTCTCTGGGCATTGTGATGCAAATACAGAGTAAATTTTCCGCTGGTTCTCAGAGCGTATGATAAGCATGTAGTTTTATCATACACCTTTTACATATGTTCTTATCGAAAGTGGGTGCAACTCACAGCCGGACATCATCGCAATGCTGCAGCCGATTCGCAATGCCTAGCAATCATCAATGCATTGCGTATCCACGGTGATAATGCAAAAACACAGCAGCGGTGTATTACAAACATGAATACACATCAACGATGCATTACAAACATAAATGCACAGCAACGTTGCATTACAAACAAATATACAACACCGGCTGACGGCCTCACCGCGCCGGCCAGGCGGGTGCCTGAGGGCCGGGACGTCTGACGGTCAGCAAGTGCATGAACTGCCGGACGCCCGGATCGGTGTGAGACAGGAGCCGGCGCAGTGAGTCCACGGAGCCACACGTTCCCCAGCGATGGTCAGCGGTGTGGTGATGGGTCACCGTGAGACGGTTGGTACACGTTCCCCAGCGATGGTCAGCGGTGTGGCTGGGTGCCCACCCAGCCGGAGCTGGTGTACCAGCGCTCGTGGACCATCTGCCGGCCAGTGTGCCAACCGGCCGGCAGATGACTATGCGGCCGGCAATGGGTGTGAATTTCTGCAGCCAGCCTGGAAAGATAGCGGGATACTGGGATGCGACCATCTGCGCCGAAGTGCCCATGCTATGCAAACGTCTGCACCGCAACGCGCACTCTGTACTTCAGAGGCGCACTTTGGTGTGGGGAGGTGTAAATTGAGAAATGAAAGTGCGAACAAGGTTAGCAAAATAGGTGGATTATATGACCAGAAGAGACGCTCAGCTTCCGTTGCGATGCCTGTCATAAGCCTGTCAGTATATCAGCTTTTTCCACTGCCAACCTTGTCTGCGTTAATTGTAATTAAAATAACATTTCGGGGCCGAGGTCCTGGCCACCTCCAGGTGTGCCACTGTAGCGCCCAACTCATATCCTTGCTCCCAACTTCCCGACGTCCAGACTCCCAGCGGCCAAACTGTAACGTCAATTCTCTGTCCTGACTGCTTCGACCCTTTTGAACTTTTCCTCTCCTTTCTTGACCGTACCGCTACTCCGCCGATTGCCGCTCCTTGCTTGAACTCGCCACTCATAAGTGAACTGAACATGAACATGAACTCATAAATCGCCACTCCTGAAAATACCAATGGCAGTCTGCAGCCTGCTTAGGGCACCTGACTTTCCGGTGACAATCTACACAAAGCACACATCATGTGACCTGGCTGTGTTATATCCGTGTTATGTGCCACGTGCGGCAGGAAATGCCGATGAAACAGTCGGGGGGTGGATCAATATATCCTCCCCCTCACTTCTCACCGACAGTCGGCGAAATAAGAGAAAACACGGAATTCCAGGCAGAACTAGGTTCATTACCCTTGTCAGGGTTGGAAACATGTCGATGTCCTGAATGTTTGCCATCCAGAACATTTTCCACTCTTATTTGTCAAAGGGTGAATTTAGTCGTTTGAAATGCTGCCAATCATTGTTCTTTCATGAACAAGTCCAAAGCGAACCAAGAATTGCAAAAAGGAGTTCTGTATGTCGGAAACAAAAATACAATTTCCCTATCCGACCTCGAATACTCCAGATCAGGGGTGTCGTTTTATGAAAATGATAGGGATGGTTGAATTATTAAAAGGTATATGGTGCAATGGATGTGGACGGGAATCCGGAAAATCGTACTGCGTGCTTGAACACGGAAGGCATGTCTTCATCGTCTTCTCGTATACTTGCGCATTACTTGCTCGCGGCAGGTATGAAGTACGCAAAATATTATTGCTATTACAGTATCAAAAGTACGAACCGAAAGGTCCTCTTTACTTCGCATTTCCCAGCAAGCCTTTTGCTCATACGATAATTTGAACTTGTTGGATGAGGGGGACGAGTGGTCCAGGGGTAAGATGCTCGTCTCGCAATCGAAAGATTGTGGGTTCGAATCTCACCTGTCGCTACTCTTCGCCCGCGACCAATCGGCGTGAGAGATTGGCGACGCTATATGACTCAACGGTCGACGTGTCGTAAAACCAACAACCAACCAACTTGTTGGATGAACTCAGACTACACCACCTCCTCGTGAAATTCAACGGCGGTACATCCGTGCGTTATGTGGGGAGCGCGTCCCAGTTATTTCCCTGTGTGAACCGTCTGCCACAGTCGAGAAAGACTTGCGGACCCTACTTTCGGGATCCAGAAGACTAACAAACTGTTGGCACACGACGAACGAGGATTGCTAGCTTCAAGTATTTAACCATTATCCACCCCAGGAAGGACAAATATGCTCTTCCCCATGTTTTTGGTTAATTTATCCCTGTTCTTATATGTGAATTTCACTGTTGATCCCCTGTAAATACATGTGCCACTGTGGCACATGCAATCATGCACATGCACACATGCACACACGCACACATGCACATGTACACATACAGCCCGAGGCACCGGGCGCCAAGGCTGGGCACCAGGCAGTAGGGGCGGCCAGTCATCCGCCCACTCATCGTGCTGCCGTCGTCTCTATTGCTGCTGCTACACGTCTGCAACCTTCGACTCTGATTGGCTGGCGTGCTGCCGTCGCCACTATTGCTGCTGCTACACGTCTGCAACTTTCGACTCTGATTGGCTGGCGTGCTGCCGTCGTCACTATTGCTGCTGCTACACGTACACAACCTTCGACTCTGATTGGCTGGCGTGCTGCCGTCGTCACTGTTGCTGCTGCTACACGTTTGCAACCTTCGACTCTGATTGGCTGGCCATGTTGCAAGGTGACGATCAGATTTCTCGTGATTTCGTGAAGTATGCAGAATAACATAAAACTAGGAGGGAATAAATTGCTCGAATAAAAAAATTACTTAACATCTTTCTTGTTACTGCACTCACTGGCGTGTTGGATGAACGAACGAATGAATGAATGAATGAACGAAGCCATTCGGCAGTCGGCGTCGAAGGTTGCACACGTGTAGCAGCACCATATGACACGTGCGTACATGCAACATGTGGGCTTGGGCGTGGCCAGGGACCACTCATATTGGATTCATAAATTAAAAATGTAATTATAGAAGTACATTCCATGCATTAATTCAATTGGAACCAGATAATTGCAGGGAAGGGCAAAATCCACCCCTTCCTGGGGTGGATTAGGGTAACCAGGGCATTGGGGTGGATTATGGTTCAAGGAAAATGCATCGTGTGGACAGTGGTGTGTTAGGTATTTTCCAATTGGGATGCATAGCATGAGCTAAGGTTTTTTGCGATACTTAATTTTAATTATTATGGCTAGCGCTATAAATAAATGCAAATACGTCGGTTAGAAGGACTTGCCAATGTGTCATGTAGATATATGTTCTCCATTCACAAATGCAGCTTAGCTTAACCAATGCGAGAGAACATGATTTGGGGACTCGGAATACCAAACAATATTAGCGTTCCAGTATTTTGGTCGAGCTATGTTGTTTGCAAAATAAAGCACAAACAAGCATCGACAATATTGTTCCGCAGAGTCGCTAATGGTGTGCACAACTTAGTGGTATTATGAGATGTGTTAGCTGTTTATGTTTGGCTGTTACAATTCAACAATTATTTTTGGATTGGGTGTAACCGCCATTGGCAGCCACCGTGGAAATTTTATGGGGGGGGGGAGTGGTACCAGCCCAGTAATTATGGCAAAGCACAGCAGTTAAAGGGTTAATAATTAAATATCTGATGATCCGGACACATGTACGCATCACAGAGGACACGCAAGCAAGACAATACTGGCTGTTAATCATGTCTGGGCATGCTTGCAATGTGCACTTTTATCATAATGGTTGTTCTTTTCTTCTTCAAAACCATTGGGATAGCTTACCTCCTTATTGTAGTGGTCCAAAAGAAAGTTGGATTGGCCAGAGGCATCCAAAAAGCATAACACACTGCCCCAGGTTTTCCTCTCACAATACAGGATTCCAAAGCATGAATCCAACCTTGTGCATGTGCCGAGTTGACGAAATATGTACCACGCAAAACGCGCATTTCGGCCCAAACGGGATGCTAAATGTTCAGTTTGATTAGCTTTCCGAAGTCTGGAACAATTATGTTATCTTTTTGTAGATGAAGCACAAATATGGAGTGGCATCCAGATGGAATTAACTAATTTTCCTCTCCGATTTTCCAGCTATGTCTTCCCGCTCTCATCCTTGTCGGACTTTCGGACGTTGTTTTGAACGTCCGAAGGGCTGTGCATATAATTGGCCTGTCGGTCAGACGTAACGCAATGATATGCAAACAATGCGTGTCACGGGTGGAATTTGATATGCTTCTGGTGGATGCACGTGCATCCCAAACGTGAAGACGTGCATCTCCAAGGTCTGTGGTGCGTCCTCAGCTTTTGTCCAGAATTTGAGCCACTGCTTGTAATAGGGACATCGAAACGAAAATCTGAACCATTCAGCGGAATCAACATGCTGTAAAATATGTGGCATATTATCTAGAAGTGTCGAGTTTTGCTCCCGCTGAGTAGAGCGGTGCACCCCTTCACACGTTGAACAACTTGTTATTGCATACATGTGGCACCATTGCTGTACATTCCAAACCAAATCAAGCCGTTATTGTACATGCTCCAGGGGCGGATACGGGAGGATACGGGATGTGCTCCACCCCCACATGGAACGTTGGCGTCCCTCCGGGGAGGCTCGAGTGTATCTCCCGGATTTTTTTATCCGCCGTAGGCGCCCCTCCAGGTACTTTTGCAATGGTGTTCCTCGAAAGAAATGGAGCACCTTCAGACAACTGCACCCCATGACAATTCCTCGATCCGCCCGTGGCATGCATATAAAGTCATCATTGCCCTGGCGCTAACAAACAGACATGGTGGAGCCGGTGTCCTGTTGCCGAGCTGCTGGGCGCGAATGATCAGACTGGTAAACGCGCCCTAAGGCCCAAATAACCAATTGGCTGTTGCCGAGCTGCCGCCGACAGTAGCTACTATGATGGCCTTCTGCTGTTGCCATCGTGCTATCAGTCCTATCGCACTGTCGCTCATGTTACTTGTGCGCCCGTGCGTCAGCGCTGCTCGTCCGGCCGGTTATCCACGTGTAGTCATGCCAGTATGGCCGCCTGGTCGTCCGCCAGTGTGTCCGCCTGTCCGCCCATCCGTTTGTCCGCGTATCTGCCTAGCAGTGTGTTCATCTGTCCGCTTACGTTCTCATCCAACCGCCCGTCCACATTTTCGTCCGTATGTCTGTATGCTTGTCTGTATGCTTGTCTGTATGCTTGTCTGTATGCTTGTATGTACGCTTGTCTGTACGCTTGTCTGTTTGTCAGCCCGCCCGCCTGTCCGCCCGCCAGCCCACCCGTCTTTCCGCTTGCCTGCTCGTCAGCCTGCCCGTCAGCCAGGCCGCCCGTGAAAGTTAAGTTTGGACACGAAATGACGCGCGCGAGTTGCGCCACTTTCCCACGTATCACCCGGTGTGCTTCCTGCCATTGCCAACCGGAACTGACCGGCTGTGCTGGTTCCGTACCAGCCATCGGCATGCGTGGTGGAGTGGCGGGTGTTGTCTGCTTGAGTGTTGGGAGGAAATCCTGCGGCTGATCCTTGGATGGCTGGTATTTCTACTGGCGCGTCCTGCAGTGCAGTTTTCCGACCCAGTGTCTGATCTGCGGGATTACTTTGCCTGTTTTTATGGTGGTCGTATGTCTCTTTGGGACCTGGGGGCGTTGAATGTGGTGCCTATTGGATTAGTATCAGCAAAAAGGTAGCTACAGCTAGCATCGTTGAAGGTTATAATGCTTAGTTTGAATATCTCCGACAAGAACCGGCTTATGCGTTAAAACCGGCACAGCCGTTCGAGAACTTCGAACTGTCCGGCTAAGGTGGGACCTAGCTTCGAATGAATGTTATATAATTTGTATTGGTAAGTTCATGTTGGTTATTTGGGTTTGCGGGCATTTCGACCAAAACGGTGATCATGTAGCGCTCATAACGTTTGTGCGTCGAAGCCCGGTGAAAGATGTTACGGCTCGGAGCATATAACCTGAAAGCGGTTCGCTTTCAGGCATGGTTGGAGATCCCTGGTGGGTCGGCGCGCCCGGACCCCTTGACCCTACTGATGTTAAGTTGTCATTTTCCCCATTCAATCTGAAATGATGTCCTGAAATTAAGGACCTGGACCCCCTGGCTTGATGAGATGTAGAGCGTTGCTTTCATGTATCGAAAATGTTTCCAGAGTGAACTATTTTAGTATCATCCGCTAGCTCGTTCTCATATGTTAAGTTCCTTGTGTTATTTCCATAAAACAGCCTACACTCCTTAGTGGAATGCTGGCAAATAAAGAGAACATGTCTCGCCGTCATAATCCATAATGTTTGCTTGTCCCTAATAAGAGCGAGTACTTCACAGGTGTCGTTGTCCTTAGAACCTGGGTCTACTCGTCACCATTGGAGTGGCACTTCGACCACCGCCATCACTTGGATGGTGGTGCCTAATGAGCCGCCTACTTGCGTATGTTCAGGGGTGTGAAGACTACCTCAAATAATCTCACCAGGGCACCGAGTTCAGCAAGTAGCCGGGTGGCGTTCGTGTACTGCTGCCGTATGATGATCGTGGAGATGTCTCTCTCTATCTCTGCATGGGAAACTTTTGGATAGTCTTCCCCGTACAGTTCCCCGGCTTGGCGAGAGGAGAGGTGCCTGCTGCACTGCATGGCTAAGATTTTGGTCTTCTTGACTTACGCTGGACAAGCGCGATCAAATGACGGGTGCGGCACTTGACTGTGACCACAGTTCACGCACCTCGATTCCCGCTAGTTACATTTGTCGCCTGGATGTTCTAATTAAGCACATCTTCCGCATGTTGAATGATGTCGGCAATATTGGTTGGCGTGACCGTACCGCTGACATGAGCGCATGACGTTGGGATTACATATTCTGACTTTAATTGCAATGTAGCCCACAGATATTGTGGCAGTTAAGTCTGTTAACTTAAATGTTGAAGATTATTTTATTTGTTGGTTGCATGTCACTTTCACGTGGTACTTTGATCCTGCCCGTGATGGGGAGTGCTCTCAGAACTAAGCATTGGTAATTGTAGGAGATTGTGCAAGTTAACTGACTGTCAAATTATGTGCATATTTAGATTAAAATCAATAGGACAATATATGCTTCACAATTAGTCTCTGTTGCCTGGCTAACTATAATTATAATTATAGTCTATGTTCCAAGCGAACCTTACTGATGTTTGCTCCGTGGCACTTCGCAATACACTGGCAACAACTCTCAACTTCAGACGGTTCTATCCGATGAACGCGTCGCGTGGCCAAGACTAGTTCTCTCCGGCCTTTTTGTCAATGAGTTTACCCAGAGGCTAGTTCGTCGGCGCAGTGTCAGAATAGCTCCAGCCTTGGCGACGCATCCCGACCGGTAAGCCGGAGCTGTACGACTGGACAGCAACTGACGCTGAAGTCTTCTCTCCGACGACGGCACAAACGGCCGCCACCTCCGTCCGAGTGGCCGCCCCAGCCGCCGCCGGTCCCGACGGTCGTGGTGCGCGAGGACGATCGGAGGGGCGGCCGACGGCGGCCCGCCCGTACCTGGCACCGTCGCCGTATCGAGCCGCGACCGCGGCGGTCGCCGGCGGCGCGACGTGTTGTCGCGTGGTCACGCTGCCGCCGCCGCCGCCGACGACGACGACGACGACGACGAGTCGCCGCCCGTCAGATTTGTACTGGCCCGGTCACGCCAACAATCGCCGCAATCGATGGCCGCCGGCCGCTGGACGGCGAGTCGTCACTCAACGCGGCCGTCACCGTCTGGGTCCGGTCAGACGGCACCTGCTCCGCTGACCACAGCCTGCGCACGGCTTTCGACGCGACTTCGGCGTGTGTCGCGATTTCGGACCGTCCGCCGGTGCCCTCGGCCGCCGGTGAGTTATGCGACATCACATAGACACCAATAATCATCCACAAAACGCGGCGCGTGGTGCGGCTTGTAACGTGCCCTTGGGCGGGGCCTGTGCGGTTTAGACTATTGTTCGCTCCCGTCGACATCCACGCCTTGATGTTGTGTGGTGTGCTTTACTCTGCATCGTGGAGCAACCGAGATACTGAGCGCAGTTTGGATGATGGATGACCTGTGCTGTCAAGCCCTGTTGGACGTAATCTCAGTGGCTGTTCCAGCCCCAGCTTGATGGGCTTGTAACACGCTTCAGGGGAACAGCGGCAGCGAAGTGACGAGGAGCAACTGCTTTACAGCCGGAAGACCATTTCCAGGTGACTTAGTGGGGCGGTAGTCATGATGCTAACGAGGTGTTTCTTGCAATATGTATGCATAGTGTTGAAATAGATGCGTGGTTGCGACATCCAGCATGGTTTCCCTTCGCCTGCAGTGCCTGAAAGGCTTTGCATACAATATGCACGGTTGTGTCACCCAGCCGTGTGTCGCCTTGCACGCAATGCCGCGAAAAGGGATCATATAAAGTATGAATCATTATCAGCCAGCTGTCTCACCAAACATCGTGTTGTTCGCACGCGCTCGCGCTCGCTGGATGGAAGAAAACTTCTGCATATGCAGTTAATTTCAGGACATCTCCTTAGCAAAGCGTCATGTCTTCGGTCGGATCTATATTCAGATGAATCTTTCAGTGTTTTCGTAGATAAGTATCTGACATTCTGCTTTCGTTGCGAGCATGGAACCATTTTGTTAGTTCCATCCTGCAGCACAAACCTGTGGGGCTCGTACTTGGCTACAGTAGTGTGTACTCGGCTGCGGTTTCTGCACGCTCGTTGTGCTCCTGAATGCTGTGTCGAAGTCGGAACTGACCGCCGGGAGGTTCACCACTCACCTGCTACTGAAAATGGTCCCCGCCTGTCGGCAAGGGATCGGCTCTGGCCATGTGCAAAAGGAAAAGCAAACTGCGTGCTGGGAGTTGCTCTGCCGTTATTGAGACGTTCGCTGAGCCATCAGTTTTACATTACAGACATCATGATTCTTCCGAGCGGAATAATTTGTATACTATTGTAATGCACTTCCTCCGTCAATAGCGAACGTGCTGATGCGTCACGACATTGCCGTGATTTCATTGGTGGATAGTTGCCACCGGAGGTCATGTCGGCGGTGCGTAGTGGCGAGCAGGCTGTTGTGCCCCGGCACTCTCCGAGACAGGTGAGTTCCCTGGACGGTCCCCGATTCTCAGCATATCGGTGGGATCGTGCGCTTTGGGGTGGGTCTGCCTTAGTGCACGGCGTCGGTGGGTTCGACGCTGTGGTTGAGCCCTGCATGTTGTTGGACCATGTGTGGTGCGCCGGTGGGATCGGAGCATTGCGGGTGGACCAACAGTGACGACCGGGAGCTGTCCGGGTGGATTCTGTCCGGGTGGGCTGGTGTGTAGACTGCAGTTGCGGGCTCGTTCGCTGTGCGTCAGTGGAGTTGGGGTGGTACGTTGATTCACGATTAGAATAAGGCGGTGGATCTACGATTTGGATTCCTGATCATTTCCGTCGGTCGGTTACCAATACGAGAGCAGAAGAGGACCATACTGAGTTTTCATCGGCAAGGACTGATTAGAGCAAGGATTGTAACAATATGCTATCTGTTGTCTAATGTGAGAGCACGCATCCTTTCTCGCTGTTGCCCAGCATCCATAGGTGTCGCCACGGGTGGGGGTGGGGAGGGGAGGAGAGGGGGAGTTTGCAGATGGGGATTTTTCCGGAACCTCAAAACATTGTGGCTTAAGTTCGGGAACATCTTAGTTTTTCGAGAAAAATTGGCAATCATTGCGGGAGAAGTTCATTTGCGCCTCTCCCCCAATTTCGAAGGGCTGGTGATGCCAGTGGCCACGTAAGGTGAAAACATTCACTTGTCATTAGGTTTCTTACTGGGTACATATTAGGTTTTACCTAGTGGTCGCATTGTATTTACTCTGAAATTCGATTGGCTTTCTGTACAAGTACCATGCAATTTATAGCGGCCGTTTCTATTCAGTCTGACTTTACGAGACAGCCTTGTGCTTACTCCATGTGGGCTGCAGCTTCGAAGAACTCCCAAGTCACAAGAAAAAGAGCACACCGCCGCCCCTGGTCCTCACTGCGCCATTATGTTGACATTACGCCCTAGTGGTGATGGTCTATGCCTGTCTGAGTATATATGTGGCCCGTGTTCATTTGGCACGTGAACAACACGCGGTTTAGTTAAATCCCGGCGATCTCTCATTGATCGGACGCATTGGAAAGCACTAATTGGATGCCTCACGCATCACGCAATCCCGACAAATCGATGTATGTTAACTGGTGTTCCCAGGGGATGTGGACAGAATGGCTGACCAGGAGTGGATATCCCTCCAGATTATTGGGGTTTCGGGTCCAGCGCTGATAAGAACCAGGGTTGGGGAAGTCCGACTACTTCCCTGTCCACAATTCTACCCAATCTGAGTGACCGGCCTCGCCTTGGTGACCAGGCCGTTCGACCTTGGCAGCCGGGCGGCCAGGTCACACGCGCCGTCCTCGAGAGCGGCCGGCCGGCCGACAGCGGCCCTCGAACGCGACGCTCCGCCGCGCCGGTGACCGCCGCTCCCAAATGCGGCCGCCCGAAGCCGGTTCATCAACCTCGTGCGGCGACGAGCGGAGCACCGGACCGTGCGTCCGCCGGCACCGCCGCCACCGCACGTGAGACAGCATTGGCTCATGGTGCAACCCGGCCGGCCGGCCGACACTGTACCACTGCATGGTGCACACTGCAGTGTACAGTGCCGGCGGTACAGGCACACTGTCCGGACGGCGTCCACACCTGGCGGCCGGCCGACACTGTACCACTGCAGTGGTACAGTGCCGGCGGCACGGGCACACTGTCCGGACGGCGTCCACACCTGGCGGCCGGCCGACACTGTACCACTGCAGTGTACAGTGCCGGCGGCACGGGCACACTGTCCGGACGGCGTCCACACCTGGCGGCCGGCCGACACTGTACCACTGCAGTGTACAGTGCCGGCGGCACGGGCACACTGTCCGGACGGCGTCCACACCTGGCGGCCGGCCGACACTGTACCACTGCAGTGTACAGTGCCGGCGGCACGGGCACACACAGTCCGGGCGGCGTCCACACCTGGCGGCCGGCCGACACTGTACCACTGCAGTGTACAGTGCCGGCGGCACGGGCACACTGTCCGGACGGCGTCCACACCTGGCGGCCGGCCGACACTGTACCACTGCAGTGTACAGTGCCGGCGGCACGGGCGCACAGTCCGGACGGCGTCCACACCTGGCGGCCGGCCGACACTGTACCACTGCAGTGTACAGTGCCGGCGGCACGGGCACACTGTCCGGACGGCGTCCACACCTGGCGGCCGGCCGACACTGTACCACTGCAGTGTACAGTGTCAGCGGCACGGGCACACACAGTCCGGGCGGCGTCCCTGGCGGCCGGCCGACACTGTACCACTGCAGTGTACAGTGCCGGCGGCACGGGCACACTGTCCGGACGGCGTACACACCTGGCGGCCGCGCGGGGCCGGCAGAACGCCAGTGACGGCAGAGACGACTTCAGCGGATACTGCTGGGTGGATGAGAGGTGTTGACTGGGTATCCTATGTGTCGGGAAGGTATGGATGGATGGAGGAGGCTGTTGGAAGACGTGCATTTTTATGTGGAGTGATGACAGCTCGGCATGCGAGTGTCTCGCTCTGCGGCATTTGATGCCTTGGTCCACGCTGTGTGACGAATTCAGGTACGGCGGAACCTGAAATGGAGTCTTAGCAATTCCTCTCAGCTCACCACATAGTCACGTAGCCTCCCTGACATCCTCGACCTTGCTGATCTCTGACGGTATTTCGACGAATTGCCCGCCATCTTCATTTGACAGCGAAATCAATTTACACATGTCATTGCACGGAACATTTTACCGCAACTTATTTCGCTACATCATATGGGAAAACGGGTCTCACTTTGCTAGATTCTAGCACATGTCTGAATCCGTGGTAATGAGCTGGCTGATCAGGCTGCAAAGCGTGCTGCACAAGCACCATGTCGTCGCGTGCTCCCCCTTCCTGCCAGTGACCACTACCCAATTATATAATTTCTTCTTAGGCAGTGGCACGGCAGATTGGACCGAGTGGAGCGGTCCAATCTGCCGGTCCGAGTTAAATAAGCGGAAGGAAATCGAACCACTTCTAGCGCTGTGGCCCTCGTCCTTCAGCCGGACTAGAAGGGACGAGGTAGCCCTGTGCCGTCTTAAGAATTGGGCGCATACTAGCTACACAAAGATATTTATTGTGTGGCGACGAAAAACAACATGCATGAGGTGTGATGCCGCACTTACAGTGCGCCATATCCTGTATGTGTGCCCAGAATATGCGGAGGAACTCGGGCGCCATTTCGGACATTATGCAAATGCATTATGAGGTTGGTGGACTTCCTTGGCTATGATTCCCGATTCGTACGCAATAGAGCAGTTTTTTTGCGTCCGTAAGGAGGTAGGATTTCAAGTAATATATGCATCTGGCTGGCTGGTAACTTGCTTCCCTAGATATCCCCTACTCGGATGTGTCAATCTGACGCGTGTTTAAGCAAGCTTCATACGGGTGCAATACAACCCACTTGAGTTGACTCGCCTTCAAATGTGCGCGAATGATCAATTCTGGTCGAAGCGCCCGAAAGCCCAAAAAACTAACTGACACGCCTTAAAATCACAATGATCAATCAATGGGAACAAATTTACCCCAGGTGGGCCCATCAATACTCTCCACCACTTACGACCGTGCACAAAAGGTGAGGTTCGAGGACAGCCCATGGGTCCATCTATGTTTCCCACCACTTACGACCGTACACAAAAGGTGAGGCTCAAGGACAGCCCAGGGACCCATCTATGCTTCCCACCACTTACGACCGTACACAAAAGGTGAGGTTCGAGGACAGCCCATGGGCCCATCGATACTTCGCACGACTTATGACCGTCCACAAAAGGTGAGGCTCGAGGACAGCGCCGGCCAGACCCGTGCCGCACATGATGCTCATTCGTACCGTAGCCGCCTCTGCGCGGAATGCGGCGGTGGTGGCGTGTGCGCGCCGGCACTAACGCTCTGTCCTGCTCTGTTCGCAGGACCTGCTGCTGGTGGCGTGGACAGAGAGTCGCCGCTAGGAGCGTCACTCGACGTCCGACCTCGGCCTTCTGCCGAGGTTACCCGCCAGCCCCGTCTGCTCTGCAGGAGCGGCCTCGCTCACACCTGAGAGGTCTGAGAACGAAGACTGCCAAGGACCGAGGCGGTGAAAGACCGCAGCTGATGGAGGCTGAGGCTGTTGAGGATTGAGGTGGAGAAGCGAGACTGGCGAGGACTGATACTTCGTAGGACTGAGGTGGTGAGGGCGAAACGCGCTCTGGCCGACGCGGGGACTGAGTACTGAGGACTGGGACGGTTTGCGGTTGACCAGCCTGCGCGGACCGTGTGCCGGCCTGTGCGATGGCCGTGTGCCGACGACGCTCGTTCCTCACCAAACTGTTGGTGGCCGTGCCGGTGGTGTGGCTGGTGATCATGCTGTTCCTGCTGGTGGACCGGCGGGACACGCGACGCGAGGAGCTAGCCGTGGGGCGCGTGGCGCCGCCCGTGCGCAGCGCGCGCGAGGAGATCGAGAGCCTGCTGGGCGCCCCAGCCGCGCACCCTCAGCGGCTGATCCGCAGCCGGCCGGAGACTGCCGCCGCGCCTGCTGCGCCTGCCGCCGCGCCTGCTGCTCCGGCTCCGGCGTCGGACGGTCCTCGCGGCTTCCTGTTGCCGCCGCACCTTCCCGACGGGCCGGGCGAGTTGGGCAAGCCGGTCAACCTGCCCAAGAACCTGACGGCCGAGCAGCAGCGGCTGGTGGACCGCGGCTGGACTGACAACGCCTTCAATCAGTACGTCAGCGACAAGATCTCGCCGCACCGTAGTCTGCCAGACGTCCGCGACGACAAGTAAGCCAATACCTCATGTCTACATCTGTGATCTATCTCTATTTTTGTTATGCACCTGCCAGTACTCCCAAAGCAATTTGGAACACGCTTTTGGGCGGATGAGGCCCAACAGCCGGCTTGCTCTCCCTTTGTATGTTTAATAAGCTATGCGGTGGTGACACGTTACGTGTCACATGTCCACATAAACAACGTCTCTGTATCGGGGATTTGCGACGTCCATACACTCCTCAAATATCTGAAAGCCGGGGAAGGGGGCATGGGCGTCGAGACGATCAAGCACCGGAGACACTTGACCTCCCGCCACCAACCTCAACATATTTTTTCCTAGGAGATTGGCGACTTCGGACCACCATGCAAGGTAGCCAGACCGCCCCGCCCCCAGTACACCGGTAGAAATCTGAGATTGGCATTGATTGCCGGGGAGCACACACGGAAAAATTGCAATTAAAAAATCGGTTTTTAAATTGTACCGTGTGCGTCATGGCGTACCTATATTGGCCTTCATTGGCCCCGGTATGCTAATTGAAACTGGTTAATTTCGCATGACTAAGGACAAACCGATTACGCCCCAGTTTTGCTGCAGCTTTGCCATGTGGGCACATTGCCATGTCATCGTTGAGTACGAAGGCTTGCGTTGTAGCTCGATTGCATTCCGCTGGGTAATCAACATAAAACAAGGCTGTGCTCATTTTGAGTTCCTACCATCCCTCTCAGCAATCACAGAACACTGGTGTGCAGGAGTATGTAGCTGGTGTGCAGGAGTATGTAGCTGGTGTGCAGGAGTATGTAGCTGGTGTGCAGGAGTATGTAGCTGGTGTGCAGGAGTATGTAGCTGGGGTGCAGGAGTAT
Organism: Ashinkailepas kermadecensis; assembly: GCA_034440615.1. Taxonomy (NCBI): domain Eukaryota; kingdom Metazoa; phylum Arthropoda; class Thecostraca; family Neolepadidae; genus Ashinkailepas; species Ashinkailepas kermadecensis. Next base: position 109,401 of record JAOTOM010004003.1, read on the forward strand.
GTAGCTGGTGTGCAGGAGTATGTAGCTGGTGTGCAGGAGTATGTAGCTGGTGTGCAGGAGTATGTAGCTGGTGTGCAGGAGTATGTAGCTGGTGTGCAGGAGTATGTAGCTGGGGTGCAGGAGTATGTAGCTGGTGTGCAGGAGTATGTAGCTGGTGTGCAGGAGTATGTAGCTGGTGTGCAGGAGTATGTAGCTGGTGTGCAGGAGTATGTAGCTGGTGTGCAGGACTATGTAGCTGGTGTGCAGGACTATGTAGCTGGTGTGCAGGAGTATGTAGCTGGTGTGCAGGACTATGCAGCTGGTGTGCAGGACTATGCAGCTGGTGTGCAGGAGTATGTAGCTGGTATGCAGGAGTATGTAGCTGGTGTGCAGGACTATGTAGCTAGTGTGCAGGACTATGTAGCTGGTGTGCAGGACTATGTAGCTGGTGTGCAGGACTATGTAGCTGGTGTGCAGGAGTATGTAGCTGGTGTGCAGGAGTATGTAGCTGGTGTGCAGGAGTATGTAGCTGGTGTGCAGGAGTATGTAGCTGGTGTGCAGGACTATGCAGCTGGTGTGCAGGAGTATGTAGCTGGTGTGCAGGAGTATGTAGCTGGTGTGCAGGACTATGTAGCTGGTGTGCAGGACTATGTAGCTGGTGTGCAGGACTATGTAGCTGGTGTGCAAGACTATGTAGCTGGTGTGCAGGAGTATGTAGCTGGTGTGCATGGCCATGAAGCTTATTCCGCCGAATGTCTCTTAAGATTGCCTATGACACGTATTTCTACCAATGACATGCGTGTCAGTCCTGGTAGTATGTGGTGTCCACCGTGAAATAGTAGAGACCAGGAGCGGTCCCAGATACCCAAATAGGGTGAGGCAGTACAAGTCACGACTGCACTCCCCCACCTGCAAAGAAAGCGTCTGATTTTGCCAAACTTTATTTTCCGAATATTCGACAGCTGTTTTTAGTGTTGGTTGCCAAAATATCACTTCAGGCTTAGAAACACTTCGAGACCTTTCGGTTGCGCATAAGAGCACTACTACCGTCCGGGGGAAAGATAAGGCAATTGATTCACATCTTAAAAACGAAGTTGGCGATTCTTGCAAATAGTCTTCCGGACATCCATCAAGTGACAAATACTTCAAATTGCTCCATTTCATTCCAACTCCATTTGTAGATGTAGTTAAAAATATGCAATTGAATGCTATGCAAACATGAATGCAAACATTCCGAAGTCGACAGATGACTAATGATCAGGCACTTAAACACCATGGAACTCACCGGGCGGTTCCAGGAATTGTCATGGGGGCACTTTGTCCAGAGGCGCCACTGTTAAAGTGCCTGGAGGGGCCTCAAGTTGGGAAATTCCAGGGGTACACTCGAGCACACTGAAGGGGCCTTTTTCTCTCTGAGGGACACCTCTGGTTGAAAATTTCGAGGTAGGGATGCTCTCGAGCCTTCCCGGAGGGGCGCCTTTTCCCGGTCGGAGGGGCGCCACCTTCCATGGGGAGGCACATACCACCAGTGCCCCCTGTATCCGTCCCTGCATGGGCTTCCTAAAGCAGCGCTGGTCTCCCTTGTCCTTTCTTGATGACGTATAATTTTTTATCATGAGATATAAGAAATGGAGTCCCAGGGATCTATTAGTTAGATTTATCATGCTTGATGATGTTTTTATTTGTAAGGGTGTCATAGATAACATTGTTATATATTTAGACAAAATGTATTCCATATATCTATGAAGGTCATTAAAAGCAAGGCATCAGGTACGTAGATGGATACGCACGGAAATTGATTTTGGTTTTGACTCCATATGCTATAGAATAACCACATCCCGTCACTAATTGAAGAGAATTGGGTGAAAAGGAAGTGCACTGGCTAGCCGAACAGCACAGCCAGGGGACAGACTAAGGGGAGGAAATACCCCTTCTTAGAAAAGGGAGGTCTAGAGACACCTCCAGGAAAAGGAGAGGTTTCTTGCCACACCCTCAAGGGTGTAGCTTTGTATGCTTTTGGGAGGGCGCTTGTCCCCCTGCAATGTTGGCTTTGCCGCCCCCCCCCAAATAATTTCAACTTGTATCGTGGAATCCTATGTGGTATGACCCCCCTCCCATCAATCCATTTGGTCCTGCCCATTGCCTCCATGTATTATGCCCAGCCAATAATCTTCGGAAACCTACATCTATGCCCATCCTGACTGCATCCCTCCCCCAGGAAGCGGTGGAAGGCCCCTTCAACTGGCATAACCTCTATGATATTTTATCAAGTAAGAAGTTTAATTGTTATAAAAGCCACAGTACATGTAGTCATGTTAAGTTATGATATGCTTTACCTACTTTGGTGAACATGAAGCAAACATTAGACAAGGTAGTTTTACATCAAATTGGTCTTGAGATCAATACTCTTCACACTTAGATTGTCTTGTATGGACTGTTGACAGTATTTCCTAATATAATGAATTTTTATCGTTCTACACGGGCATAACATACCATGAAGAGGTATTTAAGGAAAATCCTATCAGTTTTTTTTCTTGTCCAAACAGACTATAAATGTCTGGTATTGGTTCAAAAGCCCATGAAAGCAAATCAGTAAAATGCATGGACTAGCCTTGTTGAAGCTTACCTATAGCACCTTTATGTAATATTTTGGGGGAAATCACATATAAACCAAATTTTCATTCTTTAAAATCATGCCACTTAGCATAGATGCTGCAGACGATGATGACTCCTTCAGTGACGTATTGATATTCGACAATCTATCATCATTAGGTTTACGTGATACAACATCCGTAGATTAGATTGTATTAGGTTATATTTTTGTATGTACTCTTGATGTACTTTTCTTGGTGACATCACTGCTTATTAAGATATGAGTACAACTTGAAGTGCATATATCTTAAGGAAAGTTCATTTTCGAAAATAATTAATATCAACTTCATTCAAACTGCATTTGAAAACGCCAGACAAATCACAATTATTTACCAAAAGGTGACCTGGGGGCTCAGTGTTAAAATAATTGTGTTTCGTAAGGTGCGCATATCGAAACGAGTACGACAGGATGTCAAAATTTGCCATGGAATTAGTGTCATTTGAAACGCTTTTTTATTTCCTTCAAGCTCACATTTGAGCCAATAGTGTACTCACGACTGGATCTTTTTGTTTTCTTTGATATACATAATTTAGAAATAGCTATATTCGGAGTAGCGAGATAAATACGTATGCTATGAACTGGTATTCAATACCAGATTACATCCTAGGCAATCTCTTGCATGAGCATGCTACTTATAAGCGAGATACTGTTAGAAACGAGGCATGAAGCCATCAACACTCAAGAAGCGCTATGTCGATACGTCTTTGAGATGGATGTCGATTGAGCTTTCCGTGAGTGGTATATTCCACACTTGCGAATCATTTATTAAAGTAGGGTCTCCTATATAGTTACCCAAAATGCGTGCATTGTGTAAATCCAGAAAGTTGGTTTTGAGTCGTTAGTTGGGCCAAGCAGAAATAATTATCACAATTTTTTTAATTCCTTGGATTTGGGAAGCTTAGTAGGTACCTACCTCAGCATGAGCTCAGCAACGTTGTCCCATAAAGTGCTGCTAGGTTTTGCATCACTTGAGATGGAATAATAATTTTGCTCTAACGCATGCTGTTAGTGGCTGAGATGTTCCTCCTGGATGCACTAGTGAATGCATGAAAATAAAGAGCTGACTAAGCATTAGAGCCCAGTAAGAGCCCACTAGTCCTGAATACATTTCTCCTTTGGGCATTCGGTGCTAGCATTTGTCACCTCTCTGACCCACCCAAGCAGGGAGGTAAGTAACTTGCGCCTGTCCCACATTACCGCACATTCCCTTAATTTCACGAATCAATGGGAACTTTTTGCGTGAAGCATGCTGCAATGTAGCTCGAAAGTGACCTTCCCATAGCGATTTCCATCGAGAGTGCAGTGCACTGCACTTAAAGGCCAAAAAGACCACATACCCAACGCTTGTTATGAAACGAAAGCACAATATACGGCTTTATATCTGCCAGAGGCTTACCTCCTCAGAACAGTGATAGAGCTGTGTTAAGTTCAAGATGCAGTGAATGTGTAAGCTTATGATGTTGATGGGAACTTAATGTTTCACTATAATTACGAGTCACTTACGCATATTTGTTGCCATTTTTTCAACTTCGCTATTTTCCAATGGATTAAAACATTGTTTTGTACGACCAAAATATTAAAACTACTTACAGCTCTTCTCAGTCGAGGCACTGCCTTAAGTGCCTTAATGGGCGGACCGCCCCTGGTTGAGATTGTGTTGTGTTCGAAATTCATCCACATCGCTACAACCTGAGGGCAGACTTAGTCATTGAGCGACTCCGTCGCATTAATGGTAGTGCAATGTTGGAGAAAACATTGATATTGCAGTCGCAGCTCATGAGTAAATGCAATACAGCTGTGCTTCGGGTGCAACTGCTAATTGCGAGCTTCGCATGTGGATGCGAAAGTGCAAGCCGATACGAGTTCGGGTTGGATAAAGCCTAACAATTGCTGGGAGGGCAATATTATTTCACCGGATGTTTTTTTTTGTTGCCGACAGTGGACGCCATGGCGACAAATGGACGTGGCCCGGTGGCTTCCACCTTATTATGACACGCTGCATTCAGTAAAGCTATCGCAATATGCACTAATGAACTGTTCCATAGCGGACACTGCTGTTAGCCTCATGGCGACAATTTCGACACGACTGTGCTTTCCTATGAAGTTGCTTCCACTTAGCTGCAGCCATTTCATAAGCGGCATACGGGCGGCACTGGCGTTACGCAGCCAGCACCACACCAACCGGACCCGCCGTGCTGGGCATGGCCATGGCCGACGTGCGAGGTGACTGAGATCAGTGATGACGTCGTCGGTGGTGAGCCAGGATGTCGGCATTCTGTCCCGGTCACATGTGTTCGGCACTGGATTTGTATGGCTTCACGCGCCCCTGCGGCTGGCTGGATTTGTATGGCACCGACCCGACCCGACCCGACTCGACTCAACTCGACCGTCACGCCTTTGAAACCGTAATACACCTTCTTGTTTCAGTAGTTCGCGTTCTAACTGCTAACTCCAAATCACATGTGCTCTTTTAATTTTGATTTTACCACTTTGTCCCAACATTCTTCATCAATTGCTCTTCATATTTACGAAACGAAGGTTCGCATCGACATTTCCGCTCGCGGGCAACTTCCAACAGAGTTTCACGTTGTAACACAGTATTTCAAGTCAAGTTTCTTATTCCGTGCCAGATCTGCTCTTTTCATTTCGAGATTTACTAACCTCCATCACTATATTTATCCTGAAGTATTCCCGGTGTTTGTTCAAAGAAAGGTGTATGCAGCGATGTTCCCACGCACTGGCAGCTTGATGCACCTCGCACTGCCACCGGCACTCCATCCGCCCCGGCACTCTCCATCTGCCCCGGCACCCGCCATCCGTCCCGACACCCGCCATCCGTCCCGACACCCGCCATCCGTCCCGACACCCGCCATCCGTCCCGACACCCGCCATCCGTCCCGACACCCGCCATCCGCCCCGACACCCGCCATCCGTCCCGACACTCGCCATCCGTCCCGACACCCGCCATCCGTCCCGACACTCGCCATCCATCCCGACACCCGCCATCCGTCCCGACACCCGCCATCCGTCCCGACACCCGCCATCCGTCCCGACACCCGCCATCCGTCCCGACACCCGCCATCCGTCCCGACACCCGCCATCCGTCCCGACACCCGCCATCCATTCCGACACCCGCCATCCGTCCCGACACCCGCCATCCGTCCCGACACCCGCCATCCGTCCCGACACCCGCCATCCGTCCCGACACCCGCCATCCGTCCCGACACCCGCCATCCGTCCCGACACCCGCCATCCGTCCCGACACCCGCCATCCGTCCCGACACCCGCCATCTGTCCCGACACCCGCCATCTGTCCCGACACCCGCCATCCGTCCCGACACCCGCCATCCGTCCCGACACCCGCCATCCATCCCGACACCCGCCATCCGTCCCGACACCCGCCATCCGTCCCGACACCCGCCATCCGTCCCGACACCCGCCATCCGTCCCGACACCCGCCATCCGTCCCGACACTCGCCATCCGTCCCGACACCCGCCATCCGTCCCGACACCCGCCATCCGTCCCGACACTCGCCATCCGTCCCGACACCCGCCATCCGTCCCGACACCCGCCATCCATCCCGACACCCGCCATCCGCCCCGACACTCTCCATCCATCTCTGCTGGCAAATGGCGAAAACACTGATTAGTATTCCGTATTCTCCAGATCAGTCCCAGGGAAAGATGGCGCTTTTTATTTCTGCCTTTAGTAATGCAATTTGGTGAAGGTATCTCATTCGAAATCGCTTATATATGCGCGCATGCTTGAGGGCGCTTAGCTTATAAACACTCAAAGCAGTACGCTTCTGATTGCTATGCATAAATATACGACTGTAATGCGCTTTTAACACTTGCCCTCGCTCATCCAGCGGCCTTATGTACTGTATGAGTATGTACTGTAGCTTGTACTGTACCTAATGTACCTGATGTACTGTGGCAGCCTTGTACTGCTGACATTTTGTCATGGTATTTATTGCCTGGCTGGCTTTTGGTGGCCGATAACAGTTAAGCTCTGGACGCCTGAGACAGGCTGTGTGGGCGTTTCCATCATTTCGGCCTTTGAATTCGAACCACAGGAGAAGCATGTAGTTCTGTACTGTCACGTACACCCTGCTGGTGTGTCATGCGCAGCAGCAGGAGTGACCGCACTCCAAATTGCCAGTCCAGTGAAGCGTTGCTGGTCGCGGCATTTTTGCCACTGCAGATATTTGCGTTATAAACATTTGGGTTGGATAAATGGAGGGAACACGAATATTTTTTCAAGCATCAAACACGAGCTTGTACTGTGCATTTTATTTTTTTGTTGTCTTTAGCAACGGCAAAGTGTCATCCGCTTGATATTTGGTACATTAATGAAATGGCTACATTAAACCAGCTTACATATGACATCCGGTAGTAGCAAAGAAGCAAGAGATAAAAAATGAGACGCCAGCCAACAAAGAACGTGGCGTAAAGGGCCGGTACATACATCGCATACAGGTACACATAATACAAACATACATGCATAATGCATGCATATCAAACGGTATAATATTTGGAAGGTGGACAGTTTCATAGCCTCCGGTCAGGCACCGCTGGCCACCTGCGACCTGGAGCGAAGCGAAGGCCCGGCGCTCGGGACGAGCCGTGGGCCGGCATTGAATGTGGAGGTGCATGTTTAAGTTAGAGCTTGGAAAAAAAAACCTGAGGGGAAACCAAGCTGCTTGGACAACCCGAAGGTAAAAACCAAGCGCAATCTATGGGGAAACCGTCCGTTTTTTTTCCAAATTGGATTGGTCCCTGCCTACCTAGTGCGAGATAACCTATATGTATGTGGTACGCGAGAGCGGAGAGGATGATAGCGTTTGGCTTCAGATAGCTTGCTCTACTTTGGTGCTACGCAAAGAAGGTGAAAAGTAGCCCAAGGAGCTCCGGGTGTCGTCACCGAGAAGGATTATCAGCGATCGATCGCTCGACGAGGGAGCTCATCCGCCCGCTCGTTGCGCGGTATTCCCATGTGGCCAGGGACTGTGAAACTGTGCACTGTGAAATATGAAATATACTGCATAATATATAACATTTGGATAATTGTGATGCGATCGTTTGGTCAAAGAAATCACGCCACTATTTTTGAGGCGACCACTGTCGTACCGACATTTTCGACGGCTGAATGGCCAGGTGTGATTGGTGACGTGCCATACCGAGTTGTCGTACGACATGGCTCGGGGAATATCTAACTGTCACGGGGAGTATCTAACTGTGGTGACGCACCATACCGAGTTGTCGTACGACATGGCTCGGGGAATATCTAACTGTCACTGGGAGTATCTAACTGTGGTGACGCACCATACCGAGTTGTCGTACGACATGGCTCGGGGGGATTTTAATTTTGGGGACGCACCATACTCGGTTGTCGTACGACATGGCTCGGGAGTATCTAACTGTGGTGACGCACCATACCGAGTTGTCGTACGACATGGCTCGGGGAGTATCTAACTGTGGTGACGCACCATACCGAGTTGTCGTACGACATGGCTCGGGGAGTATCTAACTGTGGTGACGCACCATACCGAGTTGTCGTACGACATGGCTCGGGGAGTATCTAACTGTGTCACGCCAGCGGCTCGGTGGTCGTGCTCTCCTGGCTCAACCTCCTCCTACCAAGGGGTGTTACCTCGACCTCCTACCAAGGGGTGTTACCTCGACCTCGTACCAAGGCACCGGCGGTCGAGGCGGCACCGAATTCTAGATGGCCCGCGTGGCGCATAAAATCATGCCCAGACGAAGCGCGAGCAGCGTGGGCGCAGTGGAGCGAGCAGTGATCATAACCTCTGCTCGATCCGAGCTCTGATCGCCCCCCCAAAAAAAAAAACGCTGTCGGAAAAGTAGGTAAATGAGTTATGTCTCAACAGCAGTTGTTCGTCCTGATCGACCATGTCAGTTCGCGTCATTGTGTGCACGTCTGCACAGGACGTACAGCGGGTGGTGCAGCAGTTCGCGTCATTATGCGCACGTCTGCACATGACGTACAGCGGGTGGTGCAGCAGTTCAGGTCACTGTGTGCACGTCTGCACAGGACGTACAGCGGGTGGTGCAGCAGTTCGCGTCATTATGCGCACGTCTGCACAGGACGTACAGCGGGTGTTGGAGCAGTTCGCGTCATTATGCGCACGTCTGCACAGGACGTACAGCGGGTGGTGCAGCAGTTCGCGTCATTATGCGCACGTCTGCACAGGACGTGCAGCGGGTGGTGCAGCAGTTCACTTCACTGTGCGCACGTCTGCACAGGACGTACAGCGGGTGGTGCAGCAGTTCACTTCACTGTGCGCACGTCTGCACAGGACGTACAGCGGGTGGTGCTGCAGACGGCAGAACACCGCGGAAATACGTTCCGGATTTGTGTTTCGAAGAGCATGAGTGGGCACATTAACTCCTGTTCGTTGAGGCCTGGCCAACCAGATGACCTTGAGCAACTGCCATACGCACCCACACCGGCCCTGGCCGCGCCGGCCAGCAGCCCGGTCGGGTGGTGGCGTGCAAGAAAGGATCATATGGCTGCTTTTCTACTTCGGAGAGCGCATCCAGTACAGCCTCTTACGTCTGACCGCCAGGTCGAGCGCATCCAGTACAGCCTCTTACGTCTGACCGCCAGGTCGAGCTCATTCGACAGCGTGACTGATGAAAGCAAAAGTGTTGCGGTGGGGGACGTGGCCAAATACAACGAACATGCGTCCTCAGTATATATTGCACATGGGCATGCGTGCGCTCATGCGGCTCTTTTATTGCGCTTGCGATGTCCGAATGCGGACGAAACTGGCAAACTCGGCAGTTGACTTAGCGCTGTTGCATTGCGTTCTGCGTAGCCCGCAGTAGGTACTAGTTATTATCGGTTGCAGTTCCTCGAAACATTAATTATCGCTCAGAATGTGTCGGCATTTGAAAGGCAGATTTCAAGGCAGTTGGTTCATAATTGCGGCAGTACACAGTGCCTGCGAGCAATCGATTTTCAAATGGTAATGGTGGGGTTCCGTCCCTTCGTGCCGCATTTTCCACTCGCCGCAACCGACTTGAAAGCTACAACCCCTCCCTTGTCGCGGTCATTGCGAGAGCCGTCTTCGGCTGTGTCTGGCCCCTGACCCGACCTGAACCGACCCGCTGTTTCGTCTCGAAACTTTCTCTTCGTTACCGTCCGCACAGTCCGCACTTCCCAGTTTCCAGTGCTTTGGCATCCCGGCGTCGTTGTTTTCCATCCGCCGGCCGCCAATCGGCGAGATCAGCATCCGGGCTTTTGGTGGCCTCTGACCCGCACTCTCGCCCCTCCGGTCGCCCAAGGTCACATTCGGCCCGCAGACGCCGCTGCTGGGCGCTGTGCGGCTCGAAGCGTCGTCCGGCAGAATGCGGGTCGGCTGATGTTGCCGCGCGTTGTGCTGATGTTGTGCAGTCCCCGGACGCTGATGAAAGCCCGAACTGTCCACACTGTGTGGACGGCGTGGACTATGTGGACGATTTGGACTGTGTGGACGGTTTGGGCTGTGCGGACGGTCCACACTGTGTGGACGGCTTGGACTGTGTGGACGGTTTGGGCTGGGCGGACAGTTCACACTATGTGGACGGTTTTGACTGTGTGGGCAGTTCCAGACTAGCGAGTGATCTGGTCTGTGACTGTTTACACTGTGTGGACATTTCTAAACTAACTAGTGATCCGGTCTGTGCACCGACTCGATGTTTGTGATGTAATCTCTTCAGAGATCAGCATGTGAACACGTGCCGTTTTCCAAGTGAGCTGATTTGGGCTTGATTGGCAATGGACTGGAAACAGTGTGATCTAAGTGCACCAGTGTCCTGAATTCGATACTACCCGAGGATGCGATTTTGTTGTTGTTCTACTATCTTGCTCGTATAACGTAAAAATGTATTTGCGTCATCCGCATAATGACGTTTTAATGTTAGCGGCACGAGAGTGGCTTTTGAGTCTGTCCGACGTTATTAACTTCAATATCTCTCCGTAGTACAACGTGAATTTTTCAGAAGTTCGTAAGCCCGTCATACCAGCTTCAATGGCTCCTACACCTATAATTTAGACCCCATTAGCAGTTTGCCGATAACCTCTGTAGTGCTGCAACTAGTGGAAACTAAGCCGAGTGATAGTCCGTGTGGGCTGAAACGGCTACATAAAAGCCAATCGATGCGTGTCGTGTTTTCAGTCCTGTACAACGTGCTCATTTAATCAAGCGCTGCTTCGAAGCACTTCAGGGCAATGGTATCCTACACGGCATGTGACCGTCTGGGTCGGAGTGGTCTGTTGACGGAGACGTGTCCAGACTGAGGAGTGGAGCTGGTGGCCTGCCGTGACGCCCTGAGTTGTCTAACCGTCAAAGACGCTCGCCCACCACTCAGTCGTCGTTGGACAGATCGGTTGTCCACCCCGGCGCACCAACTGACCCGCCACCTGCCCTCCGGACCACCAACTGACCCGCCACCTGCCCTCCGGACCACCAACTGACCAGCCACCTGCCCTGCGGACCATCAACTGACCCGTCACCTGCCCTCCGGACTACCAACTGACTCGCCACCTGCCCTCCGGACCACCAACTGACCCGCCACCTGCCCTCCGGACCACCAACTGACCCGCCACCTGCCTGCCGGACCACTAACTGACCCGCCACCTACCCTGCGGACCATCAACTGACCCGCCACCTGCCCGCCTGACCACCAGCTGACCCGCCACCTGCCCTCCGGACCATCAACTGACCCGCCACCTGCCCTCCGGACCACCAACTGACCCGCCACCTGCCCTCCGGACCACCAACTGACCCGCCACCTGCCCTCCGGACCACCAACTGACCCGCCACCTGCCCTCCGGACCACCAGCTGACCCGCCACCTGCCCTCCGGACCACCAACTGACCCGCCACCTGCCCTCTGGACCATCAACTGACCCGCCACCTGCCCTCCGGACCATCAACTGACCCGCCACCTGCCCACCGGACCACCAACTGACCCGCCACCTGGGGACGACTGATCTAGGGGTAAGATGCTCGTCTCGCAATCGAAAGATTGTGGGTTCGAATCTCACCTGTCGCTACTCTTCGCCCGCGACCAATCGGCGTGAGAGATTGGCGACGCTATATGACTCAGCGGTCGACGTGTCGTAAAACCAATGACCAACCGACCCGCCACCTGCCCGCCGGACCACCAGCTGACCCGCCACCTGCCCTCCGGACCATCAACTGACCCGCCACCTGCCCTCCGGACCACCAACTGACCCGCCACCTGCCCTCCGGACCATCAACTGACCCGCCACCTGCCCTCCGGACCATCAACTGACCCGCCACCTGCCCCCGGACCACCAGCTGACCCGCCACCTGCCCTCCGGACCACCAACTGACTCGCCACCTGCCCTCCGGACCATCAACTGACCCGCCACCTGCCCTCCGGACCACCAGCTGACCCGCCACCTGCCCTCCGGATTCCGCGCTACAGTGCCGAGTTGGAGACTAAGGCTGATACTGGTAATAGGTTGAATCTGAATCTGGGTTCGAGTTTGAGTCGGGCTGCGATTTTAGCGAAGTCCATTGGCATAGTTAACCCGTCTCCGGGCAGGAGGGACGAGCCAGGGTGCCCATTGCGATGCGGGTTATTTGTCGAAGCGATTCTGGTAAATTCGAGAAATGTGCCGTTCGCAGAAAAAATGGCTTAAGTTTGGTTCAAACTTGGATCCAATCTGACCGCAACCCCGGCTCGCTCGAAGCTGATCATCTGGTTTGTATTAATCCCTGCCTGGCATACGCGTATATTTCCAGATGCTGCATTTTCTAATCGGTGTTTACGTTTAAAGTTTCAACATCTGCTGGTCAGAGGAGTAGGGTCGGCTTCGGTGATCAGCTGAGAGGATGCTTTCGGGGGCTTTAAGGTACCAAACGAACCTGCCGTTTTGAGATTATCTAGCATCCTTCGAGGTTTTAAGGTGTCGCTAATATAATTAAGTTCGCTCCTGGTGGTAGCTTCAGGATCAAATAAGGTAGTCAAATCATAGTTGTATATGCTAGAACTTGCGGGCCGGTGTGCACCTCATAGCAGTAGCTGGTACGGCGCGCTAAGCTGCTGAGCCAGCGTCTATGTGCCGATGGCTGACCGACGGCCCTTCGTGACTTCCCGTGTGACTTCCGTCGGGTGTAGAGGCTCAGGCGGTACGGCCGCCGCTCAGTGAGGTGCACAAACCGGCGTGTCGGATTGCCGTGCGTTGTCCGCTGCCAATTCCAGTTACTGTAAATGAATTTAGCAGCAAGCAGCACTTTCGAACCGAGTCTTCAGCAACTCTGGTTAAACCTGGCCTTCGCGGTCCAGTCGAGGCTTGCCTCGACTACATCACCAAAACTACAAGAATATCTAGGCCTCTCAGTTGGACCCCAACTTCTACACTAATATGCCAAATGACTGAGGAAGCCAGAGGCCTCATTGTGTGTCCGAGTGTGTTTGGTTTTATTCACCATTCCGACGGGGCATGAATTATTGGCTGGCGTCCATGTTTTACGATGGTCTATTAATTACCTTGTGTCGGATCATTTCAGTTCCAATTTTCCTGAAAGGCCAGGCCGTTCGTGGCAAATAAATTTAAGCCGATGACGGTGCACAACTGTACAGAGCGCCGCACCCCAGCAACCCTGCGCCGCCACTGAAATTGTCTCGAATCTTCTGGGATGTATACGCTGGCGAAAAGAGTGGTCAATTTTGTCTCAGATGCTTAGATAGATGGATATATTTTCTAGGTCACATCTTTCTCGAAAGTGGAGATGTGTCAACTTCTCCCACGCGCTGGTGGCGTTAGTACGTAAGTACTTCAGTAAGAGAGTACGTAAGTAAGCTAGCAAGTTAATTTTACTTCAAGCAACTGGAGTGTGGGTGGAAATGTTCTGCGCAACTCCGTGGGTCATGTAGTTATCTGGTTGGGTGCATTTCTTGATGAGGGAGCTCAGCGAGCAGCACAACGACTTAAATTAAGTTGAATTAAACAAATTATGCAACCGTTGATGAGTTAAGAATGCATGCAATTTTGCTGGAAGTTGGGTGTTAAAGGAACCGCCCTCAACTGCAGCCTTACCATGTTTGAAAGCATGGATCAATTCGTGGGTACAGCACCCATTAGGACACAACGCAAATGGTGCGGTACCATGGACTATTGTAAATTCGAAAGATAAGAGTCTGGTATGTGGGACAAATGTGATGTGAAGCTGCAGGAACGTCAGACCTCTGGACAAATTAGGACAGAGACTACTCTGAATTTAATTATTTCCACGTACATTTTCTTGGTTTGCTGCGGAAAGTTCATGTGTCCATTAGTGCCCTGTGGCCTACCTCCCGCCGTTTCTGCCCCGATGCTAAATATGTGTTTCATCTGGGATTGATGGTGCTGTCATCATCTCATATGTGTCGTCGTCTAAGAATGTCATCTGTTAACATCTAAGATAACTTCAAGTTCAAGGTCACCTAAAGCCACTAGTGGCGTACTTCTGCTAACCACAGCAGTCCCAGGAAAGTCGAACACATTTTAATCAGATTTGCGTACATTGGAAACGACGCTGTCATCAGGTATCTTGTCACGCAATCGGGTATCTTGTCACGCATCAGGTATCAGGTATCTTGTCACGCAATCGTCAACTTCGCCTATGCTGAATTGTTATCGGGCTGTAGGTTACCAGACTTGCACCCTTGTGCGTGAATGATTGGAATCGTGAGCTAGACGACGTTCCCACAACATTCCATGCATGAATATTCGTCATGACAAAAATTCGTCCCGGTAGCTCCGGTAGCTCCGCCTCAGTAGCTCAGCTGATTGGAGCGCTGACCTGCACTGGCCTCCACTAGAGGTGGCAAGTGCCCAGAATATTGAGGCCGAACCCGGTGACCGACCGGTCCGATGGGACCAGGCCCGGTCGGGGACCGGTCAAAATGCACTGAAGCCCGGTCAAAGTACCGGTTTTACGACATGCTTTTTCGACATGAAATATTAGCATGTATTTTTACGCTAAATTCAGGTGATATAGGCAATTCGCATCTTCAAACACCTCATTCATTCCCAGAAGAGGAATTGAAATAAGCCTATTATCGACACTTTTCACATTGGAAGGCATGAATAACATGGTGAATACAAAACAATACTTAATACACCAGTTGTACCCATCGCCATCCTCAATCTAAGGATATAAAACTTGAGTGTTAAACCACCAAAATTTGATTCATTCTGTTTGATTCATTCACTCTCCTCAATATGTCAAAGGTGGCATCATATATCTAATGATCATGCCAGATTCAGAAATCCAACTTGTAATATTATTCAATCTTCAACCTCATCATAATCTATGAACACCATATAAATGGCATCTTTTACTTTTTATTGGGTGGTTCACGAAGCACTTCATGCAATCTGCTAATCGGCGCTGCACAAACTGCTTCGCCGGTGGGCTGCGGATTGGGAAATGTCGACGGGAGTGTCGATTGGGAATGAACGACGGCGCCAAACGAGGAATCAAGCTGCTGCAGGACCTGATGGACCGGATCTGGGATGCGGAACAGCTTGAAGACATGGCTCAGGTCGTGAAATGGCACAGGAAAACTTTCGGTCACGCCAAAGAAAGCTACATGAACTTGTAACCGTTTGTAGAAACCATGCTGCCCTGAGTGCTGTACTGAGTGATTGAGAACGCCGCGCCGTGTTGTGCGTATGTGCAAAGCGTTACATGAATTTGCAACCGTTTGTTGGCACCATGTGCTGTCGTGTCTTGACTGCTGGGCGATCAAGAGCACCGTGCCGAGTTGTGCGGTTGTGTTGCCATTTGTGCAATATACAATAAAGCTGAAGGAGCCGACTTTTTGTGGCGCGTTAAGAGCGATTGCAATGCTTTTGCAGTCAACTGTACAGAATCAATTTTGTTAATCCTATATGCACTGGACATTTTTGGTCCTCTCAGAGCTGGGGGGCTGCTCCACCCCCGCCCATGGAACTTCCAAATCCTGCAATTAATTTTCACGAAGCTTGGTATATACATGCACACCTATGCTATCCACGTGACCTGAAATTACGTCCTTGATCCGTTACCTCTGACGGTCAGTGTTGGAAAACTAGGTCAATGGCCAACAAATATAAGATTCTTGAACTTCGCCGCAAAAAGTCCAATTTGAGTCCGGAAGGGGCTTTGTACGTTCTCTTATCATTATCTTCCCGTTTTTGGTCACAAGTCACCTTAGGTCATGTCAGGTCACGCAATATTCGGAATTTTATCCGTCAATCATGCGTAGGTGACCGAACACTTATTTTTTGGCCATCATGATGGCAAAGTTGTAGTTCGATTTACAATTCGTAAACCAAATTATTTCAATTTAATGTAAAGAGCGCAGTCCCAAAGTCACAAGGGCCTCACTTGCTTAGTTCAGGAGAGGGAGTAGATTTTCTGATAGGGGGAGCTGGAGCAGCCCCCCCCCCCCTCCAGTGCTGTTGGGGTTAAAATTATATATCAGACGATAGAGCAGACGATGAGAATTGCGACAGTTTTTGTTTCATCACTCTAGCTCAACTATAAACAGAAAAGCAACGCGCTGACAACACGTACTCCTCTCGAGTCAATCACAATATAGCGTACCAGAAGGGTCTTTGAGGCGATTACTTCACCTGCTACTCGGAGATTAAGATTACCGACCAAAAGTCACAAATGGAATACCCAGGGTGAATTTCATCATAGAACGGGAATAGCCTGGGGCGAACGTGTTTGGAGAACTGTTTTGAGGAGTGGGAGACGCTGTGCATTACAGTGTACACTACACGTTGATTCGATCTCTCATTCTTTGTCTTCAACTTCGTATTCCATGATTTCCACTTGGAAGGCCCCCGTTCGGCCAGGGAGCTGAATAGAGGCCTTCCAAGCCTCCCTGCCTCCCCGCTTCAGAACGTCTAGCCTAGCGCATATTGGTGATGGAGTGTGGCTCTATTGATCCGCAGAACTTCATTTTAACTCAAAAGCACTAGCATAGGCCAGTGCTTTCTTCTGCACTTGTATACCAACGAATCTGCATCTTGTTGCCTATATGCTTTTATGCCTTCCATCAACATTCCTATTCCTGTCCTAGCGAGTGGACAGCGACATGCTGCTCATGGCGAGTAGACAACGAAGTATGGCGAATTGGCAGCGAGTGGGCAGCGAACTTCGGCGAGTGAGCGGTATAGCCACGGCACCCACACTGCACGTGTACCATGGCCGACGGGCACAGCCTCGACGTCCACACTGCACGTGCACGTCGATGTCGTCACGACAGTGGCCGTCTGCCGGCTGGAATGTGGCGCACTGCCGTCGGCCGTCTGCTGATGCCGCCTGCGGTGCTGCTGCGCCGGCTGAGCTGCCGCTCCACTGGCCAGTAGGCCGGCCCTATAACGCAGCAGCCGGGCGAGCGACTACATCGACAGTTGGACGTCGGCCAGATGCGACCTCCCGCATACCGCCTGGGCGGCGGCGACGCGTGTCAGCTGCCTCCGTCCGCCTCGTGGAAAGGCCGGCTAGACCGCGCGGCCGGAAAGGCGGTCGCCGAGCCGCACGTGGGCGGAACGTAGCAGGTGACCACACCGTTCGAGGCCCATGATTTGTTTTGGCCATTCCTGTGCGGCGTTGGCGTGATGTGCTCTGGCGGTAGTGGACCTCTCTCATCGGGCTGCTCACGTGGTGGACCCGTCGGCCCAGACCGCTCGGCACGGTGTTGGCTGATGGGGCTGGACGGGCGGGCGGACACCAATTTGTCGGCGCGGGACTGGCCGGCGCGCGGCGAGGTCCCTCTGGCAATCAGACGGCCACAGCCACAAACTGCCGCTGGTTTTGTTCGCCTCTCGCAATTTGTCATCTCGCAGCGGTTCATTGCCACTGGGAGAAGAGAAAAACCTGACCTTTCAAGGCGTTGTTAATGGTCGTCGGTGTGGGAATTTGAATACAAGATTGGACGTACCCGTTGTCATCAGTGCTGTGGGAAATAGGGAAAGGTGTGGTTTACTACCCGTTTTGAGGCGCACATTGACTGCTAACTCCCAGACGACAAATGACACGTGAGGCGCGACACCGAAGCCAGGGTGGCATTTGAATACCAGATAAAAGCATGGAGGTGCTCAGTGTATAAATGGATGGGACAGCTTCGAAGTTTGAAGGTATCCTGTTGGAGAGTGGTCGTTCACGCCACGGGAAAAGTATAGGAGGGCTGGTATCTGAACGACTGAATATGGAAAGGTTGGGAAAAGTGAGCATTCCGCTTGGGAAAACTATGAAAAAGTAATGTAATGATCTCCGCCGGGTCGAATTGTGTTGTGTGAGATGTCCGGTCAGCTCGCTGTGTGATAACTCGGCTGGAATTGGCTCACGACGCACACCTGTACTAGTGCCTCACACTCATCGACTGCGTCACAGGTGTACCAGCTTCATCCTCTCGCCTCCAAGCAAACAGCTCACGAAACCCCGGGCTTTTTATTCAAGCTTCGTACTCATGCTTGAGATGTCTAAACTGTCCGGTGCTCTATGGCACCTTCACTCTCTCCCCATATTTTCCTGATAGCATTGACAGCTTTCCATTTCCGCCTGGTCCACACCACCGGTCCGCTGTATGACCAACGCAGTCGATGCGCCCCTAAGCCCAAATAACCAACCAACCAACCACACCACCGGTCCATGGCTCCACTTACCCATGGCTCCTCGGCTATTCCCGTTTCCCCTGGGCACTCTGGTCGCTCCTGGTTTCCCGTGACTTCCCCGGCCGTTCTCAGTCATCCCATGTAACCGCTCCCCATTTCCATACCACTCGGGTAGCTCTCCGTTTACTCCTAGCCCACGCCACCGCTCCCCGTTCCCCTGCGGCTGACCTGGCTACCACTGCCAGAGTGTTTCTTCACCCCGGTCTGTCTGCCCAGCCGCTGCCCCGGGTGTTCTCCGACCTCGGTCTCTGTTACCCCGCCGCTGCCCCGGGTGTTCTCCGACTTCGGTCTGTTACCCAGCCGTTGCCCCGGGTGTTCTCCGACCTCGGTCTCTGTTACCCCGCCGCTGCCCCGGGTGTTCTCCGACCTCGGTCTCTGTTACCCCGCCGCCGCCCGGGTGTTCCCTGACCCAGGTCTATCTATTCCCTCGCCGCTGTCAAAGCGGTCCCTGACCTCGGTCCGTATGTACCCTCGCCGCTGCCAGTGATCCATGAGCCAGTGAGCCAGTGATCCATGAGCCAGTGATCCATTCTACCTGTTACCCCGCCGCTGCCCGCGTGTTTTCTAACCTCGATATGTCTGTTTCCCCGTCGCTGCCCGGATGTTCCCGACCCTAGTCCCTATGTCCACCGCCGCTGCCAGGGTGTTCCCTGACTCCAGTCCGTCTGTTCTTGGGTGTTCCCTGACCACGGTTCTTCTGTTTCCGGGTGTTCCCTAACCCCGATCCGTCTGCTCTCCGGTGTTTCCTTACCTCGTCCGTCTGTTCCCGGTTGTTCCCTGACCCCGGTCCATATGTTCCTTGGTCCTCCCTGACCCGGGAACGATTTGTCTGTTCCCCGCCGCTGTCCGGGTGTTCCCTGACCCCAGTCCGTCCGTGTCCTGGTGTTCCCTGACCCTGGTCCGTCCGTGTCCTGGGTTTCCTGACCCCGGTCCGTCTGTTCCCGGGTGTTCCCTGACCCCGGTCCGTCCATGTCCTGGTGTTCTCTGATCACAGTCCGTCCGTGTCTTGGTTCCCTGACCCCGGTCCGTCTGTTCCGGGGTGTTCCCTGACCCAGGTCCGTCCGTGTCCTGGTGTTCCCTGACCACGGTCCGTATGTGTCCGGCACACATTGACCGGTGGGCTCCCCGAGGCGCTGTTGGCGTGCCGTCCACTGTCGGTGTGTTACACTGTAAATCTGGCCGCCAGCCACTTGCACTCGTAAAATGTGTCTTTATGTTGCCGCGGTTAATCCGGAGGACGGGTATGCTGAGCTGGCGCTGTATTGGGGGTGGCCGCTGCTGCGAAGGACGGGTATGCTGAGCTGGCGCTGTATTGGGAGTGGCCGCTGCTGCCGGAGGACGGGTATGCAGAGCTGACGCTGTATTGGGGGGTGGCCGCTGCTGCCGGAGGACGGGTATGCTGGGCTGGCGCTGTATTGGGGGTGGCCGCTGCTGCCGGAGGACGGGTATGCTGGGCTGGCGCTGTATTGGGGGGGGGTGGCCGCTGCTGCCGGAGGACGGGTATGCTGAGCTGGCGCTGTATTGGGAGTGGCCGCTGCTGCCGGAGGACGGGTATGCTGGGCTGGCGCTGTATTGGGGGTGGCCGCTGCTGCCGGAGGACGGGTATACTGAGCTGGCGCTGTATTGGGGACGGCCGCTGCTGCGGGGAGCCGGTTCCGGCCGCCGGGAGTCGTCATGGTCGGTGGCCGGCCGGCGCCGAGATTGACCGCGGCGAGCCAGCGACATATTCAGTTGTGATGCCACTGCGATCTTCTCGGCGTCCTTCTCGACGGAGCCGTTCGCGGGATGGTCCGCTCGCTCCAGCCGTGGGGACTGCTGCTATCCTGTGGCACCAGTCGGCCGTATGGTACGTGATTGCTGCTGTGTGGCACATATGTGTTTCTATTAATTCTTCCTGTCTGCTTTTCTTGATATATATATATATATATATATATATATATATATATATATATATATATATATATATATATATATATATATATATATGTATGTATGTATGTATGTATGTATGTATGTATATATGTATATATGTATGTATGTAAGTATATATGTATGTATATATGTATGTATGTATGTATGTATGTATGTATATATGTATGTATATATGTATGTATATATGTATGTATGTATATATGTATGTATGTATATATGTATGTATGTATATATGTATGTATGTATATATGTATGTATATATGTATGTATGTATATATGTATGTATGTATATATGTATGTATGTATATATGTATGTATGTATATATGTATGTATGTATATATGTATATGTATATATGTATATGTATATGTATATATGTATATGTATATGTATATGTATATATATATGTATATGTATATGTATATATATATGTATATGTATATATATATGTATATGTATATATATATGTATATGTATATATATATGTATATGTTATATATATGTATATGTATATATATATGTATATGTATATATATATGTATATGTATATATATATGTATATGTATATATATATGTATATGTATATATATATGTATATGTATATATATATGTATATGTATATATATATATATATATATATATATATGTATGTATGCCTTCTTTATTTTATTCTTCGCTATATCTTCATGTTGTCGTTTTATATTCACATGAAATTTGCTTTTGTTCTTTTGAGGGTATTACGTCTGCCATACCGCGGCGGAATCCAGACATGTTAACGGTAAAGAATGGTTAAATTTTGTTGTCGAAAGGTGGTGTCCAGATCACATTTGGGCTGAACAGTTTCAGCATTGAATCTGTGGTGCTGCATGACCACAACCTGCAGAAGGGAGCTGAAAAGAGCCACTTTTTGGCGTGGAGGAGCTCTGCCAGTGCCAGAAAGCCTAACCCGTACAAGCGGAAAAGTTATTTTCCTGAGGAGTCTAGCCAACCCTTATCCATGAATGTTTCCTGACCTCCCGTTCTCTCTTGCACAAACATGTTTGCTGTTCTACGTTTGCGCCAATTAAAGTCCACAAATTGCCAATGTGACTCTCGCAGCCGCAATTGCCACCACCGGTCACCCTGACCGAGCAACTTTTGCCTCCAGGTCGCTGAAATGTTGTCAATTTGAACGACTGCCCGAGGCCCAGCCAGGTCGTAATGCTGTTTACTGACGAATAACTTTGTGATCAGGTAACCTAGAGCACACCGGCTTTTACCAAACCTGGTGAAATTCAATAAGGATGCTTGCGGTAGTTTAGGTAGGCTGTACTTTTTTACTTGGCCCTGTCGATGCTCTTGCATGATTGCATTAGTCAGGACTAGTGGCAGATCCAAGAGGGTGGGGAAGCTCCTCCTCCATGCCTCCTCTCGTCCCGATAGATATGTGCCACACTTTCGACTGGAAAAAGGCGCCCATTCAGGGCGCTCTAGTGCACCTCCTTGCTCCACGAGTTTTTCATCCGATAGCGTCCCTCATCCGATAGCGCCCCAGTAGAAAAGGCACCCCCACCGGAGAAATGGCGCCCCTCCAGAACAAGTGCCAGCCCCCGATCAAAATTTCTTGATTCGCCCCTGGTCCGGGTATAAAATGTAGAGTAGCAGCTTGAATATATAGACATATTGATATTCTGTATTGCGGACGCCAAGTCCGTATACATGTACACATCAACCAATATCAAATATCCAACAAACTTGTCTTCAATAAACTTGAGCACCTTTTCGACTCGGGGATGGAGGGGGGGGGGATTGGTTGGCTGATGCTACATGGATGGTTGGTACAGGTGCAGACAGGATTTGTGTTGGGTGGGGTTAAGAGTGAGTCCCTCATTTTTTGGGAGGGGGGAGGGAGGTGAGGGAAGGCAAGCATGAGCTAGTGTACTCTGACATATTCGGGCCCCTTTCAGAATCCTCGAAAATGGCATGGCGTATTCACGAAAATTTCGGTGCCACGAACTAGGAATGGGACCATGTGTCCTCGTGAGCCCTTTCTCTCTAAGGGATGTCACCTCTCAGTTTTGTCGCGACCACCAAAAGAAAAAAATAATGTTGCAGCATGTCGAATCACGAGTATGACATTTCTCAAGTTATGTCGGGTACATTGTTGCCGAAATCATGGATGGTGCCTGCTTTACTTGGACATGTGTTCGTATGGTGGATGCATGTTAATTGTCTCCGGACATCAATTTACCACTGTTTGTCAATCTATCAACCTTTCTTCTATGAAGGCTCTGGTAGGTAGACCCTTGTCACTTAAAAATCAGTTATCAACCGTAATTGAACGTGGATCGGCCGACCGACCCCGTGTGACGGTGTGACGGCTCATTGCGTTCAGTCACTTGCTTCCCTTTGAACAATGTTTTCTGATGTTTGTTTTTTTTTGGTCCAGTCTTGAGCATTTCTGGTTGACGTTCAATCATGTGTTAGTATTTGCGCGTGCAGGGTTGAGGTTGTTGCAACACCTAACATTAAGGTCCTCTGCCGATATTAGGCGTAATAAATGGAAGATACCCTGACAGGCCACTGACCTACGACATCATAAGTCAGATCAGATCAGGTCGTGTGTCGACAAAATCTCGAATTATCGGCGATCCATCTCACTTATTGCATCAGAATCACTGACGACGGGTGTGGTTGGGTGAGGGACAAACCAGCTAACCTGTCTAGCTCAATGTCACAGCTTGACGTCGGCTGATCATTTCCGGGTTTGGAGTGACTCGGGTTAATTTGACCACTAAAACAGCATTTGGGTATAATGCTGTTTTTGGGTACTATGAAATGATTCCTTCGGCACTATTTCGGACGTATATAACACCGAGGTCAGCACTTTGACTACATATGACTCCTCGACTGTGTCGAAATGTAGCAAATCGCACATTCTTAGTATCCCAAGATACTGAGAAACGCTATGATGAATATTTAAAGCGCATATCTGCTATCGTTTTCATACGGGCAACGATTGAACCTGAAACTGTCCTATTTTGCACCCAAAAAATTAGGGTGACCTAGGAGTTCGCCCAGTGATCCAACGTGTCAACATCTGTTATCAATCGAGATGGATCGTGGTGCACAACATGCTGTTATTCTGTTGCATGTCCAATGCACTCTCAGTTTATAAATGTTTCGAGGTTGTAGTAACTCCCCTGCACTGACGAAGGTGGCGAAATGCCGGGCACGTGCGACGATTAAGCCGCTTACAAGTAATAACCTATACTTTTTGTCTGGGAAAGTGACTCGCATTCTGATTCGGATCATGTGAACGCGTAGTTATTGGCGCGCTCATCATTAACTTCCATTGCACATTTTGCAAATGTTTTGTGTGCTTCAGACAAGCTTGTAGTACTAACACAGTTGTCACCAGCGAAAAGTTCATAACCAGTGATTTCCGGTGACACGGATATACCAACATCTTACTGGGGCTACTTGACATGTATGCCACTGTAATAACAATGCCACTACCTGACTACCTGATCACTACATGACTAACTGATCACTACCTGACTACCCGACCACTACCCGACCACTACCCGACCACTACCCGACCACTACCCGACCACTACCCGACCACTACCCGACCACTATCCGACCACTATCCGACCACTATCCGACCACTATCCGACCACTATCCGACCACTATCCGACCACTATCCGACTGCTACCTGACTGCAAGATGTATGGCCGACAGGTATGACTGATACATGCGGCATCTATTCCACATACTGCAGCAATAATCCATTGCTGGTTTCACCATTCTACGATGTCTGATTGGGCGATATAACCATTATCCATCATGTATGCGACTCGCACTTAAATTACGTAGATAATTTAACATATTAGTCGGCAGCCATACCCGAATGGCTGCGCCAAACCATTAGTGTCCTGCTGCTCTGGAACGTTCGGCGGGCTCAATTCAAAGCCACGTGTATCTGATAAAATTGGCATCCGATGACTATGTATTTGACGCGACGTAAAATACCAAACCATGACTGCCGTACATTCACCGATATTCTATTGTTCATATCCAGGTGTATGCACAGCTTAGTGGCGAATAGCTTTGTATATGATGTTAGCAATACTCTGGTTGTCGCCTTCACTAGATATGTTAGCTGTAACGTTTTCACTTAGTTGTAAGATTCTTGATGGGCTCAACGGTTGGCACATTACTAACACCTGATTTGCATGGTGAGAGGAGTTTTTTTTCGCATGTACCGCACACGCGCAGAATTCACTGAAATATCGTTTACATCATTGGTGCAAACTTCCTCGAGGCCATTGCCACGTACGCTATTCGACTAAGCATTCATTGGTTATACAATCTATTTCGGGTACAATGTAAAGTTTATTGATGCCATTATGTGTCCAACATTGGTTTGTTTGCTCCCACTTTATTGGCTAATGTCCTTATGGCCATTGTTCTGGCTGATGGCCAGTCCATCATCAAACGATGGTCCAATACAAGACACACGTGTAAGACGGTTCTCCTGAATAATGGGAAGACTCCCACGTGCTTAGCTTCAGAGCTTTCTGTTAATGGCCGATGGATAAGGCCTACCATACTTGTGAAGAGTTCAAGGACAACGTACCCCGCAGGCCTTAACCACGCCCCCAGCCGAGTCGAGTCTTGGGCTGCACACCTAGTCTGAACTTTTACCACCTGCCCGCCGCCGAGTCGCGTCTTGGGCTGCACACCCAGTCTGAACTTTTACCGCCGGCGCGGCCGCCGAGCCGTGCCATAAACGCTCCACGGGTTTCTGTGCGAAATCAGAAGACCATTTCCGAGTTATTAACCCGCCAAGGCAACTTAAGCCAAGAATGTCGGTGCCTTTTATCGCCGATTTATGGACCGTCCGCATGAAGGCGTCAATCGACCTCTCCTCCCCCAAGCTTTTGGGGGTGGCGTGACCGAGTGCGCGGGATGGGATGGCATCCACGGATCGGTGCTGCCGTCTCTCATGGACCATTACCGGTCAATGGAGATGTGGTCGGTGTCTGCCCACCGTGTCGCCAAGTGGAGGCGTCCAGCTGACTCAGCCGAACCCGATGTCGGACGGCTGGTTGTGGCGACCACGAACGACTCGGGCGGGGGCCCGGGGGGATGGGGGCTGGGCCGCTCGGCCGCTCTGTGACCTGGAGCTACTGTCTGAGAACCCAGGCAGTCTTCAGGGATCTGAGGAGAGCCAACAGGGACTTGGGGAGATGCTGTAACTCTGGAGTCTTCAGGGACGGAGAGTCACGTACCCAAAGCAGGGACGATGGAGTGGCATCGGGTGGCCCGAGGTGCTGTTGCCGGGGGGGCAGATGGTCAGACGCCTCCAGCAGGGACATAGTGACTGCTCATCACAATATCGGTCACTGCTCAATGCCACGCGTGACTCAGTTATTGTCTCTTGTCGGTCCTACTCCTCTGTCACCATGGTCCCCGGCCCTGCCCTCGGGCTCTGCTGCCTCGGTCCTACTCCTCGGTCTCCATGGTCCCCGTCCCTGCTCCTCAGTCTCGGTTGTCCTCGGTCCTACTCTTCGGACGACATGGTCCCCAGCTTTGCTCCTTTGTCTCTGCCGATCCACTCCTGACTCCATGGTCTCCGTTGTCACCGGTCCTGTACCGTCTGTGTCCGTGGTCCCCTGTCCGGACCCATCGATCTCCGGTGTTCCGTTCCTGTACCGTCGGTATCCGTGGTCCCCTGTCCGGACCCCTCGATCTGCGGTGTTCCGTTTCTGTACGATCGATATCCGTGGTCCCCTGTCCGGACCCCTCGATCAGCTGTGTTCCGGTCGTGTTCTGAACTGGTCGTCGCGAGATGACCTGCACCGTCCTGATTTGTTATGGACTGCTATCCCAGACACAGCGACTTTGACCATGAGCTCGGCCGCCGGTGGTTCTCCGGAATTCGCCGAAATCAGAAAACGTTTGCATTCGATTCTGCACCTGTGTATTCGGTTATCAGTGACATCTGCAACCTCATAAAACCCCAGTGTAATACTTGGAGCGTAATTGCTCCACCCTCATACCAATTCGACTTCGTTCGATCTCCGCGACGACTGTCCGCCTGCCTCGAGTGCCCTCGACTACTGTCCGCCTGCCTCGAGTGCCCTCGACGATCGACGCCGGAACGACTCGAGGAGTTCATCGACGACGACGCCGTCGTCGCCGTCTCGACGGAGATGTCTGAGGAGGTCGGCGTGTTCTGAGTTCAGTGATATTGGGTCGAGGGTCGAGGACACGCTCAAACTCTCGTCAGACCATAATTCCCTGCTCAGTTCTGCTTGATCACCACTGCGCTGTCGGGCATCTTGGCCAGAATTCGGCCCGTCTCTGCCAGGAGCCGATGCCGTCTCTGCCAGGAGCCGATGCCGTCTCGGCCAGGAGCCGATGCCGTCTCGGCCAGGAGCCGATGCCGTCTCTACCAAGAGCCGATGCCGTCTCGGCCAGGAGCCGATGCCGTCTCTACCAAGAGCCGATGCCGTCTCTGCCAGGAGCCGATGCCGTCTCGGCCAGGAATTATCAGCGTCCGATCCGGGATCAAACGGCGGCCGCTGTCCCATGGCTTAACCAGCCGCGGGGTTCGTGCCGCCCTGAGGAAACGTTAGCCCTCTCCCCAGTCGATGCTAGCCCCATCCCCCGTGTGTCGACGTTAACTCACCGTGTGTCGACGTTAACTCACCGTGTGTCGACGTTAACTCCCCATGTGTCGACGCTAGCCCCTGTGTGTGGACGCTAACCCCCATGTATCGACGCTAGTCCACGTGTGTCGACGTTAACTCCCCATGTGTCGACATTAACTCCCCATGTGTCGACATTAACTCACCGTGTGTCGACGCTAACCCCCGTGTGTCGACGCTAGTCCCCGTGTGTCGACGCTAGTCCCCGTGTGTCGACGCTAGTCCCCGTGTGTCGACGCGTTGTCGACCACCCCCGTGTGTCGACGCTAGTCCCCGTGTGTCGACGCTAGCACCCCGTGTGTCGACACTAGCCCCCCCCATGTGTCGACGCAGTGTCGCCGTGTGTCAGTGTGTGAACGTCCCCCCCCTGTGTGTCAATGCTGACCCCTCCCGTCTATCGACGCTCACACCCCCTCGTCTGTGGACACACCACCATTGTGTTTGTGCTCCGTGCCCCTCCACTCCCTCCGTCGACGCTTCTGCCTCGTTGAGCGTGTGTTTGTCGACGCTCCGGGTCCCATCTCCCCCCCCATCTCCGTCGATGCTTCTACCCCGGTGAGTGAGTATATGTGTTGACGCTCCATGACCCTCCGTCGACGCTTCTTCCTCGGTGAGTGGGAATGTGTGTCGATGCTCCGTGGCCCCCCACCCCCCATCCCCTCGCACTCCCCTCCGTTCCTCCGTGCCTCGGCGAGTGGGTGTGTGTGTGCGTCGATGCTCCGTGATCCCCTCCCTTCCGTTGACGCTTCTGCCTCGGCGAGTGGGTGTGTCGACGCTCCGTGACCTCGGTCGACGCTCCGTGACCTCGGTCGACGCTCCGTGACCTCGGTCGACGCCTCTTCCTCGGCGAGTGGGAGTGTGTCGACGCTCCGACGTTGGCAGCACGTGACACTGATTTGCCGCCGGGGACGCCCGGGAAAGAAACAGACGACCTCCCGGCGTCCGTCTACACATAAATTACGGCCGACGCTGATCTCCGCTTAGGTAACCGCAGCGATTTTGTCAATAGAACGGCTCCATCCTGAAATCGAACCGCAATACCGATAGTTTGAAGTCGTCGCTGGAATGGGACTGTTGAGATTTGATAATGCAGCCGACGTGGTATATTGATTGTGGTATTTAGTGCGGTGCTAATGGCCAGGTTTGGTTTCCGACGTCCTACTATTTGATGTCGCCAGCACACGCGCCAATGTCTGAGGAATTCCACTTATTTCGTGTGCTATGAAGTAGATATAAAACCATTATGAGGGGTTGATTACCAAAACGTCATGGTCGCAGAACGTCATGGCCACGGTACCTGTACTGTTGCACAACGTATGCCAGTACATCATGGTCACGGTACCGGTACGGTTGCACAACAAATGCCAGTACATCATGGTCACGTTATGGTCACAGAACGTCATGGCCACGGTACGCCATGGTCACGGTACCTGTGCCGTTGCACAACATATGCCAGCACGTCATGGTCACAGAATGTGCTAGTCACAGCGTCTGTACTGTTGCACAACGTGTGCCAGTAATGTGTAAGAAATGTGTGCTTGTTCCACATAGCGGTGTCATTTTCTTAAAATGATTTCGTGGAGGTGGGAAGCATTTCGCGAATTGAATAAAAATACTGGCTGAATTATTGAATTATATCGAATGCATTGCTTGCGCTGCTTGGAACAAAACGTGTTGAGTGGTGGCGGAGGCTTTGCACTTTTCATAATCAATTTCGGGTCGTCACGATTTAGCATTAGGGACAAGGGGACGAGGATCGTTGGGAAGCTCAAATCAATGTTTGAAGGCCTGAGTCCCCCTCCCCAAAAGAATGTGAAACCACGCAAATGAATCTACATAATGATGATCATCGGAGCCATTCGGTACTTCATTGACGATTGGAAGCATGGAGGTGGGAGTGAGAGTGAGGGTGGGGGCACGTAGTTACGTATCGGCCAGTTTTGGCGCCTGACATATTTGGGTGGAGGTGATCGTAAGGGTGAGGGCAGGGCACGTAGTTACGTATCGGCCAGTTTTGTCGCCTGACATATTGGGGTGGAGGTGATAGTGAGGGTGAGGGTGGGGGCACGTGGTCATGTATCGGCCAGTTGTGTCGCCTGACATATTTGGGTGGAAGTGGTAGTGAGGGTGAGGGCGGCGACACGTGGTCACGTGTCGGCCAGTCGTGCTGCCTGACCTGCCGGGTGGGAGTGAGGGTGGGTGATCATGACCACGGTGAGGACCATTCGGCGGTGTGTTGGCCTCCGCCCGGTGCGTGTGGGCTGCGGATGGGTGGGGCGGGGCGGCCAGTGATGCGGCGCTGGGCTCGCTCCCCTCCGCCCCGCCAGCGATTGTATCGGCCGGGCGGGGCTGTCGGCAGCATGGACCGTGTCGGCACGTCAGCCGACTGACACGTAACCGTGTCGGCACGTCAGCCGACTGACACGTGACCGTGTCGGCACGTCAGCCGACTGACGTGACCGTGTCGGCACGTCAGCCGACTGACACGTGCCCGTGTCGGCACGTCAGCCGACTGACACGTGCCCGTGTCGGCACGTCAGCCGTCTGACACGTGCCCGAGTCGGCACGTCAGCCGAGCGATGCGAACACGCACCTGCCACGTCTCTTTCAGCGGCAGCCCCCACCGCTCGGTGGCAGCCCCCACCGCTCAGCGGCAGCCCCCACCGCTCGGTGGCAGCCCCCACCGCTCAGCGACAGCCCCCACCGCTCGGCGGCAACCCCCACCGCTCGGTGGCAACCCCCACCGCTCTGTGGCAACCCCACCGCTCTGTGGCAACCCCGCCGCTCTGTGGCAACCCCACCGCTCTGTGGCAACCCCGCCGCTCTGTGGCAACCCCGCCGCTCTGTGGCAACCCCGCCGCTCTGTGGCAACCCCACCGCTCTGTGGCAACCCCACCGCTCTGTGGCAACCCCACCGCTCCGTGGCAACCCCACCGCTCTGTGGCAACCCCGCCGCTCTGTGGCAACCCCACCGCTCTGTGGCAACCCCACCGCTCTGTGGCAGCCTCCACCACTCGGTGGCAACCCCGCCGCTCGGACACTCCTGCCGCCAGACCCCAAACCCCGCCGGCGATTCTCCGGCGAGTGTGGCCGGAGATCACTAGCAAAGCTATTGGTGCACATCGGAACATGATGTTGCCGAGAGAGAAGCTATTGGTGCACATCGGAAGATGATGTTGCCCAGAGAGAGGCTTGTCTGGAAAAAACGGCCTAAGCAATACCAATTTAGAGAATTGTTGGTGCAGCCACAACAGGTAACGTTATAGTACACGTACCTAAAACACAATGTTGATCACTGAAACACAATGTTGATTACGGACACAGCAGGTGGCGTACACGATACATGAAACACAACATTTACCACGACCACAACAGGTGGCGTTATAGTACACGATACCTGGAGCATTACATTCATCACGGCCACAGCATGTAACGTCATATTTCACGATCCCTGAAACACGACATTCACCCGCATGGCTACGCTCCCTGCCTGCTCCTCAGTCGGTCACCCCTCCCCTCCCCCCATCTGACCATCGACATGTGGCGTCGGTTGCGACACAACATTGCCGCCTCGGTGTGTTGCGTTATGGACCCGCGGCGGTTCCGGCCGACAGCCCCCACCCGCCGGGTTTGGACTCGTCCGGCAGCAGCTGGTGCTGTTGGCAAATACAATAATATTGCACTCTGTAAGGCCTTTGGGGTGATTCACGGAATTTGGTGATTATGTGTACAATGCGTATTATAATATGTATGTCCTATAATATAATAAATAATGTGTGTCTGTGTCTGTGTGGTGTCCATATTTACATATGTTTCTACTACTATGCAGAAGTAGTATATCAGTATGCAACATATGCTTGTCCAACCGTGTATTTATCTGAATTGTGCCATGGTTCTCCATGTGATGCGTCCAGAAGCTTGTGAAGGTGAAAGGGCAGCCTTGAGAACATCGGTCATTGAGGACCGGGCCGACAACCGAGACGTCTGTTCCCAGCCAGATGAGGTGGGCGATTCTGGGACGCAGCTTAGACGTATGTTCCCAGCCAGGTCATGTGGGCGATTCTGGGATGCGTGTAGAACACTTAATGGCAGTAATATTCAGGTGCGCTAGTGGTACATCAGCTGGAGTGGTGCGGAGTATAAGGTAGTATCTTGTCTGCTGCAGCTGATGGTGTGGACCATTGGGAGGCCCGCGCTAGGGTCGGTGAGAGGAGTGTCGAAGAGCAGGTCGGGAGAGCTTCCTCCGCACCTCTGATGGCTGACTGGGCATTGGAGTGGCGTCGGCGTACACTGCCTGGCAGCGAGTATGGCCCCAACTCTGATGTCTGACCCGGCATTGGAGAAGGTGCGGTCGGCCCATGTAAAGCACTAAGGCAGTGCCTCACCTGAGTAAAGCTGGAAAGTATTTTTGTGTGTTATTTTCGTACAAATGATGCTTTCATCCACTGGAAAATAGCTAAGTTGAAAAAAAACTGGAAACAAATATGCATTGGTGACTCTTAATCATAGTTAAAAATGAAGTTCACGTTTACATCTTAGCTTCAAAACAGCTATCACCGGTCCGCAAAGGCATGCCTCTGGCAGATATCGCCATATAGTGCGCTTTCGTTTCATAACAAGCGCAGGGTATGCGGCCTTTTTGGAGTGCAGTCCATTCTACTCTTAATGGAGATCGCTGCGTGAGACACTTTTGAGGTACATCGGGCCATGTTTTGCACAACAAATGTTCCCATTGATTCGTGAAAATAAGGAAATGTGCGGAATTGTGGGGCAGGAGCAGGTTGCCTACCCACCCACTTAGGTAGGTACGAGAAGTGGCAAATACTAGAACCGAAAGCCCAACGAGGAAGTCTGTTGGTGACCATTGGGCTCTTACTGGGCTTTGATGTGATGCTTAGTCAGCTCTATAAATTCCATGCATTCACTAGTGTTTCCAGGACGGACTTATCAGTCCAGCCAACAAAAAAAAACAGCCTGATTTGAAGCAAACTTGTTCTTCAATCTCAAATTATGCAAAACCTAGTTGCATTTTATGAGTGTTGCTCTGAGCTCATGCTTAGATACCTAGTTAGGCACCTACTAAGCTTTCCAAATACAAGGAATTTGAAAATTTGTGAATTATTTTTACTTGGCCGTACCAAACGACTCAAAACCAACTTTTCGAGTCTGCACAATGCATGCAATTTGGGTAAATATATAGAGGCCCCAAGGGCACTTTTGGTTTTAAAAAATGTGTTTTTCCAGTGTCTTGATGTAATTTCAAAGAATTTTAAATTCATATCTTTGGGAAATGAAAACTTTTTGACAAGCACTTCAAGTTGTACTTATATCTCAATAAGCAGTCATTTCATGAAGAAAATAAGGTATTATTGTGCTTTAAGGTGGTAACAAGACATGTTTTACACACATTTTCCGCCATAAAGCAAACAAATGGGTTAGGTTTAGTTAGGTCAGGTTAGTTTAGTTTTTTTTAGTTGGAATTTATTTTAATCAATTTTTTATTTGGACATTTTGTTCTTCAAAAGCAGCAGATATTAGGTTAGGTTAGGATGGGCTATGTTTTTTCTTAAGTTCATAGGTTTTCAGAAAATAAATTGCTTTAAAAAAAAATGTTCTCTCCAAAGTGAGGTTAGTCTGGGTTAGGTTACGTTATGTTGCATTTCTATGCCATTTTTTATGCATTTCTTTTGATGCTATGTCACCTAACTCAAAGCCCCTTTTTCGTGTTATTTTGCTCACAAACTGAAAAGCAAGCATTTGCGCAGAAAATGAATGGTCCCACATAAACATTGCATGGGAATGATAAATTCCAAGAATTAATCAAACATCCTAAAGCACAAATTACCAAAAAGAACATAAAAACCAATCAAGTAACATTTCGAACTACCGGAGAAAAAGCATCCTTTGTAACAATGCAGATGTAAGTCATACATCCCACTTCAACAAAATATGGGAAGTATACAGAACAAGTGTTTTGTGTGGGGCAGCATATATTGAAGAATTATGTAATGTTACAATAAAAACATAACCTAACCTAACCTAACATAATCTACTGATGTTAGACCACCTAAACCTACTGATGTTAGATCACCTAAACCTACTGATGTTGGATCACCTAATATCACTACATCACTGAATGATTATGTATCATCTGCAATATCAATGCTAGGTGACATGATTTCAAAGAAAGACAAGCTTGCTTATATGTTATTTCCCAAAGAAATGGTGCCTAAAGAAGTTGCTGGGTAAGCTTCAGCAAGTCCAGTCCATGCATTCTTGTTTCTGATTTGCTCTCGGGGACTTCTATATCAGTAAACACAAATTAATTTCTTGTTTGGCAAGACAAACTGATTGGATTTTCCTTAAATGCCTCTTTTTGGTGTGCAATGCTTGTCTAGAATGGACAAAAGTAGTCATGCCTATATTAGTAAAAATTGTTGATGGTCCATACAATATATTTTGTGTGTGTGTGTGTGTGAAGAAGTAGTCATGTAAAAACCCATTTGACGTAAAATACCTTGCTTAATGTTTGCTTCAGTTTACCAAAGTACATGCACAACTTAACATGACTATATGAATTGTAGTTTTTCGAACAATTGTGATCAGAAACTTTTTCTCTTAGCCAACATTATTCCTGGATCTGCCCCTGGATCTGTGGAATCCACGTCCCGTCTATATATATAGAATATGTTATCTATAACATCCTCACAAATATCGACCATCATCAAGAATAAGAAATCTCACTGATAAATCATTGAAACATAGTTCTCTTATCTATCATGTAAGGAAAAATTACACGTCATCAAGAAAGGACCAGAGAGGCCAGCGTGTTTTGGGAAACCCAGGCAGGGGCGGATATAGAGGGATCTGGAGGTATGTATCCCTCATGGAAGGTGGTGCCCCTCCGGCTGGGAAAAGGCACACGCAGGCTCTAGTGCATCCTTACCTCAAAATTTTCAGCCAGATGCCAAAGAAATATAATGGGGAAAATCCGAGGACATTTTGTTCTGGGGGCGGGGGGGGGTGCAGTCGCGATTTTTTCCTCACCTTATTTGGGTGCCTCGGACCGCCCCTGCATTGGAGGGGCGTCGGCGTACACTGCCTG
The DNA here is from genome assembly GCA_034440615.1 of Ashinkailepas kermadecensis. Classification (NCBI taxonomy): domain Eukaryota; kingdom Metazoa; phylum Arthropoda; class Thecostraca; family Neolepadidae; genus Ashinkailepas; species Ashinkailepas kermadecensis. The sequence continues at coordinate 143,464 of JAOTOM010004003.1, forward strand.
GCAGTGAGTGGGGCCGCACCTCTGATGGCTGACCCGGCATTGGAGTGCTGTGTTCCGACGCGGTGCGGCTCAAACACGACTCTGGATGCCAACTGTGCCGGCGTACTCGGTGTGGACATATGGGTCAATACGTACTCCGTGTGGACGTGCACTCGGTGTGGACATATGGGTCTATATGCACTTCAAGTTTCCTCATGCTCACTTTCGACTGTGGTTTGGTGGTGTCCTGTGTGCTGCCCGTCTGTCGTCCGTGACGTGGTGCTCTGTCGTCCCTGTCTGTCGTCCGTGGCGTGGTGCTCTGTGTGCTGCCCGTCTGTCGTCCGTGGCGTGGTGCTCTGTGTGCTGCCCGTCTGTCGTCCGTGACGTGCTGCTCTGTCGTCCCTGTCTGTCGTCCGTGGCGTGGTGCTCTGTGTGCTGCCCGTCTGTCGTCCGTGGCGTGGTGCTCTGTCGTCCCTGTCTGTCGTCCGTGGCGTGGTGCTCTGTCGTCCCTGTCTGTCGTCCGTGGCGTGGTGCTCTGTGTGCTGCCCGTCTGTCGTCCGTGACGTGCTGCTCTGTCGTCCCTGTCTGTCGTCCGTGGCGTGGTGCTCTGTCGTCCCTGTCTGTCGTCCGTGACGTGGTGCTCTGTGTGCTGCCCGTCTGTCGTCCGTGACGTGGTGCTCTGTCGTCCCTGTCTGTCGTCCGTGGCGTGGTGCTCTGTGTGCTGCCCGTCTGTCGTCCGTGGCGTGGTGCTCTGTGTGCTGCCCGTCTGTCGTCCGTGACGTGCTGCTCTGTCGTCCCTGTCTGTCGTCCGTGGCGTGGTGCTCTGTGTGCTGCCCGTCTGTCGTCCGTGGCGTGGTGCTCTGTCGTCCCTGTCTGTCGTCCGTGGCGTGGTGCTCTGTCGTCCCTGTCTGTCGTCCGTGGCGTGGTGCTCTGTGTGCTGCCCGTCTGTCGTCCGTGACGTGCTGCTCTGTCGTCCCTGTCTGTCGTCCGTGGCGTGGTGCTCTGTCGTCCCTGTCTGTCGTCCGTGACGTGGTGCTCTGTGTGCTGCCCGTCTGTCGTCCGTGACGTGGTGCTCTGTCGTCCCTGTCTGTCGTCCGTGACGTGGTGCTCTGTCGTCCCTGTCTGTCGTCCGTGGCGTGGTGCTCTGTGTGCTGCCCGTCTGTCGTCCGTGGCGTGGTGCTCTGTCGTCCCTGTCTGTCGTCCGTGGCGTGGTGCTCTGTCGTCCCTGTCTGTCGTCCGTGGCGTGGTGCTCTGTCGTCCCTGTCTGTCGTCCGTGGCGTGGTGCTCTGTGTGCTGCCCGTCTGTCGTCCGTGGCGTGGTGCTCTGTGTGCTGCCCGTCTGTCGTCCGTGGCGTGGTGCTCTGTCGTCCCTGTCTGTCGTCCGTGGTGTGGTGCTCTGTGTGCTGCCCGTCTGTCGTCCGTGACGTGCTGCTCTGTCGTCCCTGTCTGTCGTCCGTGGCGTGGTGCTCTGTCGTCCCTGTCTGTCGTCCGTGACGTGGTGCTCTGTGTGCTGCCCGTCTGTCGTCCGTGACGTGGTGCTTTTTCTGTCGTCCGTGATGTGGTGCTCTGTCGTCCCTGTCTGTCGTCCGTGGCGTGGTGCTCTGTGTGCTGCCCGTCTGTCGTCCGTGACGTGGTGCTCTGTCGTCCCTGTCTGTCGTCCGTGGCGTGGTGCTCTGTGTGCTGCCCGTCTGTCGTCCGTGACGTGGTGCTCTGTCGTCCCTGTCTGTCGTCCGTGGCGTGGTGCTCTGTGTGCTGCCCGTCTGTCGTCCGTGGCGTGGTGCTCTGTGTGCTGCCCGTCTGTCGTCCGTGACGTGGTGCTCTGTCGTCCCTGTCTGTCGTCCGTGGCGTGGTGCTCTGTGTGCTGCCCGTCTGTCGTCCGTGGCGTGGTGCTCTGTGTGCTGCCCGTCTGTCGTCCGTGGCGTGGTGCTCTGTGTGCTGCCCGTCTGTCGTCCGTGACGTGGTGCTCTGTCGTCCCTGTCTGTCGTCCGTGACGTGGTGCTCTGTGTGCTGCCCGTCTGTCGTCCGTGGCGTGGTGCTCTGTGTGCTGCCCGTCTGTCGTCCGTGGCGTGGTGCTCTGTCGTCCCTGTCTGTCGTCCGTGGCGTGGTGCTCTGTGTGCTGCCCGTCTGTCGTCCGTGGCGTGGTGCTCTGTCGTCCCTGTCTGTCGTCCGTGGCGTGGTGCTCTGTCGTCCCTGTCTGTCGTCCGTGGTGTGGTGCTCTGTGTGCTGCCCGTCTGTCGTCCGTGGCGTGGTGCTCTGTCGTCCCTGTCTGTCGTCCGTGGCGTGGTGCTCTGTGTGCTGCCCGTCTGTCGTCCGTGACGTGGTGCTCTGTCGTCCCTGTCTGTCGTCCGTGGCGTGGTGCTCTGTCGTCCCTGTCTGTCGTCCGTGGCGTGGTGCTCTGTCGTCCCTGTCTGTCGTCCGTGGCGTGGTGCTCTGTCGTCCCTGTCTGTCGTCCGTGGCGTGGTGCTCTGTGTGCTGCCCGTCTGTCGTCCGTGGCGTGGTGCTCTGTGTGCTGCCCGTCTGTCGTCCGTGGCGTGGTGCTCTGTCGTCCCTGTCTGTCGTCCGTGGTGTGGTGCTCTGTGTGCTGCCCGTCTGTCGTCCGTGACGTGCTGCTCTGTCGTCCCTGTCTGTCGTCCGTGGCGTGGTGCTCTGTCGTCCCTGTCTGTCGTCCGTGACGTGGTGCTCTGTGTGCTGCCCGTCTGTCGTCCGTGACGTGGTGCTCTGTCGTCCCTGTCTGTCGTCCGTGATGTGGTGCTCTGTCGTCCCTGTCTGTCGTCCGTGGCGTGGTGCTCTGTGTGCTGCCCGTCTGTCGTCCGTGACGTGGTGCTCTGTCGTCCCTGTCTGTCGTCCGTGGCGTGGTGCTCTGTGTGCTGCCCGTCTGTCGTCCGTGGCGTGGTGCTCTGTGTGCTGCCCGTCTGTCGTCCGTGACGTGGTGCTCTGTCGTCCCTGTCTGTCGTCCGTGGCGTGGTGCTCTGTGTGCGCCGTCTGTCGTCCGTGGCGTGGTGCTCTGTGTGCTGCCCGTCTGTCGTCCGTGACGTGGTGCTCTGTCGTCCCTGTCTGTCGTCCGTGACGTGGTGCTCTGTGTGCTGCCCGTCTGTCGTCCGTGGCGTGGTGCTCTGTGTGCTGCCCGTCTGTCGTCCGTGACGTGGTGCTCTGTCGTCCCTGTCTGTCGTCCGTGGCGTGGTGCTCTGTGTGCTGCCCGTCTGTCGTCCGTGGCGTGGTGCTCTGTGTGCTGCCCGTCTGTCGTCCGTGGCGTGGTGCTCTGTGTGCTGCCCGTCTGTCGTCCGTGACGTGGTGCTCTGTCGTCCCTGTCTGTCGTCCGTGGCGTGGTGCTCTGTCGTCCCTGTCTGTCGTCCGTGGCGTGTGCTCTGTCGTCCTGTCTGTCGTCCGTGGCGTGGTGCTCTGTCGTCCCTGTCTGTCGTCCGTGGCGTGGTGCTCGGTCGTCCCTGTCTGTCGTCCGTGACGTGGTGCTCTGTCGTCCCTGTCTGTCGTCCGTGGCGTGGTGCTCTGTCGTCCCTGTCTGTCGTCCGTGGCGTGGTGCTCTGTGTGCTGCCCGTCTGTCGTCCGTGACGTGCTGCTTGAGGCTGTTGATGTGGCGAGAGAAATAGACGCGACTGAGCGCGCGCCATATATCCGAACGAATGAGAAGATGACTGACGGCTGTTCTACCCCATCGGTCGGCCACGTCGAGCGCGGGAATGCGTTAAGCTGATTGCTACACATTGCCGCTACTCATTGTCGCTACTTATTGTCGCTACTTATTGTCGCTACTCACTGTCAGCGCTGTCAGCGGGATGACTGAACGGATGGCGATAATGCAGACGTGGTGCCGTCGGAATCTACCGCTGACCATCGGGTACACGCCGTCATGACGTATTTACGACACCGTCGGCAATGTCGCGCGCGAGACCCGACGGCCACCACCTCTTATTTAATCAGTTTGAAGCGCGCGGTATCGGTGTACACATTCACACGGAACAATTGGAAGTGGTGCTGGCGCGTCGTGGCGGATGTGTGGAGGAGGAGGTGGGGGGCTGCAGCTCTGCCGCTAACTTGACCATCGCGCACCTCCATGGTCTATGTTGGCGTGACTGGTCCAGGAAGGTACCCTGGTGCGGATGGATCGTATTTAACAATCGTTGCCTATATTGGCGTGGCTGGTCAGGAGAGGGGAGCAGGGGAGGGGGTACCCTGGTGCGGATGGGTCGTGTCTGACAATCGTGGCCTATTTTGGCGTGGCCGAATGTGATTAGCATTTCCGGTCACCGGACTGTGCAGCCATGGCCCGTCGAGTATTTTGCAATGTCCGAACATTATGCATGCGCTTCGAATAATAGTGAGCTTGCTTTGCCGACCCAGTCGATAACTGAAGCGTCTATTAGTGATAAATGAAAATGAAAAAAGGTTTAATATGGTTATCGATTTTGTTGTATGCGAAATGTGCGCTCCATACTGCTATTTTTATATACTTTAGGACTGCAATTCTGGAAATTGGGTTCCAAATATCTAACGTCCGTTCTGGTGGGGACCTGGATCATCTTCGACAGCCTGTGGCTACAGCGCATCACCAGGTCAGCCAGCACGAATGTGACGCCGGAGGGCCAGCTCCCGCACGGACCGAGTTCGGCTCAAACGTCTGCTGTTGGCCAGTGACGTCACACCGTGACTGGTGTCAGCTGACTGCACAGTGTGTCGGCGATACGGCCGTAATCTGAAGCGTGTGCTGGGGCGGAGGCAGGGGCGGGTGACGCGTGTGCTGGGACGGAGGCAGGGGCGGGTGACGCGTGTGCTGGGAAGGAGGCAGAGGCGGGTGACGCGTGTGCTGGGACGGAGGCAGGGACGGGTGACGCGTGTGCTGGGACGGAGGCAGGGGCGGGTGACGCGTGTGCTGGGGCGGAGGCGGGCGGGTGACGCGTGTGCTGGGGCGGAGGCAGGGGCGGGTGACGCGTGTGCTGGGATGGAGGCGGGCGGGTGACGCGTGTGCTGGGATGGAGGCGGGCGGGTGACGCGTGTGCAGGGACGGAGGCGGGCGGGTGACGCGTGTGCAGGGACGGAGGCAGGCGGCGACCGGCAGGGGCCGCCGCTCCGCCACAGCAAAACGGCAAACGGGGATGTTTTCGTTCTGGCGTTCAGTCTAGCCACTCAATGTCCATGGGCATAATGTGAGATGTCATAGCTATTGAGGGCACCCTTCGCCTTCAGACCTGATGGTGGAAGTCCAGCAGTCCATTGTCAGGGCTCGTCACCGGGCGGCCCGTCGGACACCATTTTGGTGCCTGCTGGTGCCTTCAGACCCGATGGTGGCAGTCCAGCAGTCCATTGTGAGGGCTCGTCACCGGGCGGCCGGTCGGACACCATTTTGGTGCCTGCTGGTGCCCTCAGACCCGATGGTGGCAGTCCAGCAGTCCATTGTGAGGGCTCGTCACCGGGCGGCCAGTCGGACACCATTTTGGTGCCTGCTGGTGCCCTCAGACCCGATGGTGGCAGTCCAGCAGTCCATTGTGAGGGCTCGTCACCGGGCGGCCAGTCGGACACTATTTTGGTGCCTGCTGGTGCCCTCAGACCCGATGGTGGCAGTCCAGCAGTCCATTGTGAGGGCTCGTCACCGGGCGGCCAGTCGGACACCATTTTGGTGCCTGCTGGTGCCTTCAGACCCGATGGTGGCAGTCCAGCAGTCCATTGTGAGGGCTCGTCACCGGGCGGCCAGTCGGACACCATTTTGGTGCCTGCTGGTGCGTACTTGCCGTTCAAGTAGTGTTGCTGGGTGCTGAAGTCTGGCGTTGCGTAATAAGGCGCATGTTTTAGGTCTGACAGCACTGGACTAAAATGGCCCTATCGCGAAGCTCCCCCTCGTTGCACACGATTCTTTATCAAGCAGTCAACCACTGAGCATTAGGGCTAATGTCGTCCATGGAAGTAGTGATCTTGTCCCGCTCCATTCGCCATCGGCAGCTATTTCCTGGCGGCGCTGCTGGCGTGCCAAGCAGGCCACGCGATACACATTACACATTGTATGCAGTGCTGCACGTGCTGTGCACACGGCGCTGTTTGACACACAGCCGGTTGCTGTTTATTCACGTGAATTATTTGTCCGGTAATGAAAGCCGAGAGAAACACGTGATCCGGACGACCAGCGGCGGGTTTTTGTTCCGGGCCTGCACGGCGTCACTGCGGACGTGGACGGCAACCATGCAAGGGACGGCCGACCTCGCTCGACACCCCTCCGGCGTCACTGCGGACGTGGGCGGCAACCGTACGGCCGACCTCGCTCGACGCCCCTCCGGCGTCACTGCGGACGTGGGCGGCACGCGTACGAGCGACGGCCGACCTCGCTCGACGCCCCTCAGGCATCACTGCGGACGTGGGCGGCACGCGTAAGAGCGACGGCCGACCTCGCTCGACGCCCCTCCGGCGTCACTGCGGACGTGGGCGGCACGCGTACGAGCGACGGCCGACCTCGCTCGACGCCCCTCCGGCGTCACTGCGGACGTGGGCGGCACGCGTACGAGCGACGGCCGACCTCGCTCGACGCCCCTCCGGTGTCACTGGACGTGGGCGGTGCGCGTACGAGAGACTGCCGACCTCGCTCGACGCCCCTCGGGCATCACTGCGGACGTGGGCGGCACGCGTACGAGTGACGGCCGACCTCGCTCGACGCCCCTCCAGCGCCGCGCCAGCAGTGCGATACAGTCACTTTTTGCGACGTGTCGTGCTCGTCTGAGGGATGTTTTCTCGCCTGGCAGTGTTTTTAATGCGCGCCCAGCTGGTGATTTATGCCGCGCGACGAGACACGAGCCGCCGTCGCTGCGGTGGTTGTCTTGAGCGCCGGTGACTGTCGGCGTCAGTGCTGCCGACACGTGCGCACCGTCCACGGATGTGGATCTGGGTGGTGACTAGAGGTGGCAAATGTTAGGACCGAGGACCGAAGGCGCGGTCGGGACAGAGGACAGGCGGACTTTTTGACCGGTTTTTCGAATATATGCGGGTCTTTCAGTTGATTATATATATACATATATATATATATATATATGTATATATGTATATATATATATATGTAATATACACAATGAACAATTTCATGATAAATCCTTAAGTATTTGAGAGAAAAAAATGTTGTATGATAATTGCCGGGAACTTCAGATTATCAATGATAGTGGTTGATACTGCGACACTCGAACATGCTCACGATATACAGCTTTCAAAAGTAAGGCTTGCAACTGCAATAAAGCAAAAACGGTTGTTTTTACCAGATATTGAACGGTATAATATGGCTGGGAACGGGTTAAAATGAATATAAAATATACATTATACATAGCATCATACTAGCATTTTAGCACATTGTATTACAATGATGTACCAACAGCATTGCTTATTGTACATGGTTGTATAAGCAAGACACATCACTTTCCTTAGCATTTGTTTAATGACGATGCAAGGGAGGAGCAAACATTATCAACAGAAGAAATTGTATTTCTATTGGCGAGCTTCCATAGTTTCAGCAAAATTTCATAACTATGCGTCTCTTAAAATGCACGGCTTAATACTATCCTTCCTAATCCAAAAATAGTACAATTGACAAAAGCAAAATTGCCACCATAGACAAGGTAGGATTCATTCATCTTTGACTCATGAGTAGCATACCACAGTACATCATATAGCATACAGTATATAGCATACTGAATTAACCTATGTTTTAAAGACTGTTTTGCACACATGTTATGTCCACCAATACCAATCAATTGAAAGAGGATGTCTTGCTAAGAGGTTTTTTTCAATCCACATTCTGGTAGTGAACGAGGCTTTCCAAAGAGATGTGAACTGCTTAAATTACCTTGCTTAAACAAAAGAGCAATTTTTGCACTCTTCATGTGCAAAAAAACTTGTTTGAAGAACTGATCTTTTGACCCGCTTCAGTTCATTTGACCCGGCTTCAACCGGGCTTGGTTCCGGGCTTGGTTCCGGGCTTGGTTCCAACAGACCGGCCGGTCCCGGTCTTCGGTCCCGAATTGTTTGGTTATTTGCCACCTAGTGGTCACACGTCTGTGTCGGCAGCATCACTAGCTGGTAACTGTGGGTAAGAGAACAAGTATAGCTCGCGTGTATTCAATGTGACGTCACGGGTACGAACATACATGTGCCATTGTATGTAGACAGTTGTGAGGAGATGCCCAATATTTGTTTCCAAATTTAGTATTGTATCTATCGGTGAGAATGAAAAAAGCAGACTTCAACACCCTACCTGATTCTCACTCTCCCAGTATTATATTTGTGTCTGGACACATGGCCATAGACCCAGTGCTCAGCGCAAGGAGTGTTGTGGGCCTCGTTCGATGCGCCTTCCGTATCTTCACACCTGCATATCCATCACCTCCCTCACGTTTCTCATCGTTTCCATGTCCCTCACATTCTCCCAACCCCTCGTCATGTGCGTCACGTCTCAAATGTCTAACCTCCCTCATATCCCCAAGCTCCCGACCACCACATTGTCCCCAGCCGAGCCGTTCACACACGGAGCTGCAACGTTCACCATACCGTCCCCAGCCGAGCCGTTCACATACGGAGCTGCAACGTTCACCATAACCCAGGCCATAGACCCAGTGCTCAGCGCAAGGAGTGTTGTGGGCCTCGTTCGATGCGCCTTCCGTATCTTCACACCTGCATATCCATCACCTCCCTCACGTTTCTCATCGTTTCCATGTCCCTCACATTCTCCCAACCCCTCGTCATGTGCGTCACGTCTCAAATGTCTAACCTCCCTCATATCCCCAAGCTCCCGACCACCACATTGTCCCCAGCCGAGCCGTTCACACATGGAGCTCAACGTTCGCCATACCGTCCCCAGCCTTTCACACACGGAGCTGCGACGTCCGCACGTTGAGAGAAAGAGCCGACACCGACACTGGCGGCACCGGCCGCTCCCGGCCTGACGGCCAGCCCACCAAACGTGTCCAGACTCCGTCTGCCGCTCCCGGCCCGACTGCCAGCCCACCAAACGTGTCCAGGCTCCGTCTGCCGCTCCCGGCCTGACTGCCAGCCCACCAAACGTGTCCAGACTCCGTCTGCCGGGCCCGGCCTGACTGCCAGCCCACCAAACGTGTCCAGACTCCGTCTGCCGCTCCCGGCCTGTCTGCCAGCCCACCAAACGTGTCCAGACTCCGTCTGCCGGGCCCGGCCTGTCTGCCAGCCCACCAAACGTGTCCAGACTCCGTCTGCCGCTCCCGGCCTGACTGCCAGCCCACCAAACGTGTCCAGACTCCGTCTGCCGCTCCCGGCCCGACTGCCAGCCCACCAAACGTGTCCAGACTCCGTCTGCCGCTCCCGGCCTGACGGCCAGCCCACCAAACGTGTCCAGACTCAGTCTGCCGGGCCCGGCCTGTCTGCCAGCCCACCAAACGTGTCCAGACTCCGTCTGCCGCTCCCGGCCTGACTGCCAGCCCACCAAACGTGTCCAGACTCCGTCTGCCGCTCCCGGCCCGACTGCCAGCCCACCAAACGTGTCCAGACTCCGTCTGCCGCTCCCGGCCTGACGGCCAGCCCACCAAACGTGTCCAGACTCAGTCTGCCGGGCCCGGCCTGTCTGCCAGCCCACCAAACGTGTCCAGACTCCGTCTGCCGGGCCCGGCCTGTCTGCCAGCCCACCAAACGTGTCCAGACTCCGTCTGCCGGGCCCGGCCTGACTGCCAGCCCACCAAACGTGTCCAGACTCCGTCTGCCGCTCCCGGCCTGACTGCCAGCCCACCAAACGTGTCCAGACTCCGTCTGCCGCTCCCGGCCCGACTGCCAGCCCACCAAACGTGTCCAGACTCCGTCTGCCGCTCCCGGCCTGACTGCCAGCCCACCAAACGTGTCCAGACTCAGTCTGCCGGGCCCGGCCCGACTGCTAGCACACTCGACTCGTGTCTGGACTCCACTTGCCGGGGCCCGACCCGACCCGACCCGACCCGACCCGACCCGGCCCGGCCTGGCCCGGCCTGGCCCGGCCCGGCCCGGCCCGACCCGACCCGACCCGACCCGGCCCGGCCCGACCCGACCCGGCCCGGCCACCGCATTCCAGCTACGCCACCCAATGGTCTGTGTTTCCGACCTTTGCTGGTGTCAAGCAGTTCTGGAATGGGCGACGTGCCTCCCGGCGTGCTGACAGTACAGAGGTATAGAGTTGTGCCTCCCGGCTTGCTGACAGTACAGAGGTATAGAGTTGTGCCTCCCGGCGTGCTGACGGTACAGAGGTATAGAGTTGTGCCTCCCGGCGTGCTGACAGTACAGAGGTATAGAGTTGTGCCTCCCGGCGTGCTGACAGTACAGAGGTATAGAGTTGTGCCTCCCGGCGTGCTGACGGTACAGAGGTATAGAGTTGTGCCTCCCGGCGTGCTGACGGTACAGAGGTATAGAGTTGTGCCTCCCGGCGTGCTGACAGTACAGAGGTATAGATTTGTGCCTCCCGGCGTGCTGACGGTACAGAGGTATAGAGTTGTGCCTCCCGGCGTGCTGACAGTACAGAGGTATAGAGTTGTGCCTCCCGGCGTGCTGACAGTACAGAGGTATAGAGTTGTGCCTCCCGGCGTGCTGACAGTACAGAGGTATAGAGTTGTGCCTCCCGGCGTGCTGACAGTACAGAGGTATAGAGTTGTGCCTCCCGGCGTGCTGACGGTACCGAGGTATAGGTTGTGCCTCCCGGCGTGCTGACAGTACAGAGGTATAGAGTTGTGCCTCCCGGCGTGCTGACAGTACAGAGGTATAGAGTTGTGCCTCCCGGCGTGCTGACGGTACAGAGGTATAGAGTTGTGCCTCCCGGCGTGCTGACGGTACAGAGGTATAGAGTTGTGCCTCCCGGCGTGCTGACAGTACAGAGGTATAGAGTTGTGCCTCCCGGCGTGCTGACAGTACAGAGGTATAGAGTTGTGCCTCCCGGCGTGCTGACAGTACAGAGGTATAGAGTTGCCAACGGCGTTGGCATTAGCTGTCGCCGAGTGGTGGAAATAACGACGAAAAATGCGATGGTAAAAAGACTGCCGTCGGCGTGCGAAGCGCGACGACATTTTCTGGCTTGTAGTTCAAATTCCAAAATTGCTTGCTAGACCTAGTATATTTTTTTTAACGTGGGGTCAGGCCCTCACCTCCTATTGGCCACGTCTCTGCTCCCTATCACGACATCTGAACATCGTTGTGTCGATGTTTTGCTCCGATGAATGCACGTCTACATGACCAGGAGGGGCCTCGGCCGTGTGGACGTGCCTGACAAGGAGGGACCTCGGCGGCGCGGAGGTAGCCCGGACCCGCCAGACCGGCCTGCCGGCAGCTGGCCGCGGCGGGAGCCGAAGGTCGCCGCCGCCGTACACTCGTGTGGCCTTGATGAACCGGTCGCTGCGATGTTACTAGAGAAGATACTGGTCTGACACCACGCTGGCCGTCATCCCGCGGCGCGAACCTCTCCGTAAACGAGGTGTGAGCACAGTATTTATACCTGACTTCAGGACACTGAGCTTAAAGGTATCTATCTGTCAGTGAGGGCGGAAGCAAAGCTTTCTTTCTGTTTTACCCATTCAATGTCGTACATCGTCATGGGAATAGATTTGATGTTGATTAGAAAAGTGACTGGGTAGTGGCTCACTGGACTATCGTCATCTGTGCACATAAGGAAAAACGGAGTTAAGGTCATACCATGCCCAACCCAGTCGCAAATATTAGAAAATGTAATGCCGAAGTTGTGATCGCAGGTGGGTAGAAGAGTTTCTCACACCTCCATGCGAAGCCACTGTTGTTCTCTCTTCAATGGTCATCGCTAGTGTGTAGGGACGCACATGGATGGAATTGGGTGGTGCTTCGGCCGCCTCGTAATCTACTTCTCGCGCATCACGGCTTCCCTATATCACCCGCTGCGCTTCGCATTGCCGCCTGCACCGATCGATAAGAACTTCCGTGACACCCATCACTCACCCGAAGCACCGCGTCCCGGGTGTGGGTGTGTGGAGGGCGACTGTCGGCTTCTCTGACCTCGAATGGTGCAGATCTTGAATAATATAGAAGTCCGACCGCGGGCGTGACTCAGACGACACTGCCGGCGCGTGTTGGGCCGTCGGCAGCCCGTGTCCCACCCGCGTCTGGCGAGGAGCCGGCTGCCGGCGCGTGTTGGGCCGTCGGCAGCCCGTGCCCCACCCGCGTCTGGCGAGGAGCCGGCTGCCGGCGCGTGTTGGGCCGTCGGCAGCCCGTGCCCCACTCGCGTCTGGCGAGGAGCCGGCTGCCGGCGCGTGTTGGGCCGTCGGCAGCCCGTGTCCCACCCGCGTCTGGCGAGGAGCCGGCTGCCGGCGCGTGTTGGGCCGTCGGCAGCCCGTGTCCCACCCGCGTCTGGCGAGGAGCCGGCTGCCGGCGCGTGTTGGGCCGTCGGCAGCCCGTGCCCCACCCGCGTCTGGCGAGGAGCCGGACTTCAGGTCGTCTCGGTACCGCCTGAGGGTCGGCCGGTGTATGCAGGGTCATGTCCCACCCGACTGGTTCGCACTGCGATTCGTCTGTTCGGAGCTGGGGATGATTGTCCACATGAGCGGAGGAATAGAAGAGAGACGGGGTCAAGCCCCCCTCCCCTCCCCCGCCACCACACGCATATTTGTATCGGATCTTAACCCTTAGGCTTGTGGCGTTGACTGGAAAGGATTGACCTACAAATCGGCTCTCCCCGCCCCCGCCTCACACTTTTTTCCGCTCACTCTCCCATATGTGATCTGTCACTGTGGGGTGACAATGGTGGCAGCGCAACCCGCGTAGTGCGTTCGCTTGGCTTTGGATTGTGGTCACAATGATCCGATTTGCGCCGGCTCCGAGATGACTCCGTGACCTCGATGGTAAGGTCATATTAATGTGACTGCGCCCTATGCTGCCTGTGGCCTGCTATGTGTCCACGCTCCGACCAGCTACAGGCGAATATGCCGACCAGTGCCTCTGGCTGAATGAGGTATAGACCCTGGTGCGGTAACACACATGGACATTGGACAAATGTTTCGGCCGAGTATCTTCGGCATTGCTACCAGTGTTGTAAAATGAAAACGTTTGTAAGAGCTTCAATACCCAATGTCGAGCACTAAGTGTTTTAGTTCGTACAAGCAAGCAATCATCCAACCTGGGTACGGTATTGGAAGATATCCGTAACGTTTGTGATATGCGTTGTATTCGACATGGCCAGAGAGAAAGAGAGAAAAAGAGAGAAAGGAATTAGAGTCAGTGCAGCGCGAAATGAGCAAAGGACGAGAGAGCGACAGGGGCGGCGATTGCAGGAAATGTGAGATGCTTGTGATGTGTGATATTGGGAAATGTGCGTACCGTGTATTTTGACAATTATCTTAGTGCATGCGAGATGTGATTTCTTGTTGAGGCGGCAAAATATGCGAAGATGCTATTCGAATTCAGAGCGTGATTTCAGTGCATGATTTTTGTCATGAACTGATGTGTATGAAATATTGTTACTCTTGAAAATGATCCATGATGGAAAATGTGAGACCTTAATGTAACTAACTGTATGCAAAGCTCAGTATTCCTTGCCAATGAGGGCCAAACCGTTTCATCTTATTTTGCTTTCACCCATGCTAGGCATGGTGTACAACTTTAACTTTGCACACATGCTGCCTTTGCTATTCTTTTACGGGTTGGGCGACGTTGGAAAGCATGTTCAAAATCTGCAAACTTCCAAATGCCTGCGGTAACCTCTAAGTTATGCACTGCAAGTTGATCAATTCAGCACTTCCCACAACAGACCTTGGTGATGGGTACCTTGGAGGTGTATTTTCTGCTTGCACCATGCGATGAGGTCACAAATGCAAAAGAAGCTAAGTTTTTCCGCAAACTAACTGCGTGAAGGAGCGAACAGCCCATCATTGCAATCTCAAAGTAGATAAAGCATGCCCTGCAAGTGCATACTTTATAACCAACCCTGCAAGTGCAACGTATTTGTACCCGACGCAGTTTCCAGTCCTGTGGTGGACCAGTCCCGGCGCGTCGAGGTCAGGGCCACCTGCACATTTGCTGACGCTGCGGTAGTTAGTTGTTCAAACAGCCCCCGGCATATGAGGCGTGACGCCGATAGGGTCGTGGTAATCGGCCAGGGCTGGCTGGGTCACGGGCGGCACCGCCTGGCCGTGCTGCCGCTGGTGCTACCGCTGGTGCTGCCGCTGGTGCTGCCGCTGGTGCTGCCGCTGGTATACTGGAACAGCTATCAGCCCCGACAAGCCACGGATGTGACTGTTGCTGGTGCTGCCACTGGTGTTGCCACTGGTGCTGCCGCTGGTGCTGCCGCTGGTGCTGCCGCTGGTGCTACCGCTGGTGCTGCCGCTAGTGCTGCCGCTGGTGCTGCTGCTGGTGCTGCCGCTGGTGCTGCCGCTGGTATACTGGAACAGCTATCAGCCCCGACAAGCCACGGATGTGACTGTTGCTGGTGCTGCCACTGGTGCTGCCGCTGGTACACGGGGACAGCTCAGTTCCGGAGCGCCATGGACGTGACTGCTGCTGGTGCAGATCAGTGGAGACAGCCGGGTGTCACGTGTCTTGAAGTCTGTGTGTTTCTTGAGTGTAGAACATATCAGGTGAAGATTACACCCGCAGTGACGTAGAAAAAGTATGTGACAAGCCCAAATCACTCTGAGATGTGGGAAATCACGAAGCGCACTTGTTTTGCAAATATTTAATAATGCATGAAAGGGTGGTGGTTAAATTATTGAATATCATGACTACTAACTACGAATAAATGCAATTGAATCTCATGGAAGTCGATTTAAGAAATCTGGAAAGAAAGGATGTCTTGCAGAGTTGGAAGTCGATCTCGGAAGTAAGAATTTAAGAAAGAAAGTCTTCCAGACCTCTTAAACGGTCAAACATTTCATACTAGATGGTGAATTCTGCCTACAAATTGGTTTCAAGGAAGCATGGCCAAGACGTTTGCATGCCCCTGAATGTGGTCTGGGAGACTAGGTTCCCAGTCCGCGAGGATGCCGACTGACCCGGCGCGTGACCGAGATCGCATACGCCCTCCATGTCTCCATGGGAAGCAAGAGATGAACCATTGTGCGGCGGGGAAACGGCCGATTTATGGAATTGATCCTTCCTGTTCACTCGTCCGAATGGACAGTGGAGAATCAAGTTTGGTCGATGCACTTCCCCAATTACCTTGACCAATCACCCGCTCGATGGTAGGGGGAGGAGGGAAGTGGGTGACGTATGGGTTTTGTTGTGGGTTTGTGCGGAATTGATAGGGTACGTCCTTGTCTGTGAAGCTGGAAGACTGTCCATGGATCCGAGGGGAATCTTGTGTTCCTTGGGATTGAATTGAATCCTCTGCCAATTAGGCTTGACATCACGCAAAATAGCACACAAAGCCACGGAATTACGTCGACCGCGTGAATTCGTCAGTGTGGCAGGGTGCGACTGTTTGCACACAGCCCCACTATCTTAGGGCATCCTCAAGTGAAAGACCAGCTTACACTCATCAGCAATCAGATGAGCATCCCGCTTAGGATTTATGGCCAGTGGTGGCGAACATCGTGGCATGAACAAATCTTCCTCCTTTATCCATTACGCAGGGTCAAGGCTGGAGATCTTTCATCAAACCAAGTCAAACAAACCAGGCCAAGTCCTTATTTTCAGGACATATTCTCGGATTGAAGACTTAAAATGAAAAATTAACAGTAGAAGGGTACCGAACCAGGGGGGGGGGGTACACCACCTCCCCATCCCCTTGTCCCACCCGAGATCTTCAGGGTGGGTTCAGTGTGCAGGGTGGTCGGACAAACTTAGTATAAACCCCCCCGGGTCCACACTCCACACGTTCCTTCGGGCACCCTGTGAACGTTGGGAAGATGTCGTCACTGTAGTTCTCGCCGATAAGCTGGTGTGGTACCTATTTAGCCGTAGTGCTGAGTATGCGAATTGCTGCCTGTCAACCATTACCCACGAAACTCCGCTAACCATTATTTCTCATACTGGTCTTGCACGTCATCCTCTAATCGTGTGAAGAGGAACACCACACAGCACACATGGTACTCATGGCGCAGTGGCTTGATCCAATACGCTCATCAAAGACTCCTCTCTGTTCCAATAGATTGTGGCCTACCCGACTGGTGCGCACGATCGGATGATGCGGTAAGAGCTTTTATCATATCCAAGTTCAGAATGTTGAAGAAGTTTCAGAAAGCATCTGAGAGTTTTCCAAAGTAGTTCAACAAGAACAGGATCGTCCCTTGAGAATTCGGTATATTCGCTTGCATACGCGGAGAATCGTTTTTGTGGATGCGTTAGGCGTCAGACGCAATGTTAATGCGGACATCCGAGGATCTCCAGTAAAGATAGAAAACAGATGGGTTCCTGATGTTATTCAAGAACTCTGAAATATGTGTCCGCGACAACCGCTCCCGGATGCTCACTAGTGTGTGCGCCAAGAATATAGTTACAATTTATGAGACTCCGTCTCCATATAATATGATGCGTAGTGCATTTATGAAAGTTAGCTTGCCTCCAGACGTCAATCGCATTGCCACCTAGTGATATATTGTGCATATTGTTACTTTGCGTATTGTCTTCTGGAACTATTTTCCACCGTAGACGGCGCGGCGACGACGCCCGCGGCCCGCGGTTCGTCCCCGATCACCCTCCATTCATAATATGGCGGGGCGCGGAACCATACCCTGAATATTAATGGTCCCCAACGCCAAAGTTACATTGCAGCGTAGTTCTTCGATTTGTGGACATTCATCGTCTGTTCTGTTGATAATACGGTAAACAATTAAAAAATTCGTGCATATATCACTAATGGCCTGATTTTTTGGGGTCCAAATCCCGAACATAATTTTTCATGATCGCAACTGAGCTTAACGTTCGACGAATTCATGGCATTAAAACAGTGCTGCGACCTTTGGAAATTCCTCGCCCGTTTATCTGATATTGCGGCAAACAATTATAAATTCGTGGATGCGGAACCCACGAGTAGGACCGCCGCCAGGGTCGCTAGTTATCGACTTTTAGATCAAATTGATACGTTTTTGTAAAAGTTCATTACTGGGGTAATCAACTTCAGATGTCTTTCTTTACATTTATCGTATTCCGGATGTCCTTGCGCGAAAATTGGTGTCGGCATTTTTGTGTTGAAAGTAGCACATCGTCAATCCATTGATGTTGCAAATCGCATCAACGACGGCATCGTTTTTGGGTCCAATCCCAAACCGATTTTTTCAACAACCTGACCGCAACTGAGCTTAATGTTCGCCGAATTCATGATATTATAAGGCAGTGCTGCGACTTTTTGAGATTCGTGGCCCGTTTGCTTGATATCGCGGCAAACAATTACAAATTCGTGGATAGATCAAGGACGGCATTATTTTGGGGGTCCAAATCCAGAAGCTAATTTTTCAACAAGATGATCGTAACTAAGCTTAACGTTCGCCGAATTCATAACATTATAACGCAGTGCTGCGACCTCTTGGGATTCGTGGCCCGTTTTCTTGATATTACGGCAAGCAATTACAAATTGGTGTATTGATCAATGACGGCATTGTTTTGGGAGTCCTAATCCCGAACAAAATTTTCAACAGTGACCGCAACTGGCTAATGGTTGCCGCATTCATGATATTATAAGGCAGTACTGAGACTTTTTTAGATTCGTGACCCGTTTCCTTGATATCACGGTAAACAATTACAAATTCGTGGATGGATCAATGACGGGATTATTTTGGGGGTTCAAATCCCGAAGCTAATTTTCAGCAAAATGATCACAACTAATCTTAACGTTCGCCGAATGCATGGCAATACAACGCAGTGCTGCGACTTTTTTTACATTTATTCAATGGTTTCTTGGCATTGTTGAATTTATGACTATGTCCTCTCTGCCTTTCACCCGCCGGCCGATTGGCGGCGCTAGTTTCGCCGCCCGACTGCCGGCGGCTAATGTCCGCGCTTGACGCGTAACGGAAAGCTAAATCCTTGTTTTGGGTGCATGTTCAGTGTTCATGAGAGGTGGTCTAGATGGTATCAGGATAATCAGGACATTTAGGGATATCTTCTGGAAGTCGAAGGACATTTTCATGTTTTCGTTTGGCGGTCAGCAGAGCGTCAGTGGCAATTGCCGCAAAAAAGAGTGCCAAACAGCACACATGCACCTGGTACATTTCGGGCTGCGCATGCCTTCTATGAACTTTACCGGAAAAGATCTAATGCCGTCTGAGAGGGCCTGGAGCCCGAGAGAAAGGCACCTGGGCCAACTGAGGGATCTGAGCCGACATGAAGGATCCTGGACAGACTGAGGGGCCCCCGAATCGTTGAAAGGGCTCTCGGTCTGACGGAGAAGGCTTCGGCCAGTAAAGAGGTCCGCTGAGCCAACAAAGGGGAATCCTGGACCGACGGATAAGGCTACTGGCCACCAGAGGACCCAGGGCCATTGGAGAGGGCCGGAGCCTTCATGAAGGGCACCTGGGCCGTCAAGGGGCCCAAGCAGATGTGAGGGACCCTGGACCGACTGAGGGGGCCTCGGCAAGTAAACAGGGCCCCTGAGCTAATGACGAGTGCTCCTGAGTAGTCAAGGGACCCATATCACTCAAAGGGGGTCTGGTCTACCAGGGGACATTTATAAATGTGTGCGCCCTCTTATGAAAACCCTGTATACAACCCTAGGCCCAAGGACCATTCATATCAGTTTGTGGTCCACTCCGACCGCTAGGGACTTTCTCCATCGGCTCAAGGGACCTCTTCGTTGGCTTCAGAGCTCTTTGCTGGTCGGGTCCTTGCCGTCAGCCATGGGGGGGGCTTCTAACGACTCGGGACCCTGTCCGTGAGGACTCTCCGTCGACTCGGGAGCCCTCTTCATTGGCTTGGGATTATCTCCACCAACCCTGGACCACTTTCGGCTGCCCAGAGGCTCTTTACGTCGATCCAGGGGCCCTTCAGTTGTCGGCCCAGTTGTCGGCGCTGGGACCCTCTCCAGTCGCCTGCATGCTCCTTGGAGCGACATATGTATTGTGTGCTTTGTTACCGCCTATGCTAAAGCACAACGTGTTTAACGGCTCCCTTGAACCCCGAAGGGGCCAGGGGCATGGCCCCATGCCCCTGGATCCCCACTGCCACCCCGCACTCAGTCAAATCGCATTTCCCGTTACTTAAGCATTACTGGGTGGGGATGAATATGGTGAGCTCGAGAGCCTGGGATTTGTCTCCGTTGGTGTCGGTTATATCGCGCTCCGTCCCCCAGTCAAATCCTATTAGACGAGGCCCTGGTAGTCTGTGTGGACGCTGGATGTTATGCCGTGCAGCCATATAGCTTATGCTGACATTTTACGGTAATGGGTGCAGAAGTTGAATATGTATATGTAATTCATTGAATATCTGTTTTTCATCTTGTAGCTTATTTTCGCCAATAGCTATGCAATTCTGATCCGTTCCCCCAATTGTAACGCCATTAGGTAATTCCCATAATTTGTCATTTGTTGAGTTCCTTTGTTCAGTTTAAAAGGGAAGAGTGGCAGTGTGCCAGGGGCTCGAAGGATTACCATCTGAGTGAGACATGGTGCCTTTTGGAAAACCCCTGAATGTTCCAGGTTCTCTGAATCCATAAGTATCCCGCCTTCCTCTATGGAATGATATGACGTGCATCCCAATGGGAGATTACGGTGTGCTCAGGGCTCAGTTTTAGCGCCAACAGTTTCTGCGGACATGGTTGGCTCTGTCTACCAGGGGTGTAGTTTTATCTGTCTACCAGGGGTGTAGTTTTCCCTCTGTCTACCAGGGGTGTAGTTTTCTCTGTCTACCAGGGGTGTAGTTTTCCCTCTGTCTACCAGGGGTGTAGTTTTCCCCTCTGTCTACCAGGGGTGTAGTTTTCTCTGTCTACCAGGGGTGTAGTTTTATCTGTCTACCAGTGGTGTAGTTTTCCCTCTGTCTACCAGTGGTGTAGTTTTCTCTCTGTCTACCAGGGGTGTGGTTTTCTCTCTCTACCAGGGGTGTAGTTTTCTTTCTGGAGTGGCTGAGGAATCTGTGATGCCGTCTCAGATCCATCCAATAGTTCCAGGTTTAGCATTTGGCTCCATGCACCAGGTTCTCAGCTGGTTCTCACCAGGTTCTCAGCTGTGCCGGTGGGATTAGTCCAAACGTAGTACTGACGGGCGCCATCAAGCATTTCTTCATTGCTCCATTCCTTCCGCCGAGTTCGCCTGCAGCATTTCTGTCATCTATCTGCGTTTGCTGCAAGTCTCAACTTGGAACGGTCGGTTCTATATCTACCCTGTCTGGAACATGACTGAAAGGTCGTTGGATAAAAACAAATTCCACCAGTCTTGATAGGAATCAACGGCACATCTACTTTTCGAATTATTCAAGTCTGAACTTCAGTTGCACTGTATTCACCAGCTTCAAGTTATAGTGTCATGTGCTGGTAGTGTTCGCTACTTCGCCATCATTTAATGCTGTACTTGTATAGTAAGCAATTGCTAGTGGTGATGGTTTCGGGATTGATCAAGAAAGAACGGCCGTCACCCATATGTGTGCGTCACATCCGGCCTCTCTGCGGTTGGAACTGTGGCTTAGCCTCCAGGTGTGGTCGACGAATGCCGTCTTATCGGGAAGTGGGCTTATGAGTGTACTCCCCGCGCCCTTGAGTGACGCGTATTGCAGACAGTCCGTGCTCGGATTGTGGAGAGATAATCTGCCAGGCTCCACGTCGCGGCCGCCCCGCCCCGTGTCTGCCAGTGCGTGTGCTCGTGACGTGTGCGGATTGCGTGACGTGAACATTGATCGCCGGACGTGTATGAACCCGGTCTGAGGGTGCCACAGTCACAGCTATAAAGACTGTACCTGATCTGAATGCATTGCAGGGGCCGAACAGGGCTGCATCCGCAGTTGAAAATTTATCCGCTAATGACTGGAATGATACCACATAGAAGCAATCTTTCTAACATCAAGAGCGCAAGATGTGGGTGGGGGTGGGGGGCGGAAAGCAGATCTCAAGTGCGATTTTTGTTTGGAGGGGGAGGGGTATTGGAAACACTTGTCACTGAAAAACGAGTTTGCCAAAGATGCGGGGACAGATTCGTTCATGTAGCAATCATCATCTACATTTGGTATGCCCTCAATTAGCAATCATTTGATAACTACCAAGGCTCGACGGGACTTGGCCAGAAGGGCATGCGACACGAGCGGTCACACCCGAGGCTCTCACGCGTACCACTTGATGATCGAATGAGGTGCGCTCACTACGTTGGCCGAGAATGGCCGGGGCGACATTCCAGCTGGCGCCGCACCGGATGTGGCGCCGCTGCAGGTGCGCCACGACCCTGCCCGGCGCCACACAGATCAGCCGATCACGATCAGCTGACCATTTCCTGCTGGTAGAGCACGGCGGACTGTCTGGGTGCATGATCCGGCGGGCTCTGCTGACTGTCGACAATTCGACAGATAGGTTGCTGGAGAGGGCGGCTCAATTAATTGAACTTGGCAAATACCCTTGCCCACCCAACCAGGCGTGTCTTCACGATGGAGGAACAGGGACTTGCACCCACATGTATTCGAGATAATCGTACGCTTTCACCATCCAAGACGCCAGAAATTACCAATTGAATTATATTGTTTTTATTTTGAATCTTGAACTGGCACCCGTTCAACATCGTGACGATCCGTCTTCCACCGCTCCGTTACTGTTCGTGATGCGGCAAAGTGTCGCTGCTCTGTACTCTGTTTGTGAAGCAGCACGTGCTCGGCACCCACTCAGCGACAGAGTCGTCATGCCTGGCGGAGCGTCTGCTATTACCTGCTCCAGTTTTTGTCATAAGCAAGTGCCACAATGATAATTATCATTGTGGCACATGCTTCTTATGACAGACCAGTCTGTGCCATTCCCATTTATTATAATAAATGGGAAAGGTACAGACTGGTTTCTATGTTCGCAGATGACAGGGTCGTGTTCGCGGAAGTTGTGAGACTAAGATGTTTTATGACGGCAACAGTGGAACATCGACATCATTATTGATTGCAGTAGCGTTGTTCGAGCATGCAATTAGTAATTTTCATGTATGCTGGTGGTCAGTGTGTCGCACGTCATCGAACAGTGTTGTGATAGCATAGTTGTGTAGTGCTCGCCCACAAAGATGCACCCAGGTTTATATCTAGGGTAGGAAGCGCTTCTCAGTGGATGACTACCGCGAGGCGAGACGGTCCGTGGAAGCAGGGTGGGAATATCGTATAATTTGTGTGGTTATAATTATTTGATGGACGGCACACTAATTGTGAGAATCCCACGGTAGAATGCGATTTTTATTTAAAGTTACATTGTTGCCTTAGCTATGTTGTTGCCATCAAGACAATAGGCAAGGTTTTTGTTAACCCGCCGATATACAGATTGCCTATGCATTCCCGATTCAAATTCAGTCGCTTTCCAAGAATCTTCCATTTAATTTCCAAAATCCTGGATCATTAAATCGTAAGCTCCACACCCTGTTAGTTGTCGGCCACCCAGTAGTTGCGAAGCTCACTCACTGATAGCTTCCCACCGCGCTCCCTTACGTGAACAGACAGGACAGCGGACAACCTCCCAACACGTGAACAGACTGGACAGCGGACAACCTCCCAACACGTGAACAGACAGGACAGCGGACAACCTCCCAACACGTGAACAGACTGGACAGCGGACAACCTCCCAACACGTGAACAGACAGGACAGCGGACAACCTCCCAACACGTGAACGGGCTGGACAGCGGACAGCCTCCCAACACGTGAACGGACTGGACAGCGGACAACCTCCCAACACGTGAACGGGCTGGACAGTGGACAGCCTCCCAACACGTGAACAGACAGGGCAGCGGACAACCTCCCAACATGTGAACAGACTTGACAGCGGACAACCTCCCAACACGTGAACGGGCTGGACAGCGGACAGCCTCCCAACACGTGAACAGACAGGACAGCGGACAACCTCCCAACATGTGAACGGGCTGGACAGCGGACAACCTCCCAACACGTGAACAGACTGGACAGCGGACAACCTCCCAGCATGTGAACGGACTGGACAGTGGACAACCTCCCAACACGTGAACAGACAGGACAGCGGACAGCCTCCCAACACGTGAACAGACAGGACAGCGGACAACCTCCCAACACGTGAACAGACTGGACAGCGGACAGCCTCCCAACACGTGAACGGGCTGGACAGCGGACAACCTCCCAACACGTGAACAGACAGGACAGCGGACAACCTCCCAACACGTGAACAGACAGGACAGCGGACAACCTCCCAACACGTGAACAGACTGGACAGCGGACAGCCTCCCAACACGTGAACGGGCTGGACAGCGGACAACCTCCCAACACGTGAACAGACAGGACAGCGGACAACCTCCCAACACGTGAACAGACAGGACAGCGGACAACCTCCCAACACGTGAACAGACTGGACAGCGGACAGCCTCCCAACACGTGAACGGGCTGGACAGCGGACAACCTCCCAACACGTGAACAGACAGGACAGCGGACAACCTCCCAACACGTGAACGGACTGGACAGCGGACAGCCTCCCAACACGTGAACAGACAGGACAGCGGACAGCCTCCCAACACGTGAACAGACAGGACAGCGGACAGCCTCCCAACACGTGAACAGACTGGACAGCGGACAGTCTCCCAACACGTGAACGGGCTGGACAGCGGACAGCCTCCCAACACGTGAACGGACTGGACAGCGGACAACCTCCCAACACGTGAACGGGCTGGACAGCGGACAGCCTCCCAACACGTGAACACAGGACAGCGGACAACCTCCCAACACGTGAACAGACTGGACAGCGGACAGCCTCCCAACACGTGAACAGACTGGACAGCGGACAGCCTCCCAACACAAACAGACAGGACAGCGGACAGCCTCCCAACATGTGAACAGACAGAACAGCGGACAACCTCCCCCCCCCATCGGCGTGGTAACACCAACTTACGAAGCACACGTGACATGGTGAACAAAGTGTGCGTGCTGCCGAGTGCCCGGACAGACCACCTCTCTGGTGACCGGCTCTCCGTCCCGGTGAGGTCGTCCGAGACACGACATGTAACCGAGTCGTTAATGTTGGCCAGCGGGTAGAGTTCGCGCCGGCGAAGATCCCATGAGTTGCACTGGCTCATTCATCCGTGTCTATTCTCCGGTGAGGTAAGACACCGGACCGACTGGTGCATGCCACGTCTACGTATGCCTTGTTTCTCAGTGGCCAAACTGGAACCAGCAGGCGATTCCTCGTATCCTGTTTTCAAAGGTCAGCACTGCCTAGAGCAAGGGAACACCCATTCGCATTCCTTACTCGTGGCAGGCGAGATTGTCTGCCGCGGAGAGTGTGCGATCGTTTTAGCGGGAGCGTCGTCAGCGTGGATATCGACACGTTTCTCTGCTATATGATCAACATGGTCGACGCGCCCTAAAGCCCAGACACGTGTCTCTAGCGTTTGGATGCAAGAGTTCTCGATATCAGCTTTGTGGGTCTATTCTAAGCGAGATTCCCTCGACCGCCTTCTCCGGGAGGAGAGTTTCCGGTTACCGTGCTCGAGCCGGTGCTAAGTACGTTCTCTCCTCCCGCCCTGGTGGAAGTTGTGGGTGCATCAAGAGCTGCCCGAACAGTACCCGAACCTCGTGCATCCCTCCATGAGTGATGAGAGTTGTGGGCGCTTCACTTGGTGGTGGAGCCACCTGAAGCCTCCCACTCCCGTTCTGTCTGCCTTCTGCGCGACTCGTGCATCACTGGGAGTTGCGCGGGCCGCACGGTGACATTGTGACAACTTGCAGTGGAGTTAATGGCTTTGCGACGCACCAAGGAGCTGAGGCCATAGGCTGAGGACAAGGAGCTGAGGCCTTTCATCCTGGCATGAAAGGCGGGCACAGCGGGGAATCTAGCCCCTGAACTCTGTTCGCCCAGACGCTCAGCTTGACCACTGGGATACCGACGCCCCGACAAACCCAAGTCCCTTCTGATGCCTCACCTGTTCCGATGCCATCTTCAGCCATGCCTGAAGCGTACACGCTGTGCGATGTTAGCGTGATAGCGCCCGCACTCTGAGACTGTGGGCGGCCTCCCCACCCCTGCCGACACAGCTACAGTGGCTATAATCAAGGTGCAAACATTCTGCGAATGTGTAAGGAAGTTTGCGGCGGGTTGCAGCGGCGGCTGTGGACTTGGGCCCGCATCTGACGATGATGCGATGCGATGCGATGATGCCAAGTCAGGGAAGTTGCGTATGCAGTTTTGGCACCGTGACCTTTCCGGTCAATGAAGCTGCAAGCATCCTGCGGTGGCAGTGGCGTGGGTCGGGTGTACTGCGCGACGTATGGATGTATGTACGTGTGGGTCGTACGACAGCGGTGACCTGTGGGACCTGGGAGGCTCGGCATGGCCCGCATGACGCCACCAGCCACCCATCTCCCGTCCGCAGTCAGCCGCCCGCCGTCAGCCGTCCGCCGTCAGCCTATTTACCACGCTCGCCATATTGCCGCCGCGCCACCCTGGCGCCCTCGGCGCCCTCGGGAGCTCGCTACAGTGCGGCCATTATCGGCGGCCGGGCGGCTCCCGGCGCACCCTGCCGTCGGCGCCGTCGGTCATACGTCATCGAGCCGCTGGGACCTCGTGTCGGCCGCTCTGCAAGTGTTTGCGCTGGCCGCCTGCCGCCCGTCGCTTCTCAGCTGTTAGTGAACGCTAATGAACGCTGCTTATGTACCCGACCGGAAATGTTGCGAGACCACGCAGCTTCGGCGGCTGGCGGCGGGGAGGCGCGAGAAATCCCCCACTTGGGTCAAACCTTTGTGCTGGAATCTATTGGCGGAGATTGATCGGCGGTGTGATTTTGCATCTGGATGCTGTATCGGGTCGTCCCCGGACGGCATTAATTGTGGATATTTATTTCGATATGATCTGACCTAGGTCCCCGCCGGACAGGACTCTGTCCCCGCCGGACAGGACTCTGTCCCCGCCGGACAGGACTCTGTTCCCGCCGGACAGGACTCTGTCCCCGCCGGAGACCACCACTATAGCGGATCAACAGCTCGGCACCAGCCTATCTCGAATAGGCTGGTGCCTATTCGAGAACCGTGACGCTGCCCATACTGCGTGCATATATATATATATATATATATATATATATATATATATATATATAGCATACACTTTGACGCATGCATCTGCATGAGTATACGTCTATCCATATCGATCGAGCCGGAACATCATCTGTCAGCGCCACTTGACGTATAGATAAAAATGGCAAATGGTGATGTGTACTCGTGTGTACGGCACTGAATATTCGGTACTTATCGCCAGATGTTTAAGCGACGAGCACATATTTAGTATCCATTGACAAGCTCGGATCAAGCGGATGAGGTGCCAAGTGGACGGGAGATACCCACAAATCCACTACTAAGATTCCGCCTGCCTTCTCTCCAGTTGTAAATTCGCGTCAGAACAAGAAGTGAAACACATCGCCGGCACGCGCTAACACTGGCTGACGCCCTTGCATGCAGCGACCGCCCGTTCCGACGTGCATCCCCGGGATCACCATCCTCGGCCGATCCGACGAGTATCGTCGTGCAGCGACGAACGCTGCGTTGGGGTCGAGACGGGCCGATTCGGCGGGTCGATGACTTGTTTTGAACAGCCCGCGATCGGACCCACTACACCAACGCCGCTCTCGCGCGTCGTTTCGACGGCGACGTTTGTGCCGCGGACTGTTCCTGTCAGCCGCAATGTTAGCGATGCCGTGACGCGGCGTGATTATGATTTCAAGCTCTCTCAGACTTGCTAATCTCAGCCCCGAACCAGGCCCGAACGACCGATTCGGCTGGCCGCCACGAGGCAGTTCCGACTGCCGGCGGTCCCGACTGCCGGCGGTCATCTCCGTCCACTGCCTCTGCGCTGCTCTTCGCCTCTTCGTACCGTCGCCGGCCGCCCCTGTGCGTCATGCACGCCGCCTTATTTACGACTCACGGCGTCATAAAGACACGCCGCTCCGTCAAACACGCCGCCAGTTATTTCCCGCGGGACTCGTGCCGACATTAACAAGTTTTTCCGCGCCAAACTTGCCGGCTTCCTTTGGCGGCTAAGTTTGGCGCGGTAAGCCGGCGCGGCCGTCTGTCGGGCGATATGGGCGCCGGTGGGCGGCCCGGGTCGTTAGCGGCCGCCGCTCAGGTGTCGACGGCTCAGTTGGACGCTCGCTGGGCCGGCGGACGCGGCGCGGTCGAGCCCGTATTCGAGCCGTGCCTCACGTTTGCCGGCGGGTGGTGCGGATCCGGCGACGCTCCCGCCGGCTATGTATTTCTGACGACGTTTCATCGCGCGAGTTATGGTGTGATCATGTGCCCAGCAACCCGCTGACGGCGGTTTCAGTTCGCACCAAACTTTTGCTACCTTCGCTTCCAAATACAAGAAAGATGTTACAGGGTTATGCCGAGGAATAGGACTAGGTCGAGCATCGGGAAATACCACTGGCCACCAGATCAAGATGATGAAATGGACCGGCTGATGCAGAAAGAGAAGTCACTGAGTGTCGGGACGCTATTGTTGCCAGACTGCAATGTAATGGCCTTAAGGGACAAAACAAGTGTAACCAAACCCAGAAGTCATTTAAGTATCTGCTTGGATACAAATATTCGCTTGAAATGATAAATGAACCCACAAAGGAAATGAGATCTAATACTTACATATGCTAATTTTTAATGCGAAATGTAAGTATAGGAGAGACCCTGGGAGATAATGATCATGATATTAGTTTTATGTATGCTGAATATGGCGGTAAGTAGAATTGACACTTAGTACAGCCTGGACTCGGATTCCCAAGTTTGTTCAAGATAACTATGATCAGTTCAGGATATTCCTTGATGAAATTCATTCGGAAGAGTTATTATTAGATGAATATGATGCATAGATGCATGCATAGATGCATAGATGCATATGAAATGTGGAAAGTCCGAAAAGGTATGCTACTTCAATGTGAGGAAAGCCCCATTACCACTCGACATATGAGAATGAACAGAGTGGGACGCCCTGCGTGGCTGACTTGGGATATAACACAATTCACCGTATTAAAGAAGTAAGCAATAAAGAACTACACCTTAGCTGGAGGCTAACCTAGGGGCATATTCAATAGCTAGCAACAAAGGGTACCTGTATGTCTAGCAGAAATTGGATTAGCTGGTGACTGTTAAGCAGGAAATGCTAAAACCTTTAACTTTACAAAGGCAAATCTAATAAATATATTACGTAGCCACTGGAGATAGGTGGTTTAATTACTTGTTGAGGATTGCGGTAGATTTAGCCCAGGTAGACGCCTCTCAATCCCGCGGTCCACCGGCGAAACAGTGTGGGCGGCGCCATTAGCCGTGAATGTGCATAAAGTGCGTCGTGAACAACCAAATAAACAAACAAGGTAGATGCCTGTGGCTCTTACTAAGCCAGCTTTATCCCTTGGGGTTAGAACTGCGATATGAACCCCACTGCCGATGTCCTTTGGGATAATGGCTGCGATATGAACCCCACTGTGTCAATGTCCTTTGGGTTAGGGCTGCAATAGGAACCACACTGTGTCGATATCTTTTGGGGTTAGGGCTGTGATATGAACCGTACTGTGTCGACTCAAATTTTGCTGCACTTCGCGCATGGGTGCGAGGATGATTTTGTTTTCAATCCATCAGAAGTAAAACGCAAGATGATTTTATATGTAGGAAATTATGGTTGGAAATAATGGATGATCGGAACGATCTCTTCAACAAGATTGACAGGTGTGACAGCATATTAAAATGTTTGGGATAAAAGTCATCTTTTTTATGCATTCACCATAGAGGCAGTCTCAAGACCAGAACGTACTATCTATTTCATGTTCTCCGATATATTGATGGCACAGGTATGCCCCTGCTCCCGGTAACCTGCAGCTTGTTACATTCATGCTAAAATTACTTGATCGTGATGTTCGTAGGTGGATCATGTTTGTACCACATGTGTGTCGCAAGTGCACTGGTTTCAACAGTATGTAATTTGGTGTTAATTTCGAGCCTCTTATGTCTGAAATTTGTGGAGATGAGACTGATCTATACCGTGATGGGAGTTAATACCGGATCCGTCAAATTCGGTTCCACTATCCCGTCACTGGCCCATTTTATCTTCACCAGTGACATCTATCGTGGACATCTATCGTTGCGTTGTGACAAAACAGGCTGATTGGGATGTCCTCTGTTCTTGGGTGTAGGAACGATTGAAGTCGACAGTGCATCGACCCTACCAACGACACGGCTGTCCTAACTCTGGGAGAAACTGAGGTCGGATTTACGGAGAAAGGCGTGCAAGTATGCAGGGAAGGATGCGTTCAATTTCGGCCATTGTCTCAGCAACTGCCAAAATCCTTGGTTGCGTTTGTGTCAAGTCCTGGCCGTAGTCACCAGACGCGCCCGGTTCGCCCCGTGCGTGCGTCACCGGCCGGGCCGCCGCACATCGCCATTGGCGGACGTGAGTCACGTGACCAATCTGCCGGTCACGGCTGAGCGGGCGCGCTCACAAGCTCCGCCATCTGGCCGGCGGACCGCGGCGTCACGTGACTCCAGGTGACCGGCGCAGGACCGCTGGTCTGACGGCCGCGTCACGACACGTCACGACGCGTCACGTGCTGTCTCTGTGGCTCGGTCAGACATCCCGGGCGGCGGTCATGGTCGCCTGCGCTTGGATGGCCGCGCCGATAGACGAGATCGTTTTTTGGGTGTTATCTCATTCATAGGGAAGATTAGCAGCAGCATTCGAGGGCGGGGGTTGATGTCAGGCGAACAAGTGCAGCTGACAGAAGTAATATTGTCCGAGATGGAGATTCATTCTTTTTATATTTTCATTTTCATTTTCCTTTGGTGTAGTTTACTTTCCTCCTCTTTATGGTATATGATATTTGATATATCCTGCATCTGATATATGGTATACGATATTATGTATTATATATGATTGACATATTAATGATTGATATATTGATATACAACTATGAAAAGCATAGTGGACAAGCCATTTAGACTGAATAATCTTGTATTCAAATTATAAGATGTACAGTGGGAAGATGGGAAATTATGTGGGTGATGAATGGGATTGATATAGGTGAGTCACGCTTGTTTTGTTCGATCACGAGTGTGTTACGCAAGATCGAGTGAACGAGGCTAGATATGCTGAGGTAGACAGCTTCTTTAGAACTCTGGATATAGTATTCATTGGGGTGTTTCAGTATTTTTTTTATAGTATTATAGTACTTCCCATTGCGTGCTTAACCCAGACGCCCATGCGGCTCTTAAGTCTTAACACTTGACGACTTCATTACATATGTCTCCATGAAATATGGGTAGCTTTTGGGGTCATTTACATACGGGTCTCTCCAAGGCACATACAATGGCGCCCCTACATTCAATCTCCGCTGGTGTGTGCGTAGAAGATTCACAGGAAACGAATTGCCTGAAGACGCGAGATTCGGTGGCGAAATACTGCAGCCCACATCCCTGCGTTGGCTGCGACTGGACTGTGCGTGCGTCAGCTGCAGGCCAGCGCCAGAGATGCCAGTTTTGCCACGGACACCCACCGCCGTGTACGGACGCTCCGCCGCCCCTCGTCAGTTTTGCCACGGACACCCACCGCCGTGTACGGACGCTCCGCCGCCCCTCGTCAGTTTTGCCGCGGACACCCACCGCCGTGTACGGACGCTCCGCCGCCCCTCGTCAGAACGTGCATTGGTGTTGCTGACTGCTGATGACTGGACGCTCTCGTGCCGACGACGCCGACGTTTCACAGACAGGCATCACCGGACGGCTCGTCTCATTGGAGCCCAGGATTGCCGCGCGCTGCCAAGGAGAGCTCTGGCTGTGGAAGTCGGAACTGACAGAAACGGGGAGCATTCATAACTTCCAAGGTTCATTTACTGTTCATGATCTCCAAAGCTCACGACCTACAAGGATCATGGTCCCCTGTGAAGCAGGCGTGCATCAGTTCTGCCAGTCAACCGGTACAATCCTGCAATCTCATAGCGGAACTTACGGTTTCCAACGTCCAAACCCGGCGTGTGGGATCGATCCCACCCGGCGTGTGGGATCGTCCTGCAACGTGCGCTCAGCTCTTGTTCACCTCGTTAAATCAACTTGGCATAGGTGCGATTGCAGGTACCACTGCAAAGAGCTCATTGTTCAGTGGTGCAGGTACGCCGATAGCGAATGACTTCAGATGATAACGGCAGCCGGCACCGGTTTCCTGTCATCGACTTCGACACAGGCTGGCTGTACAGAACACATCGGTTCCCTGCCGTCAACTTCGACACAGGCTGGCGGTACACCGGCTTACCCCTCGGCGAATGCGGCTCTGGCTTTCTTTCCATTTGAGCTCTCCCCGCCTTTCGCGTTGCTATGTTACATTATGTTTGCCAGGCACTGGACCAGACACTGGACCCCCTGGGTCGACTGCAGTACATCCGACGGATTCTGTTAAATTTCGCCCGATATGCTTATGTCGTGTAGGATTTGGCTGATTGTTCCACACAAAATAGGGCAATGGCAAACCATTTTTCAACTCGATTTAAAGATTGTTAGTCCAAATTCTTGCTTTACAGATCGTGGTCCTGTCTCTAAGCGGAGCTTGTCGCCTGAACGCTTGGCCCATCATCCAATCCATGAACTACAGTTGAACGCAGAATTTTCACCGAGAGTTGAGCGTGCCGTCCATGCAGCGACACGGGCGGGCCAGCTGCCAGCTGACTCCTAGTCGAGAGCTAAATGCGAACGCGTGAAGCGACCCGAACCTGCCTTGCCAGCGACTCGAACCCTGCCTTGCCAGGACAAAGGAGGCCAATGCAAGCCAGCGCTGTTACCATCTGCGCTGGGGCGGCCATTCTGCCGACATTCTCAGTATGTTTCATGTTTATGTTATATCGGTGCCATCTGCGCTGGGGCGGCCATTCTGCCGACATTCTCAGCATGCTTCATGTTTATGTTATGTCGGTGCCATCTGCGCTGGGGCGGCCATTCTGCCGACATTCTCAGCATGCTTCATGTTTGTTATGTCGGTGCCCTTTGGTGAGCGTATCGCTCTGGATAGCTTTTTGGAAGGAAATGCTATAGTGCGCGGGTGTTATGGCTCAGTTTGGGGTCCGAAATATTGTACTGCGCGGGTCTTATGTCTCGCAATTTGGTGTCGCCGTGGTCTTAGAGTTGTCGGCTTGTATTGTTGGCTGAAACTACCCATATTTTCGGAGGAACATAGCGCGATCCTTACCTTCTAATTTACTATTCAGCTGTAATTCGGGCCGATTCAATAGCTCTGCCGGGCCCGTCGTGTGTGCAGAGATGAGAGTTGTCATTGCTACACTGGTGCGTCATCAATCATCACGTGTAATTCGTACCGTGGAGAGGCTGGCTATGCCGCTGGACAAGGAGAATGTGCTCTCCTGTGTACTCTGAGTGCCAGCGGCTGCTTCTTGGAGCCATTGAGCGCCTTCCCAGACCGTTTCAGTCTTGGAAGGTTCTCCTGCTTTTGGCGATGAAAGACGAGTGTTCATGATCGGATGGCGTCAGCTGAGTTTGATTGATGACGACTGACCTCATTCAATTCACATTCGTCCTCACTTTGGAGCTGCCTCAGCGTCATCGGAAATAGCAGGGCTTGGCAGTCATTTTGTGATGTACAGAGATCGATTGGCAGTCATTTTGTGATGTAGAGAGATCGATTGCATAACATCACATTGCGCATCATTCGCTGATGCCTGAAAGGAAACCATACACAATTTTATTTACGATAATTTATGTGTATATATATATATATATATAATGTACGTGTACGTGTATATATAATTTGTGTGTATGTTTGAGTGCGTATACATAGATATTGATGGGATTCTCAGATCCTGTACCTCTCAGCTAGCTACTGGTTTCATTCGGGACGCAGGGCATCCGTTGGATATGATATGTGCAGTTCAATGGTAACGCCTTTAAATCTTGTCAATCGATCATCGGGCACTGGGTACCTACATCACGCATTTCGTTGGCAGCATTCAGCCGTCGTTCGGCGCAGCATTTGACTGATGCATTCTGTACTACGGTACTTGCATTTCACGAAGAAATGACAAGTCCTACAGCACGGCACGGTTAGTCAGCTGTAAGCCCACGTGCACATGCCAGGCCATGGAGTGATACGCCGCGACTCCACTCGGTTTTATGGTCGCCATTAAGCTGTGATATTGGTGTCCAAACTCAATGAGCCTACTTTGACGTCTATAACTAAGACTAGCCGACGCGATCAAATGTGAGTGGCGGGTTGAAGCTGCCAACACGGCAAAGACAGGCATATGCAATGCCTTCGGGCCTCGCGCGTTTAACCTGCGTCACACCACCAGAACCCTATTAGCAGTAGTCGCGAGTTCAGACCCAGTTGTTCCTAAGGTTATTATCATTATGGGTACATGGCTACACACGCACACAGGTTGTCAGCTGACTCCGGTGGTCAACATTGCGTGGATTGTGACATGGCTAATGAGCAATCGTCTGTAAGTTTCGTCAGATTAATTTGCGCACGCAATGTTAAGAGCATTAAATGTTATTTCATCCAGTGTGAAATAGTCGACCTGCGCACACATAATATGCCTCCATGTTAAGGTTTCATTTCCTATGTATTTGGTTTGCAGGCGCCGAATGACTGCCACATAAACAACAAAATAAACGGGACTACTTTTTGTTTCTTTCGGGCACAGTGTGCTTGACCGAAAGGTCAGCTCGGTAATGTACGGACGCTGCTGAGCCTGTGGTGTTACAGGGTGGATCAGGAATGTTTGTGGGGGTACAATTCCTCGGAGGGACGCATTCGGCGGGCAGAATCGGTCAGTGGGGATGGGAATGCATCGAGGCATACTGAACTGAACTGAAAACCTTTTCGACTCAAATGGGGCGCGTTTTCCTCCGAAAAATCTGTCGATCAGGGGGTGATGCGCGCAAGCTTTCCTGAAGGTCGACTTTCCCGGCCGGAGGGGCGCCACCTTTCCATGGGGGGCATATGCCCCCAGTGCCCTCTGTATGTACCTATGTGGTGTTACCGTTTGCTACCGGTGGTATGTGGTGTTACCGGTTTTGTGTTTCACAATGACTGGCTACCTGTTGCCGGCCATTCAGCCTGTACAGTGTACACGTGTCGACTGCCACGTGTAGGGGAGAGTTGTGACCGGGCCTGCTCGTCTCCGGCAGGTGTCGCGAGTACCAGTACCGGTCCGAGCTGCCGGACACGGCCGTCGTCATCTGCTTCCACAACGAGGCGTGGTCGGTGCTGCTGCGCACCGTACATTCGGTCATCGACCGGTCCCCGGAACACCTGCTCAAGGAGGTTATCCTCGTGGACGACTTCTCCGACATGGGTCAGTGTCGATACGGCATCCCGGCCGTCGTGGGCTGTGATTGGGCAGAACGTACTCGCCCCCACTCCACTCCGACTCCAACCCGACACTACTCCAATCCAACTCCAGTCCAACTCCAACTCCACTACGATGCAATTTGAATACAATTTCAATCACAATCCAAATCCAAATATAATCCAAATCACAAAACAAGTACAATTCGAGTACAATTAAAGTACAATTAAAGTACAATTCAGTTACAATTCCAATTAGATTACAATTCGATTGCAATTCGATTACAATTCGATTACAATTACAATTCAATTACAACTTAATTACAATTAAATTGAAATTAAATTTCAATTTAGTTGCAATTCAATTGTACTTCAATTGTAATTCAATTACAATTGAAGTATAGTTCAATTACAATTCAATTATAATTCAACCACAATTCAATTACAATCCCAATACCAATACGAATACAATCGCAATGCAATCCCAATGCAGTTCCAATGCAATCCCAATTCAAATCAAATTCCGTTTCAAATCCAACTCAAATTCAAATCCAACACAAATTCAACTCAAATCGAACCCAAGTGCAACAAATCCAATTCTGATCCGATTTTGATCCAATTTTGATCTGATTTTAATCAAATTTTGATCCAATTTTGATCCAGTTCTGAACGAACTCTGATCCAACTCCACTCCTACCCCTCTTCGATCTCACTCCGACCGTAATGGCCCGGGCAGGAGATCGCCCCGGCGCGACCGCTCTTGACCGACATGGATGTCTGGACAGACGGAGTCACACCCGGCCTCGCCGGTCGCGGCTCTCTCTACAGCTGTCGTGACCCTGAGAGGGCCGTTCGCGGGCGCCGGTGACGGCGGTCGACCTGCGGCCGTTCACGATGTCCGCAGTGGAGAGTTTCGCGCGCTGAGAGCTGCCGTTGGTGCGGCCGTTGCGGCAGCACGCCGCGCCTTGACCCACGTGCTGGCGGTGGCCGTGGCGGTGGCGGCCGGTCCGTTGACCCGCCGGCCCGCCGCACAAGACGCCGGGGCTTGCCTCGGAATCCGATGACGTCAGGATGGCGTGACGTCACAGGGCTATTGTTCGCGCCGACGGGTCGTGCGACCCTGCGGTAGATGGGCGCCTGTGTCCGAGATGCGGCGGCATTGTCGTGGTTTCGTCACGTAGTGGTACGTTTACGATTTGTCGACACTGGTATCTTCGGTGACGCTTGTGGCCACGGTGCCCATCCACGCCTGCTCTCGTCGCCTTTAGTGGCCGGTGATGACGTCATTAGCCGTCAGAGCCAAGCGGTGCGCCGAAGATGTCGGACGACTGATTGTGGGGTTCGTGGATCGACAACCTCTAACGTCACGATGCTCATCGAGTTTGTGTTTGGGAAAGGCGTTTTCTAAACATACCTTGCACAACTTCGTCTCTAGCTTTCCTATTCATGTCATTAAGCTGCTCATCTGGCACATCTCGCCTTGCCCGGGGCCAAGTATGAGCCGTCTCGTTTGCCCTCAGCTGCCCTGGGCTGCTCTGGGCTGCTCTGTCTGCTCTGTCGAGGACGACTTGGGTGACTTCATGTGAGGAGGGGCAGCCCGGGGCCCGCTGCCAGCTGTCCGTGTGCTCGGCCATTCTCACCGATCTCGCAGATGTTGATAATAGCTGTGTCACTGTGGGAAGCCAACGACCTCGCCAGATTCCCGGCGCGTGACTAGACTGTTGTTACGGCTCCCGTCTGCCCTGCCTTGCCCCTTCCACCGTACTGATGTTATCTGCATCCCGAAGCAGCACGCAAGTTAGTCACATCCGAGCATCAAGATCTAGTCCGTCTTGTGTGACGCTCTCGTTCTGCTGCAGAATGCAGAAGATCGCGTTAGCTACGAAGCTTCCTTGTAGCCACGAGGAAAAGTGGTGGTCGGAAGCTCGTGGTGTTCGTGAGGGGCTTAAAACAGTGCTTCATAATTCGAGCAGTGTTTGCGCCGGCGAACGTCGGCCGTAATCCTCACTGTGTGTGCCCGTTGGCGGTAGTCCACGCCGCGGGTGTCCGTTGGCGGTAATCCCGCCGTGGGTGTTTGTCCGCGGTAGTCCACGCCGCGGCTGTCCGTTGGCGATAATCCTCGCCGCGGGTGTCCGTTGGCGGTAATCCCGCCGTGGGTGTTTGTCCGCGGTAGTCCACGCCGCGGGTGTCCGTTGGCGGTAATCCCGCCGTGGGTGTTTGTCCGCGGTAGTCCACGCCGCGGGTGTCCGTTGGCGGTAATCCTCACCGCAGATGTCCGTTGGCGGTAATCCTCACAGCGGATGTCCGTTGGCGGTAATCCTCGCCGTGGGTGTCTTGCGGGCCTGGAGCGGCCCGCGTCGGCCCCAAATGGCTGCGCGCTGGCACGGTGGCGTGAGGTGGGCCGACTGATCCACTCGCGTGTCCACCGTCGGGGATGTGGTCAAATATACCCGGTAGGCTGCTGTGGCCAAGCCGACCCGCCGGCTCAATTCCGACGCTTATTAGTGCCGGCCGGAGCCTGGCGGCCCGATGTATGGTCGATGACGATCGATCTCTGCCTGGACGCTCGTGACACCGAGCTCCCCCGGCTCGGCCCAGGCGTCCGGTCCCGTGACTTCTGGGCCGCCGATTTGTTCCCACAGCCTAGCCCCGCCGCCTCGTCCGGTGACTCTCAGCTCGTCGTTTCGGCGTCGGCGTGACGTATGTATTGTATGTTGCATTGTAATGCATTGCATTCCATATCGATGTGGAGTCCAAAACGATATTTTGTTTTGTCATACCTTAAGTGGTAAAATCTGTACATGTGCGCACCTCCAATACGTGCCAATGTGTGGTGACTAGCGACCTTCAATACGGACACATTCGATAACCAGTTTTCACGGGCTATATTCCTTGACTTGCAACGAAATTCCACTTCAACAAACTGCCACCATCAGCTGTCAGGTGTCTTCCACCGTCAGCCGTCAGGCGTCGGGTTTACAGTCAGGTGTCTGGTTTGCCGTCAGATGTCTTCCACCGTCAGCCGTCAGGCGTCGGGTTTGCAGGACGGCTCTCGGCGGTCAATTACATTTGTTTCTGATTTTACCTCGTGTGTACGGACATTTGCTCTGCGAATTTTTGTATCCCACTCGACAACTTGTAGAACGAGCGTTTTATACATAGGTGCCTGGGAAGCGAGCGTTATATACACGAATGTCTGTGAAACGAGCAGTTATTGCTCCAGCAATATGCGATGCGAGTGGTGCTATGCACTAGAATGAACAAACACCCCTCCCTACCGCCTACCGAGGGGTAGGCGCCCCTCCCAGCGACCCGCGACCCGCGACATTTCAGTTTGGATGGCAGCAGCCCATTTTCAGCGCATCCAGCCTGTGTAGCACACGGGCAACGTTACAGTTGCCTGCAGCTGCTGAAGTAGTTGGTGGCAAAGAAGAGTAGCTAGCTGCTCCCATACATCTTTCTAGAATCTCGTACTAACCGTGCGTGGTTGATATCGCAGTTAAGCAAATCAGCTTCAGAATTATTTTGTTCCCACACATAGAAATAAGCTGTACTCCCCTGCTGCTCACTACGCTTGTCGCCCTATCCAGCATAAATGGCTACTTTACACTGAGTCCGGATGATATAGAACGTGTGTGGCTGTCTGTGGATGGGGGGGGGGCGCACTTACAGCTGTCCAAGTCGGGCCGGTTTGTTCGGCAGCCATTGCGCCATCTGTGAGTGGCCTCCGGGCGGATTATTGCACTAGTCTCCGGTGAGTTGGGTCTTCATTAGTGGGCGAAGAGGAGGCACTCTGTGCGTGTCGCCGATGAGCTGTGTTGGCCGCTCCACCTGGTGTGGGTGGTTAAGGAATTGGCCGCTCCGTCTGGTTTGGATGGTTCAGGAGTTGGCCGCCTGGTGCTCCGCCTGGTGTGGGTGGTTCAGGAGTTGGCCGCTCCGCCTGGTGTGGATGGTTCAGGAGTTGGCCGCTCCGCCTGGTGTGGATGGTTCAGGAGTTGGCCGCTCCGCCTGGTGTGGATGGTTCAGGAGTTGGCCGCTCCGTCTGGTTTGGATGGTTCAGGAGTTGGCCGCCTGGTGCTCCGCCTGGTGTGGGTGGTTCAGGAGTTGGCCGCTCCGCCTGGTGTGGGTGGTTCAGGAGTTGGCCGCTCCACCTGGTGTGGGTGGTTCAGGAGTTGGCCGCTCCACCTGGTGTGGGTGGTTCAGGAGTTGGCCGCTCCACCTGGTGTGGATGGTTCAGGAGTTTGCCGCTCCACCTGGTGTGGGTGGTTCAGGAGTTGGCCGCCTGGTGCTCCGCCTGGTGTGGGTGGTTCAGGAGTTGGCCGCTCCGCCTGGTGTGGATGGTTCAGGAGTTGGCCGCTCCGTCTGGTTTGGATGGTTCAGGAGTTGGCCGCCTGGTGCTCCGCCTGGTGTGGGTGGTTCAGGAGTTGGCCGCTCCGCCTGGTGTGGATGGTTCAGGAGTTGGCCGCTCCGTCTGGTTTGGATGGTTCAGGAGTTGGCCGCTCCACCTGGTGTGGATGGTTCAGGAGTTTGCCGCTCCACCTGGTGTGGGTGGTTCAGGAGTTGGCCGCCTGGTGCTCCGCCTGGTGTGGGTGGTTCGGGAGTTGGCCGCTCCGCCTGGTGTGGATGGTTCAGGAGTTGGCCGCTCCGCCTGGTGTGGGTGGTTCAGGAGTTGGCCGCTCCGCCTGGTGTGGGTGGTTCGGGAGTTGGCCGCTCCGCCTGGTGTGGGTGGTTCAGGAGTTGGCCGCTCCGCCTGGTGTGGGTGGTTCGGGAGTTGGCCGCTCCGCCTGGTGTGGATGGTTCAGGAGTTGGCCGCTCTGTCTGGTGTGGATGGTTCAGGAGTTGGCCGCCTGGTGCTCCGCCTGGTGTGGGTGGTTCGGGAGTCAGCCGCTCCGCCTGGTGTGGGTGGTTCAGGAGTTGGCCGCTCCGTCTGGTGTGGGTGGTTCAGGAGTTGGCCGCTCCGTCTGGAGTGGGTAGTTCAGGAGTTGGCCGCCTGGTGCTCCGCCTGGTGTGGGTGGTTCGGGAGTTGGCCGCTCCGCCTGGTGTGGGTGGTTCAGGAGCAGCGCGCGCCGACCAGCCGCAGTTCGGGGAGACGGCGATAAAGAGGGCGTGCCAATTCTCGATGGATGAGGCGCAGTGAACGCCGAAGATCGACGCCCGAACGACTTTCTTGCCATCGAGTGTAGTCGCTGAGGAAATTGGAAGAAGTTTGACGGCACCGGCACGTGGTTATTGGAACGGAGAATTATCTGACTGACGCGATGGACAAAACAACAATCGGTACGGAGATTCTGCATTTGATAGGGACCTCTCAAGTTGGCGCAGGGAGCTTCATCATTTACATCAGCAGCTTGTGACTTATTCTGGTGGTGACCCCTGTTACCGATGAAACACATTGCACATAACACCGCTGCAATAAAACACGAAATGCAGCACACGTCACAATTTGGGACGCCTAGCCTGGCTACCTTCATATCCCTTTCCTCAACTTTAAACCCGGCAACTCCCCAGATAATAAGTTATCTTCCTCGGCCGAGAACCCCGAGATCTCTTCGACTGCGCGCCTCACGTCACGTTCGATAACATTAGCCAGATGATTGTGACAGTCCTGGTCACGTTGAGTGTGGCGTTGCCACCCAAGCCTACGAAACTCGATCTGCGTCGGGTGGCAATCGCAAGCCGCCGAGACATTCAGTTGCAGGCGCAGCTGGCCGCACGCGATGGTTCGTGGAAGCCCGGAGAAGCCCGAGGTCACCCTGGGGACCTGAGCGGCTGCTAAGCGTGCACGTGCAGTGTTCACGTGTGCGCCGCTCGGTCCAGGGTCGCTCCCACCCTGTCGGACAGTCCCACTGCTGCGCATCATCGCCGGGTCAAGGACCGGCACTAACCTGCCAGCCGAGCTTCGTCCAAGGTCGCCGAATGTCTAATCCCCGACAGAGCGCTTGGCGTGCGTGGTGAGGAAGAGCATGCGCCGTGCCGGGTCATCTGGTGCTGGAGGTCGGTCGCGGCGTGGCAGGGTCGGCAGGTGTTTCCGCGTGCTGAAGCCACAAACAACAATTCGGGATAAGGCCGGGCAAGGCTGGCGTTTCCGAGACGGCCGTGACGTGCGGTTGCACGGTGTGTTGAAAACAGCTCGGCCACGTCTGCTGTGAGGTCCAGGCGGTGAAGACTGCACTGGCTGGCCGGTCATTGGCAGGGTGTTCAGTGCTCACTGATTGTAGCGTTCGCATAAAACGGTACCTGATGTTTGGGATGTGGATACGGTGATTACGTTCGGGGTGGTAGGGGTAGAATAGTGGTAGGGTTGGTTCCGGAGGGTTAACTGAGCGACCACGGAGCGGGTGCCGATCGTTCGGGATTCCTTCTCTGATTAGCTGGACGCCCCGGGCGGGCTGTTTGTCCACAGAGGGACGGCTGGCGGGCAGGGTGAAGCGAGGAATTTGAAGGATGGGAAGTGCGACGGCAAGACTCCCAACCACGGAAACGTTCCCGTTTGAGAAGTTTGATTCCAGGCAACTTTTTGATCGGAGCGGGAAGCGAGCGTGGAGCACAAGTGAACGGATGCAAGGTGGATATTAAAGACCGGTGTTTCTTTCGGTCAGCGAGGATGACAAGTCATAAGTCGCCGAAATTAATCAATGGATTGTGAAAGTGGAAGCAAAACCACATCGGTAGGTATGAGCCGAGATATGAGAAGATAAGAGAAGATAGATCAGAGAAGTTGAACGGACTGTGAGATATGTACCTACTACCTACCTACCTACCTACCTCGTAGATACAGGCCCCGGTAGGTACATTGTCACCTGGAAAGACTCCTGCGTGCTCATATTTCAACATGGCACCTTCTAATATTGGAATTATTGGCAAGTATGACTGAGTTAACAATGAAAAATGGTTCAGGCCAAGGCTTCCGTGCGTTGCCAAAATAGATGACATTTGATGGATGTGAAAACAAATTATAGGATATAATTAACCTAAACTAGGAGGCTGTGGCTCAAGACATGTTGCTAAGAAGCTGAACGCATACCAAAGCATCAATACCCTAAATTTAGGTCCTGAAATTATGATTCTTGCTGTTTATATTCAATGGAAAATCACTTGCTTTTCTTGACACTCATGACACCGAATCGCCCTCATATTCATCGCTGTGGATAGGCCGTGGACAATTAAGATGCATGTACATAGCATTCTGTGACTTTCACACGCGGATACCTTACCCTCGACGCTTCATAGCATTCTGTGACTTTCACACGCGGATACCTTACCCTCGACGCTTCGCGATTGACGGAAAGTAGCGAAGCGATCGCAAGCTTTACCTGCGCGCTGACATGCTATTTCATCCATGCGGGTGTTGTTTAGGTCCCAATTTACGCTGCATGGCGATGCTGACGACGTTAGCATTCCTGGGCGCTGCATGACTACTTCAGTCGATGCGCCCCTAAACTCCAATAAACGAACAAACAAATGTTGACATTCCAAACGTGAGCCAGTTGTGGAGTTCAGAGAAGTTGAATCACGCTATTCGCCAAGACAGGAACCAGGGGCAATTACCACCGAGTGTTGATGTCTGAACGCAGGCTAAATTGAATCTGTCTGAATCACTGCTGTCTTTGGTATTCCTGTCACTGTCAAGTGTGCCCCAAAATGTCTAATGGATTCTGAGTGGTCGTCAGGGCGAACGTCGGCAGGAGTAGGACTAAGCCCTCCTCATGGGACTTCTATGTTTGTATACCACTGGCATTCACACCCGGGGCTGGACATCGCTGACCGTTTGGATGCCAGCTTGTTCTAGTGAAGCTTTCACTAATAGCATCAGAACTAACTAAAATAGTCTGATGTTTTGCTTAGATACACAATTATCCCACGCACCACCATGCTATATATATATATATATATATATATATATATATATATATATATATATATATATATATATATATATATATATATATATATATATATATGTATATATATGTAATCTTCCAAATGTAATTCAGTGTTAGTCAGAAGCGAATATTGGTGCTGATGATTTATGTAAAATATATGTTCCTGCTTGTGCCTTTGTAACAGCTGCTACGACAAAAGGACAAAAACTGAACATTGGTGCCATTTGATGTTACTCATGTTTCTAAGTATCGGTTCCCTGCTTGCCTGCTTTAGATTCAATGCTTAGATCGTCGCAGGTTACTGATCGCCCGGAACATTAGGCTTGGGGTATTCATCGGAACATTAGGCTTGAAGGTATCTATCGGAACATTAGGCTTGGATGTATCCATCGTTTTCACGTCTTCGCTATATAGTTGCTTATTTAAAGTTCCCTATTTGTCGAAGACAGCATGGTGACGACGAATATGTTAAGAAATCTGCATCAGTCTTGCATCGGTTCAGTGCCGATAGGATGTGGTAGTACGAAAGAATTGCGGTAGAAATTGGAAAAGGAAAAACATGCAGGATGGATGTTTTGCGTCTGGATGGGCCTGCAAATTTATCTTCTACTTATGTCTGCATTGCCTAATGCAGATATCCGATGTGCGGGATAATTTGAAAGTGTGTCGGTGTCACATTTACCTCCCCTGAAGGTTCAGTCGGCCCGATCGTTTCATCTTCCAGCCAGAAGACGCCGACTCCGAGCCTCACTAGCTGGTTTATATTTCGACCTCTCCCGACCGCTGGTCTAGGAATTTGAGACATGACTGTATCGTTTTAGTAACTCTGCGCTCTGCCCAGTAATATAGGTATGCATGGTTTTCACCTTGTCGATCGTAAGCTAATGTAAGCGATTAAGCTACTGATTAAGCTACTAATTACTGACTGATTACTGATTAAACTATTGATTAAAAGCGCAAGCCGTAGATGATGGAATGACAGGTTTTTCTGATTGACCCTGATTTTGAATGCTGTCTATCCATGATGTTTCCCATGGCATGTCAAGAGCTGACATAAGTATTTTCTGAAGCTTAATGGGTAATCACAAAGCTGGGAGAATAGTCCTTCGAAACACGATGAGGTTGCATCCTCTTCTCCATCATGTGTGCTTCATGGCACACATGGCCATGGCATATTTGCATGAACTTAGCTTGCAACAGAGTCTAGTCATCGAATCAAGTTCACACTTGTCTAGAAGATAAATGCGATCAGTTTGCGCTCCGTTAGATGACGTGGCAGATTAATACCATTCTGGAGGTCTATCCTGAATTTGTTGAACCGGGAGCTTTAAGGCAAATTACACCAATAAGCACAGAAACTCGCGCAATCACTTAGCACCCTGATTAGTGCGACGTCGAAACCTCTACCGGTGGCTTTCAGCTGACAACTGCTGGAGAAAAACTGTCCAACGATTGAAAGCCCCTTCCGGCAATCTGTCTTCAGCATATCAGTAATTTAGTGAATTGGTCTGTCCGGTCTGCCGGCCTCTCAGCGTATGTCGGCAGCCCGTGATCGGTAGGCCGGCCGGCTTGTGTGGCGGCTGGCCGCCGTCTGTCCGGTCTGCCGGCCTCTCAACATGTGTCGGCAGCCCGTGATCGGTAGGCGGGCCGGCTTGTGTGGCGGCTGGTCGCCGGTTGGTGGGTTGGCGACAGGATGCGTGCAGAGTGGACGGCTGATCTTGGGTCAGTACGCGACCTCGTTAGTGTGTGGTGTGGCTGCAGCTGGATTGTGCCGCCGCCGTTGCCAGCTGAAGAATCGCATGCGACGTCAACACGCCACCTTATTGACGCGCCGTCCCCATACCTCCGCTAATTACAAGCCACTCACTCCGTCCGCTCCGAGTTATTAACTAGCGCCACTCTGGCATTTGACTGTGTGCCAGCCACTCTTCACTGGCCACATGTGACTCTGACACATTACTCAGGCCAGTGTGCTGACGCTCATCCTGACACCGACCCCTACTCGGGCCATGATCTGGCTTCTGGCCCTGACCGCGATCCCGACCCCGACCCCGACCCTGACCCTGACCTTGACCTTGACCTTGACCCTGACCTTGACCCTGACCTTGACCCTGACCCTGACCCTGACCCTGACCCTGACCCTGACCCTGACCCTGACCCTGACCATACCATCAAACGGACTTCGTGTCTAGCTTTCACCCATTGGGTCATTCCTGACGGCCG
Organism: Ashinkailepas kermadecensis; assembly: GCA_034440615.1. Classification (NCBI taxonomy): domain Eukaryota; kingdom Metazoa; phylum Arthropoda; class Thecostraca; family Neolepadidae; genus Ashinkailepas; species Ashinkailepas kermadecensis. Next base: position 187,903 of record JAOTOM010004003.1, read on the forward strand.
ATTGCCGCGCCATGCGACTCATTTTTGCCTTGTCACCTGACACCTTGTCACCTGACACCTTGTCACCTGACACCTTGTCACCTGACACCTTGTCACCTGACACCTTGTCACCTGACACCTTGTCACCTGACACCTTGTCACCCGACACCTTGTCACCTGACACCTTGTCACCTGACACCTTGTCACCCGACACCTTGTCACCCTGACACCTTGTCACCTGACACCTTGTCACCTGACACCTTGTCACCTGACACCTTGTCACCTGACACCTTGTCACCTGACACCTTGTCACCTGACACCTTGTCACCTGACACCTTGTCACCTGACACCTTGTCACCTGACACCTTGTCACCTGACACCTTGTCACCTGACACCTTGTCACCTGACACCTTGTCACCTGACACCTTGTCACCTGACACCTTGTCACCTGACACCTTGTCACCTGACACCTTGTCACCTGACACCTTGTCACCTGACACCTTGTCACCTGACACCTTGTCACCTGACACCTTGTCACCTGACACCTTGTCACCTGACACCTTGTCACCTGACACCTTGTCACCTGACACCTTGTCACCTGACACCTTGTCACCTGACACCTTGTCACCTGACACCTTGTCACCTGACACCTTGTCACCTGACACCTTGTCACCTGACACCTTGTCACCTGACACCTTGTCACCTGACACCTTGTCACCTGACACCTTGTCACCTGACACCTTGTCACCCGACACCTTGTCACCCGACACCTTGTCACCCGACACCTTGTCACCTGACACCTTGTCACCCGACACCTTGTCACCCGACACCTTGTCACCTGACACCTTGTCACCTGACACCTTGTCACCTGACACCTTGTCACCTGACACCTTGTCACCCGACACCTTGTCACCCGACACCTTGTCACCCGACACCTTGTCACCCGACACCTTGTCACCTGACACCTTGTCACCTGACACCTTGTCACCTGACACCTTGAGCCTGCCGCTCGACTCCAGACCGCTATGAACTCACGATTGATTGCTCATGACTCCTGATTCGGACGCCCTACTTTCGAGCTCATTTTTTTCCTGCTTCCCAGCCCAAATCTCTGATCCTCGACTCAGTAGCATGGATTTCACTACGGGAAATTGTGGTGGTGGGTGAGTTATGGAGTCACTCTCGAATTCTACGTCCAAGAACGGTATATTTTGCTTAAGCAAAGCATAGCTCTATTGGTACATACTCGTCCCCCCCCCCGATACCCGTATGATAACTTATAGCCACTCGGAGGTATGCCACCCTGGGGTACGCTGGTGTTCGGTGCCCACGAGTGCCACATGGGCCGGCACCGGCGCGTGCCGTGTCTGGTTACGTCCGAACGTGCCGTCCTGCCGGCGACAGGAGCTCGTCCTGTCCTGTCTGTCTGTCTGGTCTGTCTGTCTGTATGGTTTCCGTCCTGTCTGGTTACGTCCGAACGTGCCGTCCTGCCGGCGACAGGAGCTCGTCCTATCCTGTCTGTCTGTCTGGTCTGTCTGTCTGTATGGTCTCCGTCCTGTCTGGTTACGTCCGAACGTGCCGTCCTGCCGGCGACAGGAGCTCGTCCTGTCCTGTCTGTCTGTCTGGTCTGTCTGTCTGTACGGTCTCCGTCCTGTCTGGTTACGTCCGAACGTGCCGTCCTGCCGGCGAGAGGAGCTCGGCCTGTCCTGTCTGTCGGTCTGGTCTGTCTGTCTGTATGGTCTCCGTCCTGTCTGGTTACGTCCGAACGTGCCGTCTTGCCGGCGACAGGAGCTCGTCCTGTCCTGTCTGTCTGTCTGGTCTGTCTGTCTGTACGGTCTCCGTCCTGTCTGGTTACGTCCGAACGTGCCGTTCTGCCGGCGACAGGAGCTCGGCGTGTCGGATCTCGGGGGAGCTGGGCCGCGACCCCGGAAAATTGGCGCCGAGAGCACGCCGAGTACGGTCGGCGAGTCGGCCCGCCACCGGTGCTGTCTGTTCGGCGGCTTCTATGTCGTGTGCGGCCGTTCCTCTGTCGTGTGCGGCGGCTTCTCTGTCGCGTGTGGTCGCTCCTCTGTCGTGTGTGGCGGCTTCTCTGTCGCGTGTGGCGGCTCCTCTGTCGTATGCGGCGGCTTCTCTGTCGTGTACGGCGGCTCCTCTGTCGTGTGCGGCGGCTTCTGTCATGTGCGGCCGCTCCTCTGTCGTGTGCGGCGGCTTCTCTGTCGTGTGCGGCGGCTTCTCTGTCGTGTGCGGCCGCTCCTCTGTCACGTGTGGTCGCTCCTCTGTCGCGTGTGGTCGTTCCTCTGTCGTGTGTGGCGGCTTCTCTGTCACGTGTGGCCGCTCCTCTGTCGTGTGCAGCGGCTTCTCTGTCGTGTGCGGCGGCTTCTCTGTCGTGTGCGGCCGCTCCTCTGTCGCGTGTGGTCGCTCCTCTGTCGTGTGTGGCGGCTTCTCTGTCGCGTGTGGTCGCTCCTCTGTCGTGTGCGGCGGCTTCTCTGTCGTGTGCGGCCGCTCCCTGTCGTGTGTGGCGGCTTCTCTGTCGTGTGTGGCGGCTCCTCTGTCGCGTGTGGCGGCTCCTCTGTCGTGTGCGGCGGCTTCTCTGTCGCATGTGGCGGCTTCTCTGTCGCGTGTGGCGGCTCCTCTGTCGTTTGCGGCGGCTTCTCTGTCGTGTGCGGCCGCTCCTCTGTCGTGTGCGGCGGCTTCTCTGTCGTGTGCGGCGGCTCCTCTGTCGTGTGCAGCCGCTCCTCTGTCGTGTGCGGCGGCTTCTCTGTCGTGTGCGGCGGCTTCTCTGTCGTGTGCGGCGGCTCCTCTGTCGTGTGCAGCCGTCTCTGTCGTGTGCAGCCGCTCCTCTGTCGTGTGCGGCCGCTCCTCTGTCGTGTGCGGCGGCTTCTCTGTCGTGTGCGGCGGCTCCTCTGTCGTGTGCAGCCGCTCCTCTGTCGTGTGCGGCCGCTCCTCTGTCGTGTGCGGCGGCTTCTCTGTCGTGTGCGGCGGCTCCTCTGTCGTGTGCAGCCGCTCTCTGTCGTGTGCAGCCGCTCCTCTGTCGTGTGCGGCGGCTTCTCTGTCGTGTGCGGCGGCTCCTCTGTCGTGTGCAGCCGCTCCTCTGTCGTGTGCGGCGTCTCTGTCGTGTGCGGCGGCTTCTCTGTCGTGTGCGGCGGCTCCTCTGTCGTGTGCAGCCGCTCCTCTGTCGTGTGCGGCGGCTTCTCTGTCGTGTGCGGCGGCTCCTCTGTGTGTGCGGCCGCTCCTCTGTCGTGTGCAGCCGCTCATCTGTCGTGTGCGGCCGCTCCTCTGTCGTGTGCGGCGGCTTCTCTGTCGTGTGCGGCGGCTCCTCTGTCGTGTGCGGCGGCTCCTCTGTCGTGTGCGGCCGCTCCTCTGTCGTGTGCGGCGGCTTCTCTGTCGTGTGCGGCGGCTCCTCTGTCGTGTGCAGCCGCTCTCTGTCGTGTGCGGCGGCTTCTCTGTCGTGTGCGGCGGCTCCTCTGTCGTGTGCAGCCGCTCTCTGTCGTGTGCAGCCGCTCCTCTGTCGTGTGCGGCGGCTCTCTGTCGTGTGCAGCCGCTTCTGTCGTGTGCGGCGGCTCCTCTGTCGTGTGCGGCGGCTCCTCTGTCGTGTGCAGCCGCTCCTCTGTCGTGTGCAGCCGCTCCTCTGTCGTGTGCGGCGGCTCCTCTGTCGTGTGCAGCCGCTCCTCTGTCGTGTGCGGCGGCTCCTCTGTCGTGTGCGGCCGCTCCTCTGTCGTGTGCGGCGGCTCCTCTGTCGTGTGCGGCGGCTCCTCTGTCGTGTGCGGCGGCTCCTCTGTCGTGTGCAGCCGCTCCTCTGTCGTGTGCAGCCGCTCCTCTGTCGTGTGCGGCGGCTCCTCTGTCGTGTGCAGCCGCTCTCTGTCGTGTGCGGCGGCTCCTCTGTCGTGTGCAGCCGCTCCTCTGTCGTGTGCGGCGGCTTCTCTGTCGTGTGCGGCGGCTCCTCTGTCGTGTGCAGCCGCTCCTCTGTCGTGTGCAGCCGCTCCTCTGTCGTGTGCGGCCGCTCCTCTGTCGTGTGCGGCGGCTTCTCTGTCGTGTGCGGCGGCTCCTCTGTCGTGTGCAGCCGCTCCTCTGTCGTGTGCGGCGGCTTCTCTGTCGTGTGCGGCGGCTCCTCTGTCGTGTGCAGCCGCTCCTCTGTCGTGTGCGGCGGCTTCTCTGTCGTGTGCGGCGGCTCCTCTGTCGTGTGCAGCCGCTCCTCTGTCGTGTGCGGCGGCTCCTCTGTCGTGTGCGGCGGTCCTCTGTCGTGTGCGGCGGCTCCTCTGTCGTGTGCAGCCGCTCTCTGTGTCCTGTCGTGTGGCGGCTTCTCTGTCGTGTGCGGCGGCTTCTCTGTCGTGTGCGGCCGCTCCTCTGTCGTGTGCGGCGGCTTCTCTGTCGTGTGCGGCGGCTCCTCTGTCGTGTGCAGCCGCTCCTCTGTCGTGTGCGGTCGCGGTGGCCCGTCAGAGCGTGTGGTTGGTGGTCGTCTGGCCGGCATTTGTCCGTGCCAGTCGATGTTATGGAATAAAGGCGAAAAGATATTGTGTAATTGTTGAGATACCTACCCGTCACCCGCAAAGGGACCAAAGCCAGCTTGTGTAGTTTGATTGCTAGGATGGTGTTTAAACACGACCTCAACTTGCTAGTATCGTCTACAGTTTTTGAAAATTCAGCAGTCAGCTCATGGTAGTAGGTACTAGTCCTGCCCTCCGGAACTGAACCCGGGCTCCCGGAATGCTATCAGCCGCGATACCACCGAGGTACGGGGGACGAACCCGGGCTCCGGAATACTATCAGCCGCGATACCACCGAGGTACGGGGACGCACGGCACGCGCCGTTCGTCCCCCAACTGCGGTGCTAAGTGTATCGTCAGCTGTCGATGCTGGGGAATGTCAATGCAAAACGACTTTGTTCGAACAAAGAGACTACTTCAGGGGAAATATTGTGATTAAAGTTGGTAAATATCAATATGAACAGACTAGATCTGGCTCTGAGCGGACAATTAGAACATGAAATGATGCATTACACTATTCAGTCATAGGTCAACGTCCACACTTAACAAGGGGACGAGTGGTCTAGGGGTAAGATGCTCGTCTTACAATCGAAAGGTTGTGGGTTCGAGTCTTACCTGTCGCTACTCTTCGCCCGTGACCAATCGGCGTGAGAGATTGGCGACGCTACATGACTCAACGGTCGACGTGTCGTAAAACCAATAACCAACCAACCACACTTAACAAGACCCAGAGGGCACCATCTGGGTTAAGCCTGTAAAGGGAAGATACTATAAGTCTGGACAAAAAGATACTCAACATCCTAACCAATACTATATCATAAATTATAAGAAAGCTATCTACCAACATCCTACCCACTCAGCCACCCACCTATATCACCCCATCCACCTCTAATTAAGACTCAAAGACAAGATTATCCAACCCAAATGACCTGTGCACCCTATTTTTAAATGCATTCAATGATGGACTCCCCACAACATTAGCAGGCAGACTATTCCATTGATCAACCACCCTTTGGCTGAAGACCTGTTGTCGTTTACAAGGGCGTCGCCACCGGGGGGGGGGGCAGTCGCCCCCCTGTCGTGAGACTGGGGGGGGGGCGCCGCCCCTCCCCCTGAAATTTGAGCAGGCCCCTATCCGGAAATGCACAGGAAAAAAAAGTGAGCAAGGAGGCCGACGAGACATGAGAGGAGGCCTCCAAGACGTGAGAGGAGGCCCCTAATTCGAAGAAGGAGTCACCTAGGAGAAGATAGCAGGCCCCAGAAATCAAGAGAGTGCCAACAATTGGCACGGAGGCCCCCAGGAATGCAAAGGAGGCCCCCATGATTGAAAAGGAGGCCCCCGTGATTACAAAGGAGGCCCCCAGGATTGTAAAGGAGACCCACAGGATTGCAAAGGAGGCCTCCAGGATTGCAAAGGAGGCCCCCGTGATTACGAAGGAGGCCCCCATGATTGCAAAGGAGGCCCCCAGGATTGCAAAGGAGGCCCCCAGGATTGCAAACGAGGCCCCCAGGATTGCAAAGGAGGCCCCCAGGATTGCAAAGGAGGCCCCCAGAATTGCGAAGGAGGCCCCCAGGATTGCAAAGGAGGCCCCCAGGATTGCAAAGGAGGCCCCCAGGATTGCAAAGGAGGCCCTCAGGATTGCAAAGGAGGCCCCCATGATTGCAAAGTAGACCCCAGGATTCCGAATGATGCCTCCAGGCTAGCGAAGGATGCCTCCAGGCTAGCGAAGGAGGCCCCCAGGATTGCAAAGGAGGCCCCATGATTGCAAAGGAGGCCCCCAGGATTGCGATGGAGGCCCCCAGGATTGCAAAGGAGGCCCACGGGATTGCAAAGGAGGCCCCAGGATTGCAAAGGAGGCCCCCCAGGATTGCGAAGGAGGCCCCCAGGATTACAAAGGAGGCCCCCAGGATTGCAAAGGCCCACAGGATTACAAAGGAGGCCCCAAGAATTGCAAAGGAGGCCCCCAGAATTGCAAAGGAGGCCCCCAGGATTGCAAATGACTCCAGGATTGCAAAGGAGGCCCCCATGATTGCAAAGGAGGCCCTAGGATTCCAAATGAGACCCCCAGGATTGCGAAGGATGCCTCCAGGCTAGCGAAGGAGGCCCCCCAGGATTGCAAAGGAGGCCCCCAGGATTGTAAAGGAGGCCCCAGGATTGCAAAAGAAGCCCTCAGGATTTCAAAGGAGGCCCCTGTGATTACAAAGGAGGCCCCCATGATTGCAATGAAGGCCCCCATGATTGCAAAGGAGGCCCCCAGGATTGCAAAGGAGGCCCCCAGGATTGCAAAGGAGGCCCCCAGGATTGCAAAAGAGGCCACCAGGATTGCAAAAAGGCCCCCATGATTGCAAAGGAGGCCACCAGGATTGCAAAGGAGGCCACCAGGATTGCAAAGGAGGCCCCCAGGATTGCAAGGGAGGCCCCAAAGATTGCAAAAGACTCCAGGATTGCAAAGGAGGCCCCATGATTGCAAAGGGAGCCCTCATGATTGCAAAGGAGGCCACCAGGATTGCAAAGGAGGTCCACAGGATTGTCAAGGAGGCCTCCAGGATTGCAAAGGAGGCTCCCGTGATTACAAAAGAGGACCCCATGATTGCAAAGGAGGCCCCCAGGATTGCAAAGTCCCACAGGATTACAAAAGAGGCCCCCAGGATTGCAAAGGAGGCCCACAGGATTGTCAAGGAGGCCTCCAGGATTGCAAAGGAGGCCCACAGGATTACAAAGGAGGCACCAGGATTGCAAAGGAGGCCCACAGGATTATCAAGGAGGCCCCCAGGATTGCAAAGGAGGCCCCCAGGATTGCAAAGGAGGCCCCCAGGATTGCAAAGGAGGCCCACAGGATTACAAAGGAGGCCCCCAGGATTGCAAAGGAGGCCCACATGATTGTCAAGGAGGCCTCCAGGATTGCAAAGGATGCCCACAGGATTATCAAGGAGGCCCCCTGGATTGCAAAGGAGGCCTACAGGATTGTCAAGGAGGCTATCACATCAAGACCTTTAAAAAATAGAACTCTATATCCAAAAGTTCACACCGAGACTCGATCGAATTGACCCCAGCACCGGAAAATTAAGAACAGTTCCGGCAAAAATTACCCGGAGGGCTTTTATACTCCGAAAGGTGCCATCGGCTGAACAAAAAACTCCTTCGGTGGCCGCAGTGGCATATCAAAGGGGCAAATGCCCCTCCCTCCTAAGAGGGATATGCTCCCAAGAATCGAGCCGAGGCCCCCAAAAGTCGCGCTGGGGCCACACAAATTCGCGTCGGTCCACCAGAATTCGCGTAGGGGCTCCAAGTAAATGCGGCGGGCCCCAGAAAACTCGCTCCGAGTCCCGAAAATCTGCAACAGGAACCGCCAAGATCGCGTTGGGGCCACAGCTAAGTACAACGCGCCCCGCAAACTCGAACCGTTCCCACCAAATATCGCGCTCGGACCCATAATTCCCATCGGTAGTACCACAAATTTGGTCTGGGCATCAAAAATTCACGTCGGGGCTGCCAACAATTGGCGTCTAGGGCTCCACATAAGCACCGTGTGACCCCCAAAGTCGCATCGGTATCCGAAAAAGAAAGCCGGAGCCCTCCAAAATAAGGAGGGATTCCAAAAAAAAAGTCCGGGTCAGGAAAATGGTTCTGGAGCACCGAACATATCATCAGACACGACCCATTTCGATACTTCCGGCCATCACAAAAATCGTAGAACGTGTTGTGCAGAGACAGCTTTACCAGTACATTGAGGAAAATTACTTGCTTTCGGACGCACAACACGGTTATCGAAAGCAACATTCTACCGAATCAGCACTTCATGTAATCACCGACACAGCACTACGAGCAATGGATCGCGGTGAAATCTCGATTATGGTACTCCTAGATCTCTCAAAATGCTTCGATGTCGTCCCACATTCCAAATTACTCGAAAAACTAGAAGCCTATGGAATACATACGGACTGGTTCCGCAGCTACCTCGCCGGCCATACACAGCAGGTGCAGATGAGCAGACACGAGTCCGGCGCGGGCCGGTGCAGGGCCGAGCTGTGCAGGGGCGCAGCCGGATGCGTCTGTGGGGCTGGGGGAGGCAACCTCTAAAAAACTCAGGCCATCAAAACTGGAATTTTCCGGGGGGGAGCGCTTTCTTGTATTTTGTATCATGTATGCTAATGATCTGAGCATGTGCATCGGCGACGACGTGACTACTGTGACGTACGCTGATGACTCATCCCTGATCATTAGTGGCAAAAAGCGGGACTTGAATTTAATCATCCAGCGCATGGAAGCCGCCCTCAGCTCTGCCTACCAATGGTTCTGCCACAATGGCATGAAGGTAAACACCGCGAAGACGCAGATGGTTGTCCTCGGCACGCAGGCCATGCTCCGTGACCTGCCACCGGTCACTCTAAATTTTTGTGGAACAACTATTTCGGACTCACGAGCTGCAAAATGTCTCGGCCTCACCATCGATCGTTACCTCACCTATCAGGCTCACATTGACGCGACTGCCAAAAAAGCAACAGGTATTCTCATGGTCCTAATTCATGCGCGTCATGTCATACCACATTCGGCTCTAAAACTCATAGTAGAATCGTTAGCAGTATCAGTTGTACGATACTGTACCTCTGTGTATGGCTCGGCGGGCGCGACACAGGTGCGACGCGTGCAGAAGATAATTAACTTCTGCGCGCGAGTAGTGACTGGGAGGCGGCGTTACTCCCACATCTCTGATGCGCTGGAGCAGATGGGCTGGTTGCGCGCGTGTCAGCTGACCACCTACCATACTGTCTCTTTTCTGGAACGTGTACTAGTGTCAGGGCAGCCCGCCACCCTCCGTGCGAGCATTGGTCCCCGGGGCCGGGAATTGCACGGGCGAGAGACCCGACGCGCCTACCATCTAACCCTCCACCAAATAAGGACGGAGTCGGGTCGCCGGAGGCTGTGTTACCGGGCTGTCCTGGCACTTAATGAGACGGGACTCGCTCCCGGAATTCCCCAATTCAAGGTGAAATTGAAGGCGGGGATTTTGGCAACAGGGGATGGTGTGGCGTGACGGTCAACTATGTGGTGCGGCGAGGCTGTTGCTGTTTATGTGTGTATGTTTTATGGTGTGTTTTTATTTTTAATTGATCGTACACCTACTTTCCATTTTATCGCTTTTAGTATTCGACGTGGCATTGTGAAAAACCGTTTTACTAACCATGTGAATTGGACCTCTGCCGAATAAATGAGATTGAGATTGAGATGCCTTGAAAAATTGCGTACGGCATCGAAAAACATACCGGAGCTCGAAGAAAATCGAGGTGAGATGGAAAAACATGGCGCCAGGGACTCGAAAAATCAGGCCGAGATTCGGAATTTAAAGAAAATTCAGAAGAGGTCCACAAAAATCGCGTTGACCCCAGATAACTGGCGTTGGGTCCCCGGAACCACGCGCCTGGGCGCGATAAGTTGCGCTAAGACCCAGAAATATCGCACCGAAGACCCAAAATCGTACTGGGCCCCACAAATGTGCGTCAGAAGCCCCAAATAAACACAGCGGGACCCTAAGAGCACAACGGGGACCGAAAATGTAACTGGCCCTCCAAAGCGCAGTCTCGCAAAAAGCGACAGGGCCCTAAAACATGCGTTGCAGCCATAAATAAATATAGCGGGAACTCTTAAAAAAACACACAAAAACACCGGAAGCTCTCAAGGCACACAGGGGCCATGCGACCGCACAAGGGCCTGAAAAGAGGCTGGGGTCGCAATAAGCAACATGGTCCCAGAACGAACAAAAATACCGGGCTCTAAATAAATACATTGAGATCATTGAAAGCGCCCCGACAACTAAGAAAAATCATCTGTGCACAAAGAAGCAACAAACCCTAAAACGGGCAGCAGTTTCGAAAATGCATTGGGCCTCGAACAAAAATGGATTGGAGCCCTAAGACACATCCGTAGACGAAGAAATACGAAACGGGTCCAAAGAAGTACACTCAGGCAGGGCCTCGGTTCGGTAGCCAACCTGAAAGCATGTTTAATCAATGATATGAGGTGCATCAAAGCTCAGCGGGTATCCGCATTTCTTCATCATAAAATATGAGAAGTAGGGAACTAATGATCGAATTTAATTAATCGAATTTTCGCAGCGAACGCCCATACAAAGCATTTCATCACGTCAGATAAGGCGCAAGTCTATCGTGTGGCAGCAATTAGCAAAGCGTAGGAGGCCCAGCAGAATCCGTAGCATCGCACGAAGTGTGGCGAATGCGCCGAATGCGCAAGATGGGTGTGCACATGCACTAACGTTGGCGTCGTGGCGACCGGGCACTATGAACTGGAATGTCTGAAATTGGTAAATTTTACATTTTAAAGTGATCTGTGTAGGGGTAATTTCAGCAGTGCAAGGTGACTTATCAAGGGATACCAAAAGAATACATTCGAACAGGATGGGGGAGCCATGGTTGAAATCCGACGAATCGGAAACGATAGTGGTAGATTAGGCCCCTCGACAGGATAATTTAGTTGGTCACTAATTATTTTATATAAAAAGGTCCCCTTTGACAAAATAGTGGTCGAAATCGGAAAACTTTTTATTGAGTAGGTGAACCCCTCCAAATACGTTTTCCCCCTCCCCTTGACGCAAATATAGGTACGTCACTGGCACTGGCGGATCCAGAGGGGGGGGGGGCATTCCGGCCATGCCCCCCCCCAAGCGCTTCAAAGGGAGGGGGGCATAGTGTCTTTGCCCCCCCCAACAAAAAAAAAACCAATAAAAGTAAACTAAACTAAAATGCAGTAACCTTTGCTGAGGTTAAAAAATAGCTTTCCGGATGAAATAATCTCCAATTTTAAAGGTATTTTGTTATGATTGTTTGGAAGTCCAATATGGTAGCATAGTAGATTCTGACGCATCGAGGGTTCTATGCTGTTGAAGTTCTGCTTACAGCAAGAGATGACGAAATCAGCAGTTTCATTATTCCTTCGTCAGATAGGTTCATGAAGTTTGTTTAGCCAGTAACGGGCAAGCGGACCCAGTGAGCCAGATTTCGAAAGCGGAATTTGAACAGGATGTTTTGTGCGAGTGCCCAGTTGAGCCCAGTTGAGCAGCATGTTTCGTATGTTGGTGTTGGGTTGCTAAGATGGAGAGACAGGCTACATTCACTAGCGGATCCAGGGAGGGGCCATTCCGGCCATGGCTCCCCCGAAGCGCTTAAAAGGGTCTTTTGGCCCCCCGAAACCAACAGAAGTAAACTGAATGAAAATGCAGTAACCTTTGCCGAGGTTAAAAAATATCGTCTGGGTGAAAGTATCTCCAATTTTAAAGGTATTTTTATAATTGTTTCGAAGCCAATATGGTAGCATAGTACATTCTGACACGCATCGAGGGTTCTATGCTGCTCAAGTTCTGCTTACAGCAAGAGTTGACAAAATCGGATCTGCCAGTGTGTACACGTGCACGAACGTTGACGTGGTACAAGACGTTGAACGTGAACATGAACGTTTTGGTAAACAAGAACACAAATCCCGTAACTTAGAAGCGGTGGAGGTAGGCTGGGGCCCCTACACAGGAAATTATGTTGTCATTAATTATTATTGTAAAAAATGGGTCCATTTGACAAATAGTGGTAGAAATCCGATGCTTTTAACCAAAAATAGTGGGAAAATGGGCACCCTCCAAATCCCTTCAACCCCTCCTCTGATGCAATTCCTAAGTACGCCACTGGGGGAGGGGGAGGGGGGCTGACGCCGAAAACCGAAAGTTGCCCCCCCCCAAACCGGTGGGCTAGATCCGCCAGTGCGTTTGCTTATTTATACCCTGGTATGGCTCAGTTCTCAGCGGAAAAAAAAGATTCTTGCTATTGCGCTTTGCGTAAATGATGCACCATGCCAAGAACAAACAAGACATCAATATGAAGCCATGTTCCCCATTCTGGAACCATACTAAGAGCCTAAAAAAGCAATAGGAGGCCCTAACACAGTGGAGGCCACCTTTCGGGAGCAGGAGGCCCCCTATCAATATTGCCCCCCTGGAAGAATTTCGTGGCGACGCCACTGGTCGTTTAGCTGTCCTACACCTCTACTTGTCTAATCTGAATTGATGGCCCCCGTGTAATACTCTAAATAGAGGAGCATCATTCAGTGGCCCGATCTAACCATTTAGCGATTTTATGCATTCCAATCATATCACCCCTTAATTTCCTATACTTGAGTGAGTACATATCTAATGTTATAAGCCTTATGTGAATATTACAGATTGATCACTGCTGTTATCTACTCCTATCAGCTTGATGTTATCAGCAAATTTGAACACCCCATTCCTCAGCCCTATCTCAATGTTGTCCACAAAAATGAGAAAGTTGACCTAGAATAGAGCCCTGTGGCACTCCACTCAGAACATCCTTTCGTTCAGATTGACATTCATTTAACACTACCCTTTGTTTGTCCTCTAAACCATGGACTATTGGATGAATATCGTCTAAGACATAAAAAAGCATTTGATAGAGCGAAAGAATAGCACAATAAACGTCATGGCAAATGTGTTTTTTTTACAGTTGTAAAAGCTGACCCGTCGCCCCGGGCGGGCGGGCTGGGCCGCTCAGGTCACTGGACCGGCCGGGCTGCTCAGGTCACTGGACCGGCCGGGCCGCTCAGGTCACTGGACTGGCCGGGCCGCTCAGGTCACTGGACTGGCCGGGCCGCTCAGGTCACTGGACTGGCCGGGCCGCTCAGGTCACTGGACTGGCCGGGCCGCTCAGGTCACTGGACCGGCCGGGCCGCTCAGTTCACTGGACTGGCCGGGCCACTCAGGTCACTGGACCGGCCGGGCCGCTCAGGTCACTGGACTGGCCGGGCCGCTCAGGTCACTGGACCGGCCGGGCCGCTCAGGCCGCTTAGGTCCACTCTCGTACCAAGTACACTGGAGTAGACTCGCTCCAGCTGAGCCCCCAGCTGAGCCCCCAGCTGAGCCCCCAGTTGAGCCCCCAGCTGAGCCCCTAGCAGATTCGCCACCTGGAAACCGCTACCAATACCAAAGCACCACTTTTTTCCAAAGCTTCACCGGCGGACAGATCCGGCAGTACGTATCAACGCCGGTCTCGTGTGTACCTCACGCTGGACGGCCATGGTTGGTACGGCGCTCTGTGCTACGTGCTCTGTGCAGGCCCACTTTACCAGCCCCGCCCGCTTTACCGAGCAGCTGAGCCGCGAAGGATTACGTACTTGAGCACCACTTAAATTGGGATGTCTCGTGTCCAGCCACGGCCAAGCTCGGGCTCCTATTGTCTATATCCACCGTGAAATTACGTGAGCTTCACCGAGCCCGCCATTGGGATTCACAGCTCGTGAACATCGCAGCGCTCGCTCCCACCATTGCTCCACCGGAGAGGCGACACCTACCACCTGGTTATTAAATCAAAGGAGAACACGCGCGGTGCGTGGGCACCACGTGGCTGGATGTTACTGGGTGACTGTGATTGGTCAATCACCTCCTGCCACGTCAGCCATCGCCAATCACCAATCACCGCCCACCGCCTCCACCAGTGGAGTGGGTGTCCGAGGTTCATGCCCGCCACCCGCTCCGTGTCTGATCGGCAGTCGGTCCCCCGGTGACCGGTGCTGCTCTGGCGTATTGCAGCCGCTGAATTGGAGCCGGCTGCGCCGAGTCCAATAATTCAGCTGGTGGCAATCTATGGGAGGTGGGAGTACTGCCGACGGGGGCGCTCGCCAGTTCATGCAGACGACAGGCTGTGTAGCATATAGAGAACATACTTTGTGACGGGCTTGGATTCAGAGGACTACGCAAAATTCGTATGGGAAGGATGCAAATATAATGAACGTTTAGCTACCAAAAATGTAAAATCTGCAGCCTTCATAATGTGTTGCTGTGTTATAATGTATTAGTGTTATGCTGCTCCATCATGTCTGAGCGAATTTCTTTTGGATAAGATAATTGCATGTGATCTCAGATCAATGATATCAGGATTTTCCACTTGAAAAGTTGTTAACATTTCTGACATTTCGGAAGCTCTTTCAATTTCGAAGCGCTTTTTCAGGAGGTCCTTTTCGTATCTATTACCATTCACTTATTTTTCCGTGAACTTGATAGATTCGTGAAATCTGCATAGTACTCACGTGCCATCTGTTGCCACTAAATTTCAATATGTTGCCGTGCCATTTTGCGTCTGGTGTCGGAACAGTTCGGATGAACAGCCCTGGTGGGATTCACCACTACTGTGTATGCATCGAAGCGGCCTGATTTGCATTTTTGGTAAAAACTTTTCCTACCGAATGTAACTTCACATTAAAAACGTTCGGTATCCATGACACTAATGCTCACTGCTCGTGGGTGGTGATGGCATTTTGTGGCCTCCAAATGGTCTCTTACCTGGAATATTTCCCTGCTTGTTACTCAGGTCTCGCTATTGGGTCATTCTAGGCCAAACTTGGTATCATGCCGATTTTATTCATTTCAAAAATGTTTCAAACATCAGGATGAAAGGTTCTCTGGATTTCGTGACGTGACATCTGCATCATCTATATAAACTCACAGCGCCCTAAAGCCAAAATAACTAACTATATACACTCACAAAGGAGATGTATATCGATGACGCAGATCGTGTGGAGATCTACGTGTGGAGTTCGTGTTTGACTAATTGAGTAGGCTGTGGCTGTTCTTTGTTCACTTATAAATCATATCAAGTAGGCTCAATAGCCTGTTTGATGTGAGCTGAGCAACGCATTTGATAGCTTAACCACACATTTAATTTGAATGGCGGGTGTTTTCAAGCAGGACATTACTTTAATGGTTGTTTATGACCACGCGCAAGCAACGCAGGCGTGAAGAAGCCGTTGCCGTGGTTGGTTGCCCTTGAGCTCTCCCGTCGAGTGTGAGTGGTTGGCTGCCCTTGAGCTCTCCCGTCGAGTGTGAGTGGTTGGTTGCCCTTGAGCTCTCCCGTCGAGTGTGAGTGGTTGGTTGCCCTTGAGCTCTCCCGTCGAGTGTGAGTGGTTGGCTGCCCTTGAGCTCTCCCGTCGAGTGTGAGTGGCATCACTGCACTGGATAGAGAGAGATAGAGAGAGAGATAGAGAGAGAGAAAGAGAGAGAGAGAGAGAGAGAGAGATAGAGAGAGAGAGATAGAGAGAGAGAGAGAGAGAGAGAGAGAGAGAGAGAGATAGAGAGAGAGAGATAGAGAGAGAGAGATAGAGAGAGAGAGATAGAGAGAGAGAGATAGATAGAGAGAGAGAGAGATAGATAGAGAGAGAGAGATAGAGAGAGAGAGAGAGAGAGAGAGAGATAGAGAGATAGAGAGAGAGAGATAGAGATAGAGAGAGAAAGAGAGAGAGAGAGAGAGAGAGAATCACCGGTGTGTGCCTGTTTGATGTCACCTGTTGTGTGCCTGTTTGAACAGGGTGTGCCTGTTTGATGCTTGTCTCACAGAACAGCTCACCGGGTGTGGCCTGTTGTGAGACACGAATCTACAATCTCCGCACGAAAGGCGAGTGCTGTATCCGCCGGTCGACTGAGAATGATCATTAAAGTCCGTCATTTCCTTTCAGCGTCGATGGCGTCCATGCCGTATGTATGTGCTGCAGCTCTGTAATTTGACTGCATTGATAAGTAGCGGCTATCGATTTGATTGATTGGGCAGCTACAATCCAGTAGTTGCATGAAGCACAGGTATTGCGAGTGGCTCGCGGCTCTTTGGCAATAACAGAGGCGAGTTGAGTGATTGATTAGCATTGCCTGTTCTGCGTCAGGCATTCGCCAGCTTCGCTTGAAGTCACTTTTTTAGGATGGGTTTCATTTGCTTTATGTCCGTTTTCAATCATCTCCCTCATGACGGTTATGGAGCCTGTGCGATTTGTGGTCAGCCAATGCAGCTCCCAACGTGACTTGGTCAGTGGCCGTTGGAAGTCGCTGAAGCTCTGTACCTTCACCACCGACCATGCTTTATGGTGGCCTCCAGCAGAGACCACTCAGCCGAAACGAATTAGCATGAGATTGAGGAATGCTAACCGTAAGTGCCTTGACGTAATGCGGACGGTGGGATGCCCCTCTAAAGTTATGCTAGTCACTGGTGGTATGAATGACCGTAGGTACGTGCAGTTTGAAAGGCGAGGGTGGAATCAACCCTGTCAAGGTCGAACTGACCTGCTGCTGGCCGTGGCGTTGATGATGCTGTATGCACTTGCGGTAAAGGTGGTGCTTGGTACTGCAGTGCTATAATATGGGGCTCCCATTACCGGTGGATTGTGTTCCTTGGCACTGCACTATAACATACCGGTGTGGGGATACGGCGACGCTCCGGGGGGGGGGGGAAGCTCATAAGATCTACTTTCAGAAGATGTACGTTCAGAAGATCTACTTTCAGAAGATCTATTTTCATAAGATCTACTTTCAGAAGATCTATTTTCACAAGATCTACTCTCGGGTCTGAATGTTCAGAAGATCTACTCCCAATTATAAATGTTCAGAAGATCCACAAATAGGCCTCAAATGTTCAGAAGATCTACTCCCAATGCAAATGTTCAGAAGATCTACTGCTAGTTTGAAATGTTCAGAAGATCTACTGATATCTGGAAGTGTTCAGAAGATCTACTCGGAGGAGGGAAATCTTCACAAGATCTACTCTCGGGACTGGATTGTTCAGAAGATCTACTCGAAGACGAAAGTGTTCACAAGACCTACTAATACTTGGAGATGTTCACAAGATCTACTCTCCGGTCAGAATGTTCAGAAGATCTACAAATAGGCCTCAGTTGTTCAGAAGATATACTGCTGGAAATGTTCAGAAGATCTACTACTGGAAATTTTTAGAAGATCTACTCGAAGGATGGAAGTGTTCACAAGATCTACTCTCGGGACTGGATGTTCAGAAGATCTACTCTTGGCCCGGAATGTTCAGAAGATCTACTCTCTAGGTTAGGTTAGGTTAGGTCGGGTTAGGTTAGGTTAGGTTTGGTTAGGTTAGGTTAGGTTGGGTTGGGTTAGGTTAGGTTGGGTTAGGTTGGGTTAGGTTGGGTTGGGTTAGGTTGGGTTGGGTTAGGTTAGGTTAGGTTAGGTTAGGTTAGATTGGGTTAGAACATTCCGAGCCAAGAGTAGATATTCTGAACATTCAATCCTGAGAGTAGATCTTGTGAACACTTCTATCCTCCGAGTAGATCTTCTGAACATTTCCAGCAGTAGATCTTCTGAACATTTCCAGTAGTAGATCTTCTGAACACTTGAGGCCTATTTGTAGATCTTCTGAACATTCCGACCTGGGAGTAGATCTTGTGAACACTTTCGCCTTCGAGTAGATCTTCTGAACAATTCAGACCTGGGAGTAGATCTTCTGAACATTTCCAGCTATCGGTAGATCTTCTGAACATTTACATTGGGGAGTAGACCTTCTGAACACTTGAGGCCAATTTGTAGATCTTCTGAATATTCAGACCTGGGAGTAGATCTTGTGAACATCTCCAAGTATTAGTAGATCTTGTGAACACTTTCGTCTTCGAGTAGATCTTCTGAACAACTTAGTCCTGGGAGTAGATCTTGTGAACATTTCCTCCTCCAAGTAGATCTTGTGAACATAAATCTTCTGAAAGTAGATCTTTTGAAAATAAATCTCCTGAACGTAGATCTTCTGAAAATATATCTTCTGAAAGTAGATCTTATGAGCCTCACCCGCTCCGGGTCGATACGCGGTTATCTCTGACCCGTTGCAGACATGGAGCGTTCCAGTTCCCTGGTAGACTGAGGAATGCGGAAAGGCTATTCGCGCTCGCAAACGAGCCCTTAAATAATTCAGTAAGCATGGCACGATGAATAACATGCTGGACTTACAACAGGCCCGAGCACTGGCTCGACGTACCATACGTGCCGCGAAACAAACATCCTGACGAACATATATAGGCGGACTAAATCGAACTACGTCGCCATCGGAAGTGTGGTCTTGAATTAAAAGGATTTCGGGGAAGTTCTCCTCGGTCCCACTGCTGGTTCTTAGCATTGGAGGAAACGTTATAACTGATCCGGGAGATGTAGCCAATCGAATTGCACATGCCATTGCAAAGCGCAGTGAACCTACTGACCCAACTTTCCGACAACACCATGCCCGGTGTCGGAGGAAAGAGATCAGTTTTAATACATCAGAACAACTTGTCTACAATTTACGTTTACTGAAGCCGAACTGGACTCTGTAATTAGTGGCTTGAAGAGCGTGTCCGAAGGACCAGATAGAGTGCACAACCAAATGTTGAAGCACTTACCGACGTGCGCAAAATACACACTTCTTAAGATTTTCAATATAATTTGGAATATGGGATACTTTCCACCAGCCTGGCGGAAGACAATCATAATACCACTGTTGAAGCCCGGTAGAAATGGCGAGAACCCCACTGATTATCGTCCAATACCACTGACGTCATCATTGAGTAAGTTAATGGAGAAAATGGTTAGCCTCCGACTCACGTGGTTCTTAGACAACCAGAATGTGTCATCCAATGACCAGTGCGGTTTTAGAAAGAACCGTGGTACGATGGACCATGTTTTAAGACTTGACACTGAAGTTCGATCAGCTTTTGCGAAACAGACACCTAGGAGCCGTGTTTTTCGACATTAAGTGCTTTTGACACTGCTTGGAGACACGGTATTCTGCAGAAGACAAATCGAGAGTTTTATGTGCGCGTCGGCAACCAGTTTTCAAGTTGGCAACGCCAAGTTTATGGAGTTCCACAGGGCAGCGTCCTGAGCACATCCCTATTCTCGCTTATAATAAATGACATCGGCAACTCGCTATCCCCATCAATCGGACTATCTCTTTTCGCTGACGATTTTGCCATCTGGTCGTGCAGCTCGTCAACCCCTCTCATGGAGCGACAGCTGCAACTTGCGATTTCTCACCTCGAAAAGTGGGGACACCTGAATGGTTTCAGATTTTCCATTGCAAATACAGCAGCGGTTCATTTCTGCCGTCGTCGTCGCAAATGCCCGGACATGCAGTTAAGACTTTACGGGCAAGACGTTCCATCCTTACCAACGGCTCGCTTTCTTGGCGTGCAATTTGATAATCGTCTTTCATACAGAGAACATATAAAACGCTCCGAGACAAGTTTTTTACAACAATGAATATATTGAAGTGTGTTTCTCGAACGTCGTATGGGGCTGATAGGACTCTGCACCTGCTTTACCGCAGTCTGATTTGTTCCAAACTGGACTATGCATGTTTTATATACGACGGTGCGTGTGCTAGCACAAAACGTATTTTAGACCCAATACACCACGCTACATTGCGTATAATTACGGGAGCATTTCGCACCTCCCCCACGGTCAGCATACTGGCAGATGCCCATGAGCCACCATTAAGCATGAGACGAGAATTGCTGGGACTTGCTGCTACGCATGCAAAATGCGTTAGTTCCCGACACACCCATCATATCAGGCTGTTTTTTGCTCGTGATATATATATGCAGTCCTTCGTGGCCACGTGAGGAGGGGAACAGCTTACTGTGTGAGGATGAGGACGCTCCTGAACCAGACAAGAATTAGACTGCAAGGAATCAGGCAGTATGAACGAATAACGAGTCCCCGGTGGGAGCTGATCTCCCCCTTTATCGATGTCGTCCTCGCTGTTGAGAGAAAAAGGGATATTACAAAAGAGAAGCTACTATCATGCTCATTAGAACACATTTCCTCAGCATACCGTGGCTACATTATCACATACACAGATTGCTCGAAGATTGACACCGGCGTGGGTAGCGCTTTCGTGAGAGGATCCATCACGAGATCCTTCCCCCTGCCTTCACATGCTACTGTCTTCACAGCCGAGTTGCTGGCCATTAACAAGGCCCTTGCATACATCGAGGTTGACGACGAGGATTTTCATGTCATTCTGACCGATTCTCTGAGCAGTCTTTTGTTATTACGTAGTTTTAACCAACAACATGTCATTGTGCGTGACATTTTATATCAGCTTACTTCGCTACACCGCATGGGAAAACAAGTAACACTTTGCTGGATTCCAGCACATGTTGGAATCCATGGTAACGAGCTCGCAGATCAGGCTGAAAGGCGTGCAGCGCACGCATCATGTAGTCGCGTGGTTCCACTTCCCGCCAGTGACTACTACCCAATTATTTAATAATTTCTTCTAAGTCAGTGGCAGGACAGATGGGGCCAAGTAGCGCCCAACAAATTGAAGAAAAAAATATACCACACTTAGCGCTGTGGCCCTCGTCCTTCAGTCAGAATAGAAGGGACGAGGTGGCCCTGTGTCGCCTTATAATTGGACATACACTATCTACACATAGGTATTTGCTGTGCGGGGATGAAAGGCCCAAATGTATGAGGTGTGACGCAGCACTGACTGTTCACCATGTGTTAGTATCTTGCTCGAACTACACAGAGGAACGCAGGCGCCATTTCGGACATAACTCGAACACTCTGAGGCTGGTGGACCTACTCGGTGATAATTCGAGATTTGTGCAAAATAGAGCAGTTTTTCGTTTCCTTGCGGAAGTAGGATTCCAAATAATATACACACCCGAGTTGATATTAAATTAGTGCCATATATTTCTTGCTCTCCTGATGTGAAAAGTTGAATTAATCTTGTTATGGGTGCAAAATAACCAAATTGTGGTTGACGTACCCAAAAACCCTAATAAACAAACAAACAGACATGAACGAGCAATGGTGCAAAACAGCTGCCAAAGATACATTATCCCTGCGCGCCGTGGTGCAACTGACCTGCGGCACATTGAACTGTCCTGCGGCACATTGAACTCCGGCTAAAATTATGCCATTGCATTGGAATTTTCGTATTGACTGGTGGATTCATAATCTACCCAAAATCTCAAGATCTACTCTACTCAATCCTGATCATGTAAGCTTCTCCAGGTGCATTTTGGTTACGTTTATTTGAGAATATAAAATGGACTAAAACAGGCCCGCGAAGGCGCAATGTCGTGATAGCAAATGCACTCGGCCGAAATGGGCAGGATCATCATTCGTGGTGTTATCACCAAGGACACGGTATTTTATTTTTATCGCTGTGTAGTCGTCTGGTCAGCGCATTTCCATGTGCACATATGCGACATGTGCGACATGTGCGACATCGAACGGTCTTGATTGTTCCGCCCTGTGTGTTTGTCTTTGAAGACGTGGTAGTGTACCACATGCAGCTGATTAGGAGAGCCAAGCTGCTGTCTCTGTCGACAGGAATAGGGGATTGTGGCGCAACTGTGACAAATGTCGAGTGATAAATCAGAGGCATTTCGCAATTAAGACACCAGCCCGGCTACTAAATCTCTCGGACCGGCTACAGGCGTCCGTGTGTTCTTTTGTTGCACAGCTATGCGCCACCATGCATC
>JAOTOM010004004.1:0-127500 GCA_034440615.1 Ashinkailepas kermadecensis
AAACAGATCACAATAAACTAGCGCAAAAACAGCCATGCATGCCTAATTTTTAACGGATATGTAGTTTTTTAGAGACAAAACCCTGTTTCTTTTATTTTTGCTTCGAAAGATGAGGTATCGAACTTCATATCTGCACTTTTTCAAATCGCATTGTGATCTGTTCCGATAGTTGAAGTAGGTCACGTGACCTTAGGTCACGATGTCACGATTTTCGCCCGTGAACGAAAATTTGAACTAGCCAAAAGATGCAGTTAATTATTGTGAGTTCACCGATATATACTTTTGCACAATTCGGATTGTTCTTCATTGTGTTAAGGACCTCAAAGACACCCTTGTTTGCTGACATCTCAGAAATACTCGAGACTATAACTCCTTGACCGTTGACCTGATCTTTCTAAAAAATGGTACAGTTGGATTCGACGCATCAGATAACTCCACACGAATATTTTAACCAAAATGTAAAATATTGGGTGTTATGCTCTTGTCGATTTGTCGGAATGGGCCCTTTGTAAAAATCCGTCGTTGAATCCGCCCCTTGTCCCCGCAAAATTTGTCCCTCGGCCCAGTTTAAAAAATGAAGCTACGCACAAGAAGTAGACGATAAGAAGGCTAGATAAGATAAGAAGAATAGATAAGATAATAGGATGAAAGTTATGATTGTGCGCACAGGTGGTGCGCCATGTCGGCCGGCACCCACGGGCTGCGTCCACCAGACAGAGCCGGTAAGCGCTGTACACTACCTGGCGGACTCGGGCGTGTCTGGCACTGTGTCCGTCATGAAGTCGGCCAGCTGCTGGCCGGACCACGAGTCCAGCGCCTGCTGCCAGCTGGCTGGGGAGACGGCTCCAGTGGTCGCCCACGAAAAAATCCTGCCCGAAGTTGCAAATTCGTGAGCGCACTGGAAGCGCAAATACACACAGATGCAATAATCGCAAGCAAACATGATTACACATTGTCGTTTGATGCTCGGTGTCAAAGGCAATATAGATAAAAACGTTCTGGGAATTAATTGTGCGAATATATTTCCCGTTCGGCGTCATTTTCGAAAAAAAGTTTCCAACTTCTGACAGGCGGCTAGGTTTAACATGCAGTTTTGCACTTCACAAAAATGTACAAGTTCAGCGCAAGTCTTCTGAATGGTGATGCAGAGACGAATAAATGAAGACAGACATTGATGAAATTGACTCAATTCTTAACCAGATATAGAGACAAATCAAAATAAATCATCGCATAGAGCTAAGGCTATAGAAAGTTGGAAATGATTGTATTATTACATGGAAGACTTGCTTTCGAAAGCGAGTAGCTACCCGAACCACCAACATGTACACGACAAAATATTGAAGCATATTTCCCATCATTGATCTGCACTTCCTAAACGATACCCGCTTGGTCGACCAAAGTAGCAGCAAATGCAATGAGAATTCGCAAAATCACATAATGCCGTGAACTGTTCTTTGATTACTGTTTTATTTCCTCCCACGTGGTGCTTCTTTTCAGAAGCAGGAGCAGAACAGTATGCTGATACAGACAAGAGTAATACATAAAAACGCTGATTATAACATAGGTGTGGACAGTAGCAATAAAACAAAACTAGAGCATCAGAGTGAAGGTTTCGACTCCTGTCCAGGGCTACAAAAAGTACTGATATAGAGAACCTTGGGTTTACCAGACCTTAACAGGACATAAGAGATCAGCAAATTTTAGACGTAATTTGGGCTAACCCTGGCATCCGTGCCCATCGGCAGGCTTCCCATAAATTCCTTCGCACTAACAACATTGCATATCTGTGGTGAAGTGGGAAGGGAGTTGGTCATTGTAACAATCAGTTTCGCTTGCACAATATTAGTATAAATAATTATATAGTTATATATAATAATTAAATAATTATAACTAATAATATTAATATTATTATTGTTTATAACGTTCGAAAAACATCACCGGAATATTTCAGGACTGATTCTATTGCAAGTCAGATTCAAAACATCGATGTTGTTTTGATTTCAGCAATGCAAGGGAAACTTTGAAGCCAACCCTACTAATTGTTCCACAAAATAATACTGAAGTTATGATGGAAGCTTCGTCAACACTGGACTCTACCGCCTTGGCAAAGCAGTCGCGGCATAACTATTTTTCACCTTCAGTGGAAGATGTAAATGGACTTACCACAACAAAGGCATCTGCCATAAATGTGTACAGTTTCAGGAACTTGATAGCACCGTGTATGTACTCATTCAAAGATGCCACGTCATCCGATGTCTCCAAATTGACATACATCTGTAAATAAGACACCAATTAGACAAAGGAGGCCAGCCCGGACCAGTCCATAGACATCGCATTACATCGATAGCGGGTTCAAGGGTGAAGGGATTCCGGCCATAGGCCACAAACTTGAAGCAAATGCTTGAGTCCTGGAAAGACAAGCATAATTTTGCGACTAGATTTTTGTTTTCCTGCAGTTCGTGCGGTACAAATATTCTAAGTCCATTATAATTATATATATATATATAAAGATATATATATATATATATATATATATATATATATATATATATATATATATATATATATATATATATGTATATATATACATTATATAAATATATATCCTCCAAAATCTGAGCATGAACTAACGAATTATCGGTTGCACTGGGCACCCGGCCTCGGAGAGGACAGTGAATACTTGGTCTCTCCTATACGGATCTGGCCCCACCCACGGCTAGCGGCCGAATCTGTCAGTACACGAATGGCAATTCAAGTTGCCTCCTAAGTTGTGATGCTACTTAGGGACTTCATTACGTAATACATGCTTGCATTTCATCATAGGATAGTGGGTTGCGGTATACAACTCATCCAGCAGAGTAACATTTAGTACGGGCGAAGGCCTAGGGCAGCGTTTTGTACAATTTTCAAAAATAAATTTTTTAAAAGGAATTTTAAAAAAAACATTTTTCAAAAGCAACGATTCAAAAGGAATCGTTGCTGGAGAGGCTCTACAGAATAAGAGTCCATGCTAAGCATATCCATGCTACATCGACCCTGAACCAACCTTTTGATTGGGTAATTCCACTCCTAAAACACAAGTTCAACTGCGAGCTTAACCTACGCACGTAGTTGGGGACGGTCGCCGATAGCTGAGCCCTCGCGCTTGACTGGCGAGTTGACAACTGGCCATCCAGCCAGAGGCGATAACAGCGAGAGCGTGAGGCGATTCGACCCATGGTGTCAAGACGAGAAAACGTCTCCAGGCTAGTGCTCCATCCACTGAGTTCAACGGGCGACAACTGGCTAGCTTCTGCTTTCAACTAGCGGACACAACAAAAATAACTCGGGAGGCCTGGCCTGATCACGGGCATCACGCTTTTGAGAGCAAAGTCGTGCCAGGATTCTATTGTACGATCTTGTAAAGTAGTGCCATAGAATTACGGAACAAACACGGATGTGTGGCTTCATTCTCTGGAATTAGCTAATTATTTGTCCGATGTTTGCGTTTTGACAAGTTCTATTATCATTAGCACCTCTAACTTTCATTCGAATATTCCGCTGCGAGGAACCTATGAATTTTAATTCATCAGGTTTTTGGCCGGTCTACTTTTTCCTCACATCATTTCATATGGTGACATCCTTTTCCCCTTTGACACTTCATCTGTTGTTGTTGGGTGAATTTGACTAGCCTGCCACCAGTGTGGTGATAGCGGCTGCTTCCGATGTTTGTTGTTGAATGAGTTTGACCTGCGAATGATCAATTCTGGTCGAAGCGCCCTAAAGCCCTCAATGAGTTAAACCAGCCCGCTACCAGTGCGGAGATATCGGCTGTTTCCGATGTTTGTTGAATGGGTTTGGCTAGCCTGCCACCAGTGCGGTGATATCGGTTGTTTCCGATGTTTGTCGTTGGGTGAGTTTGGCTAGCCTGCTACCAGTGCGGTGATATCGGCTGTTTCCGATGTTTGTTGTTGGGAGTTTGACCGACCTGCTACGAGTGCGGTTATATCGTCTGTTTCTGATGTTTGTTGTTGGGTGAGTATAGCTACCCTGCAACCAGTGCGGTATGTCGGCTGCCTTCAATGTTTGTTGTTGGGTGAGTGGCTAGCCTGCCCCTAATGCAGTTATGTCGGATGTTTCCTATGTTTGTTGTTGGGTGAGTTTGGCTACCCTGCCACCAGTGCGGTGATATCGGCTGTTTCCGATATTTGTTGCTGGGTGAGTTTGGTTACCTTGCCACCAGTGCGGTGACATGGCCTGTTTCCGGTGCTTTGCTTGTTGGAGACTTGGAAAGATGGCTATAATTTGTAACGAAGAGATGATGGAGATATGAAGATTATCTCGTAGGGGTGAGCGGATCTTGAGCTTAGAAGTTGTGGTCCGGACGGTGCCAGAGTGGGACATGGGGTGTAGAGTAGGGTGGGGGTTCGGGTCATCGCATTCCCAGTTAACATTTCAAGAGTACACATGTGCACTGTCCTTGAAACTTTTTCTTTCTTTATTGTGTTTGCTGTAATTTGTTTGTTCTTTCATTAGTGTTGCCTCTTTGTTCGTTTTCTAAAGTATGGCCGTATGGTTCCTTTTCGTTCTGTTTTGCATTTGTTTGTTTTGTTTTGTGTCGTTTATCTTCTTTTCGGATGTGCCATGCTTTCTTGTTTATGTCATGGTTAGAGCAGGAGAGAGAGAGAGAGAGAGAGAGAGAGAGAGAGAGAGTGAGTGAGTGAGTGAGTGAGTGAGTGAGTGAGTGAGAGAGAGAGAGAGAGAGAGAGAGAGAGAGAGAGAGAGAGATATATATAGAGAGAGAGAGATATATAGAGAGAGTAGAGTGAGTAGAGTATAGAGAGAGAGAGAGAGAGAGAGAGAGAGTGAGTGAGTGGTGAGTGAGTGAGTGAGTGAGTGAGTGAGTGAGTGAGTGAGTGAGTGAGTGAGTGAGTGAGTGAGTAAGTGAGTGAGTGAGTGAGTGAGTGAGTGAGTGAAGTGAGTGAGAGAGTGAGTGAGTGGAGTTGTTTGAGAGCGGGATACTGTTGAATGCCGGCGGGTGCTGGCACGAGTGGATGGTTTGTTGTAGACAGAGTTAGTGTTCGCAGTGTATGCTGAGCGTGTTGTGGGTGCACTGGATGTGGAGGAGGAGATGCCGTCTAAGTGTCGTAGTCGATGTCTGAGAGGTCTGAGTATGTGATGGTTCTGTAGTTAGCTTTTTGGTATTTGCGTGGTGGGCGTGGTTGCTGGAGGTTTGCTGAGTTTGGTATAGTTGATGGGTTGCGTGTTGCACGCTGTCGTAGTGGGGGTGGGGCTGTGCTGAGCTGTTGGATGTGCTGTGTCGGTGTATGCGTACGTGGGTGTTGCGACTGTTTGCGTTATGTCGGTGCACTGTGTGTGCTGTGGTGGTTGAGTGCTGTGCGTACTCTACGTGTGTTTAAAGTGTTGGTGTACACGTGTCCTTGCGACGTGTGGGCCACACCGAGTGCTAGTTGTTGACCTACGACTTTGCCCGGGGCAGGGCCCAGCCCTCGAGGTGGACGAGTCGGAGGATTTCTCTCTCCGCTGCCCACCGAGGACAGGCCCTGTTCCAGAAGGCGTGGTCTTCGTCGCACCCGATGCAGTACCGCACGTCACTGGAGCAAGCATGTGTGGTGTGTGCCGGCAGAAGTGCCTAATGTTGGTGTGTTCTGGCTTCGGTGTGGTGTGTGCCGGCAGAAGTGCACAATGTTGGTGTGTTGTGGCCTCTGTGTGGTGTGTGCCGGCAGAAGTGCACAATGTTGGTGTGTTGTGGCATCTGTGTGGTGTGTGCCGGCAGAAGTGCACAATGTTGGTGTGTTGTGCCTCCCCCCAGAGTAGCCGTAGCACCGACAAGATTGACAGCGTCGCGGGAGTAGTGCTCGTGGAGTGGCCGTGTATCTAATGTACCCATCTTTGATGTGTGCGAGCGATTTGAGTGTGCTGAATGTCAGTTTGAATCAGGGTTGGAAAAATTGACTGACACTGGTTTTTGGCACCCAGAACATTATCACCTCAAGAAGATTACTTTCTCATCTTTCTCATTTGGAGGTTGAATGCAGCTGTTTGGCAATGAACTGCTCTGTGATAGAGTGCCTAAGATTCACTGGAAAGTAAAAACTAATTCTGATATAGCATGTTTGAAGAACAATACCCTCTCGATATTCGACTATCCCCACATTTTCTCTCCACATCCAAGATTATACAGCACAAATCCAACCCTGGCTATGAGTAGATGTGTCCTGTTCCTGGACGGGGACCTGTAGACGGCGCTGGTCCCCTGGCTCCCAAACTTGAAACCCAGGTGCTCCGTCGCTACCCAGGTCAGCTCCCTTGCGTGGATCGTGCCTTGTGATGTGCTAAGGTGTGTAGGTGGCGTGATGGTGATTGGTGTGTTTTGATGTGTTCGATTGGTTGGTTGGTTATTGGTTTTTACGACACGTCGACCGTTGAGTTATATAGCGTCGCCAATCTTTCACGCCGATTGGTCGCGGGCGAAGAGTAGCGACAGGTAAGATTCGAACCCACAATCTTTCGATTGCGAGACGAGCATCTTACCCCTAGACCACTCGTCCCCGATGTGTCCGATTGTTGGCAAGATGTTTGCGTCCGTGTCATCGTTAGATTGTATCAGGCCCTCTCCCCCCCCCCCCTCCATACAATTTGCCGTGCGTGTAGGGACGCTCCTGTGTAACCGGTAATCATCTCCTCTACTGCCCAGGGAACAAGGGAGCCCATGGACTCATCATCCCGGCGGCAGAGTACGTAATCGCCGGTGGGTGTGTCTGTGTCGGCATCCATGCTGTGAGGTACGTCAATAGTGTGTTGGTGTGGATCGTAAGAGGCTTGGTGACGAGTGGACAGGTATACACAATGGTGCACGGTCTCAACGGAAGGAAATAATGGACATGAAGAAAGCCCTACAGTGTGGAAATGCGGGGCGGAATAGCTCAAGAAAATACAAAGTAATAACAGAGTCTGTGCCTGAAGACAGCACGCAGTGGGGTCTAGAAAATATCGTACCGAAGGCACTAGAGTGAGAGGGGACGGGTTATTGGAGGGCAGGCCGGGTGGGAGGGGTGGCGGCACCGCCGGACCGATCTGAACTTGCCTGGTAGAAGGCGGTCGTTCTCGAAGAAGCAGTCATCTAGAGGCAGCGATCGAAGACTAGCTTGTAGATCAGATGCTGGAGACAGGCCGGGGGTCTGAAGAGTAGTAGTCGTTCTGGTTTGTTGGTTGGTTATTTGGGTTTAGGGATGCATCAACTGCGTTGGTCATACAGCGCCCATAGGAGTCGTTCTGGTGAGTGTTTTGTTGCAGGTGGCTGGTGGCAGTCTGGCTATGGGGTATTCGGTTAGTTAGTGGTAGTTAGTTAGTTAGTCATTAGGGCTTTAGGGCGCATCGACGGACGGGGTATTCGGACGTGGCACTATCAATGGCTTGGTCGATGCGGTTTGTTGAGCCAAGATGGCGCCGCTCTTAGCGTTCGACCCTGGGCGAGGTCGCGACCTCGGTTCCTCGGGTCAGATATCGATCTTACGACGGCGGTGTTCGGACGCGGTACGTGTCGCTGGCTCTGTCGGTGCGGCTTCTCGGCACAAGATGGCGTCCCTGTTGGCGCTTGACCTTGGGCGGGGTGGTTGTTGAACACCAGTGTTTGCAGCGATGAACTGACGTTGCGTGTGGTGCATTATTGCAAAATTATCGGTGATACGGACACGGTGGAAAACATGGCACGAATTGTTCAGCTTGCCTACCGCACATTGTATGCAATGCAGGAGAACTTTTCTTCGATGTTTGGATTACTGCAGCAGCCTTCGGTTTCGGAATGTCGCAGTTAACTTAAATCATCGGGGAGCATTTAACAACGCTTCCAAATCTGAAGAGACCAAACTTACTTCGCCTCTTTCATCATCAGCGCAGCAAGAGGTATTGCAGGTCAGCATGATAATGGCAGAAGCCTTTTCAGGTACAAAGACAAAAATAGAAGAAGTACAGTGGAGTGGAAACACACTTTATCCACTTGTCCAGTCAGTTTTCAAATTTTACATTGAAAGCTGTGAAAATGGAATGATGTCCTATCAACCCATCCTCCATTATCGTTCCTACATCAACTATCTGGTGTGTCACAATGAATCAGATCTTTTGCATTATCGGCATTTTCAAGGTTGTGAGTATCAAGTTCTGATTACATAGTGCGGTGAACAACGCAACATACAGAAAACCACAGCGATGAACAAAAATGAGAATCAGCTGTGAAAAGCGCATCTCTCCGCGATGTAGATTGGAAAGTAAAAACAAATCAAGTGAGTGGAGCTCGAAATAAGAAAACATCCAGTCCGAAAAAAAAGTAACACCAGCACCGGGAAAGTAAATCGTGAGAGGTAAACATGTCAGCAACTAAAATCACGGGGAGGGGAGCGGTAATCCGGTTTATCCGTGACATAATTGCGCTGCTGTGTATACGGGATATTTATCTTCTCACATGCATAGTTCGGCCATGAACAATTGCTTCAATGAAATCAGTATCGACATGAAATTGCTTCGAATTCAGTACCCATAATCTTGCCAGAGTGCGAAAACGTTTCACAAAGGGCCAAACTCGCACTTCTTCATATTTACGATTTTCAAGTTGAGCTGAACGTAATCGCAATGTTCTCAAGTTATAAAATGTAAGTCGGAAACCAATAACTTTTGGAGACAGTCGAACGCTGGCAGCGTGCGGGTCCTGTTTGGTCAGGTCAGGTATGTCAGCCAGGTGAACGGTACCCAGTGTCGGTGCAGTGACCTGCCGACCGGCCGGCTGTCCGACGGACAGTGTGTGCTTGCCTGGTGGTGTAGCAGCCAGCCCAGTGAGCGGCTGGCGAGCGTTGTCGTGGCTGTGATCGGGACGGTGATCTTCTGGCGGACAGTACTGCAGTGGCCCTGCAACATATCCTTGCACACCGCTGCCTCTGACATGGGCCCAACTTTCCGTGGTGCCGTGGACGTCGAGCCCGTAAGAAAATGACTCGCCAAAGGCTTACCTAGAGGCACTGGGCATTGGAGAGGAAGAAGCGGAAGAGAGAAACCAAGGAGAACGACGCTCACTCACGTCGTGTGGACGGTAAGTCTCTTGAGTCGGTTCAGAAGATAGTGGACCCTGGCCAGTATTGGAAATATGACCCTTTTGGAACTGTAGCCACCCAGAGAATTATACACTCGAAAAATATCGACTCCTTAAATTACGAGATGTCATGAAGAGCCTTGCTTGACCAGCAACCCCAACTAGCTGTCATGGTCCAATAGTTTCATTGGAGTGTGATGAAGCAGAGGGAGCAGCATGCTCCAAGGGCCTATAACATATGGTAACTGATATGGCTGTGTAATATATGGTATGATATGGTAACATATGGAACATACGAGTATACAGTAACTCGTATACAGTAACATATGGCTGATAATGAGATCCACTTCTAGTTCTGGCGCTCTTCATCTTGTCTACCCATATAGTGTCCTTGCCACAGAAACTTGACAATGTCGTTGAGGATAATGCACATTTGTTATTTCAGATGATCATGAGAACTGCAGTAACATTCCAGGAGGATGCAGGAGTGGGACAGAAATGAGATGCATGCAAAACTGGAAAAGTGCCAGTTTGCTAGCATGCACAACAGATGACAGATGCTCAAGTCTGGATCATTCTGAAGTCTGCATACAACATTAATATCAATGTATATGCTCCAAGTAATGGTGCAGGTGGTCTGTAATTGTCTGGTACCGGTGAATTAATAAACAGTCATGCATCACTCCTTGCCAATGGCGCAGTATATTTATAACTAGTCCAGCACCACAGCATATATGACTGTAAGATGTGTGAAGCTTGCATTGTCAGTGAATACTATTTTTGTGATCCAGCATCAGGAAGCATACCTAGGCTTCGTGGGACGAATCACCTGCAATGTGCTCCTTGAATGTAAAAACAAAACTTGTATTCCTTAGTCTCAGTAAGATGTATGCATCCCATGCTTAGCAAGCATTATCCATTCCGAAATGGACAAGTTTCATGTCGGGACAGACCGTTTTTTTTCAAGTTTCATTGGCGATTTTTAATTTTAAGGCCGAATTTTGGCATTCATATTCTTTTTAATCCCCAAATTACATGATTCAAAGAAGCGCCTCATAATACCTCGCTTTGTGATTGTTAAAAAATATGTGACGTCGCGTATGTAGAGTTCAGCGATGCTTGACTGCCGCCCATTATGGGTCTGTTACCGCGCCCTCATCCGGAATAGGTTGAGCTTCAGAGGTCTTCCAGGTCGAGGCGCGGGAACGACCGGTAGGGTTTTGTCCTTCAATCAGTTGTTGGCGGTGGTATGGTTGTAGTGCTATTTGGCGCATATGTGCAAATCGGTGGCATTATCGGTCCCTTGCTCCGATCTTGCACGTGGCAGTGCCGATAACTTGCTGTTGTGAAAGCCCAATGAATCATATTGTGCAGTAGCTATTGGAGGATGAATAAAGTACGTTGCAAGCTATGTTTTCTGATTCCGACTCCGACCGGGAAGCTGACGCACAGTGGGTGGCGATGGCTTGTGCTGCTTCAGGAGCTCAAAAGCATTTATTCCAGGGGCGGATCCAGACATTTTCAAGGGCGGGGGAGGCAGGCACCCGTCTGGAAGAGAGTCATTTCCTCGGAGGGGCGTTGTTCCGGAAGTATTGACGCTCTCGTTTATAAGAATATTCATTAAGCGGGGGAAGGCGACTGCATTGGGGCATACTGACTGAACGTCTTTTTACTCTGAGAGGGGCAACTTGGGACGAAACACCGTTTCGCGAGGGGCACTCGAGTAGTACGGTGTACTCGGCGGGTTACCGTTTGAGC
This sequence comes from Ashinkailepas kermadecensis, assembly GCA_034440615.1. NCBI lineage: Eukaryota > Metazoa > Arthropoda > Thecostraca > Neolepadidae > Ashinkailepas > Ashinkailepas kermadecensis. Next base: position 10,841 of record JAOTOM010004004.1, read on the forward strand.
AGTGGTGTTGCTCTCTGTATTTTTGAGGGGCAAGTGCCACTTAATGTTGGTTTGCCCTACCCCAAAAAAAATTAACTGCTAGCATTGGACCATAGGGAATGTGCCCTCCAATCCATTTGGGCCTAGCCGCTGCCTTCATATATTTCCCCCCAATAATTTTCATAAATCTCAACGCCCGTGCGTCAGAGGAAAGCCACCTTCCCATGTGGAGTGCACATGGAGCTCCTCCATCAGCCAATGATACATACATGGATGCAAACAAAAATAATGGATGCATACCAGCAAGCATGCCTCCTCAAATGCATGCAAATTGGCATGCATGACTGAACCTACAATTTGCTCATCAAATTTAAGACACCCAGCTCCGATTTCTACTTGTGCATTGGATGTTCCCGAAGTGCACTGGCGACAAAATGGGTGACTGCTCATATCCATCACATGTCCCATGTCTCTTAGATGTCTTCCAAAAATATAGCTCTAAAATAAAGAAAGTGCGAATAATACAACCCAATGACTGTGCTCCTGGCCTAAGCCAGGTTAAAAAAATTATTTGGTGCTGAACGCCACTGTTGCAGCACGTTAGTTGTATTCCTTCCTCAACCGCCGACCGGCCGGATTAGGTTGTTCTCATCCGGTTGAGGTTCGATGAGGGTAAACCAATTCCGGATGAGACGCGGGAACGGTCGGTAGAGGAAATGAACGCTCAACCTATTCCGGATGAGGTCGCGGGAACAGACCCTATATGTTCCATCTGAGACGCTGCCAGTTCGTAGTAAATGCGACAGTTTTAGCTTGGATCACATCCGATCGTCAGGGGCAAATGGATCGTGGAATACGGCGCTATTATTCTTGTTTGTGCCGAGGTATACAAATGCAACTGCAAGTAAGCCAGAAGCAATGTTCATCGGCCTCCCGACGGCCAAGAAGATGAGGACGTTGTCGAACGATTCTGCACGCCGAGACAGTCAGCTTATCTCTGCCAGTGGCCCCGTTTGCTGCGACGAACATTTCTCTGTATATGTACCATTGGTAGACAGGTGTACGAGTATTTTGATAGGCGTGGGGGGCACGCCTAAGGATGAGGGGAGGCTGGAACCAGAGTAATTTCCTCAGAAGGATAAACGGAGGTTTTTCACATGAAGGTTTAGCTTGAAAATGGTGATTTCATCATCCGTTTTTTGTGAAAACTTCAACAAAATAGAAATATACTTTTATAAAGATGACAACTGTAACTTCATAGTACTCATCTTGTTGGAAACATGGATGTCCTCAACCCTTTCATATTAGCATTAAATGAAGAGAATTGACATTTTCTAGCTCGCTGCATATAGCATATATATTTTGCTATATTCTGGGACATTCTTGGAGGGTGATCACATGTTTCGGCTGTTTGCACTGGTATGTAGTAACTATTTTAATGGAACTGGTGCATTTGTGTCACATAAACATTAAATCAGGGAAGATGTGCAAATAGCTTTTTTCAGTCAGCATCACCTGCACTATAACACACACTATGTTCCGTTTGTTTCCATTGACCTGCTTTACACATATTGCTGTACTGCTGTACGAATAACCCAATTCGCATTGCGTGCATGCTATACAGGGATATACTGAAATTGTGGTGACTTGGCAATATCTGTGTGACAATGTCCTCGGGAGTGGGAGAATGTCAAATTCCACCCTAGTGAAAGTGATTTAAGTCACGGGGTGGCAGCATGCGTTATCACACACAACTTGATGTACTAGCTGCCAGCCGACGACGCAAACACAGCGGCCTAAATTGGCCACTATTTGCCTAGGCATAGGCAGAAAGGGACGAACCGACTGCAGCAGGCCCACCAGCAGACCTGTGCAACTGAAACCAGAAAGCAGCTAGCCAAAATTGATCATCAGCTGAACGGCAGAATCAGACTGGTGCTAGGCTGTACAACCCGGGCATGGGCGTGAACATGATCACATCAAATTTATAAATTGCTCTACAAGATGCTATTGGGGCATTCCAGGATAGATCGATCGGTCGGAGGGTCGACTTTACACCCTTATCTTTCTGGTCAAATGACTAGCAATGATGGTGTGATGCACAGCGATCTGGCAGGTCACTTTAGTCACTTGGTTGGTTATTGGTTTTACGAAACGTCGACCGTTGAGTCATATAGCGTCGCCAATCTCTCACGCCGATTGGTCGCGGGCGAAGAGTAGCGACAGGTGAGACTCGAATCCACAACCTTACAATTGTGAGACGAGCATCTTACCCCTAGACCACTCGTCCCCCACTTTAGTCACTTGGAGGAGGCTCTAGGCATTGCATAAAAAATAATAATTCCTGAGGTAACAACAAAGAATGAGGTGCTGAATGCCACATGCATGGGACAGGTAGCAGACACTGTCTTAAAATAGACATGCAATAGATGCAAATAATGCAAAGAACACATAGTGGAGTGTGAGGTATTAGAGCAATTAAGTCATTAAAAATACTGTCCTTAGCTTATTTGTGACCCACTTAAATATTATGTACAGGCATGGAGGCCATACTTAGAAAAATAGATATATATGCTATAAAAAATGCAGTGTAAAGCCACTGGATTCATTATTGGACTAAGCAACTTATAATATGGACAATGGCTTAAGGCTTTAGGTATGTACTCACTCAAGTATAGGAGATTAAGGGGTGATATGATTGAAATGTATCAGATTGTGAAAGGGTACACAGAGATCAATCAGGTCAATCTGAATGATGTCATCTTTTTAGATTATCACTTAGGAGTCATCAATCAGGTTAAACAAGTCAAGGTGTAGGACAGATAAATGACAACAGGTATTCAGTGAAAGGGCTGTTGATCAATGTAAAAAGGCTGCCTGTTGATGGTGAGTCCTTCATTGAATGTATTTAAAGATAGGGTGGACAATTATTTTAGGTTGGAAAATCTTGTTTTTGAGTTCTGGTTATTGGTTAATAGTGTGAGATTTATGCTAAGTAGGTGTGCATGGTACAGGCCTCTTTAAGCAGGCATGGATAGATCATGTGTGTGCTATGCAGGATCAAGTGAATAGGGCTGGGTATATGAAGAAGATTGGGTGCATGGGGTGTGGGAGAATGGCTTCTTTGGAATTTGTTATGTGGTGTTGGTTGTGGTGATGAGTGTCTTTTTGTCCAGGCTTATGGTATCTTCCCTGTAAATTTGTGCTTTAAGGAGTTATATGAATTCTTAAAATGTATCTTTTCAATGCAATGTTTATGAATGTGACTAAGATGATGGACCACTCATTTTTTGTGCAAATGCTTATTTTTCTGGTTGTGAGCAAACAAAATAACACCAAAAAGGGGCTCTGAGTTAAGTAATATAGCATAAAAAGAAATGTTTGAAAAGTGAAGCAAAAATGCAACATAACCTAACCTAACCTAGCCTAACGTCTCTTTGGAGAGAAGATCAAACATTAAAACTTGAAAAATGTCAAGCAATTTATTTTCTTTAAAATTTCCAAATAAAAAATATAACCAAACCTAACATACCCCAACATAAACTGCTTTTCAGGAAAATTTCCACATGAAAAAAAAGATCACAAAAATTAACAAACATTTTCCAACCTACAAAACCTGGTAAATATTTACATCTAGGTAAAATGTGTTTTTTTTGGCGTACAGGGTATCTTAACATAAAATGATGATGCTCCCTCTCATTTTCTCCACAAATTATTACTTTTCAGTTGGCAAACAAATACAAGATCATAATCTTCACTCTGCAAATATAGCACATCTTGTACAACTATCCGTACCTGGGGGTGTCAGATGTGATAAAGAAGAAATTCAACACTTCATGCAGTCTATTTAATACTCTTTGACATCGAAAACCTTATGTTTCTGCCTTAATTCAACATATATTCTGGAGAATGAATGCTCACAACCCAATGCATCTGCAGCCAAGGCCAGAAGTTCCTTGCAATGCTGTATTATTAAAAAAAATAGATTTGATGACATCATGGCCAAAAAATTTGTTTCAGACAATTCTGGTTTTCTGGCTAGGTTAGGTTAGGCTAGATTATATTATATTACAATATAATATATTTTATATTATGCTATGTTATCTGCCATTCTTACACTGCATATTGTTATTCCATATACTGGAGAACCAACACATCCTCGAGAAGGATTCATACGTATATTTACTAAGAGGGGAAGTGAGTTTAGTAAAAATATTTACTAAACTTCCAGAAGTTTAGTATGTATTATTACTAAACTTGCCTATGCAGATATATAGTGTGACCGGAAACGAGGACAAGAAAGTTGGCTGTGTTCTGCTTAAGGTCAAGTTAAAAAATTACATGAAGATAAATAATAGAAAAGTAAAATAACCTAACCTAACCTAACCTAGACTAATATAATGTAGCATAATATATAAATGATATTATATTATAATATAATATAATATAATATAATATAATATAATATAATCTAACCCAACCTAACCAGAAAATCAGAATTGTCCAAAACAAATTTTTGGGCCATGTCATCAAATATATGAAAACTAAAATAATACAACATTGTAAGGAACAACATTGCCTTGGCTGAAGATGCATTGTTTTGTGAGTATTCATTCTCAGAAATAAATGTCGGTTGGTTCTTGGTTTTACGACACGTCAACCGTCGAGTCATATAGCGTCGCCAATCTCTCACTCTGATTGGTCGCAGGCGAAGAGCAGCGACAGGTGAGACTCGAACCCACAACCTTTCAATTGTAAGACAATCATCTTACCCCTAGACCACTTGTCCCCATAAATGTCAAATTAAGGCAGAAACATAAGGTTTTTGATGTCAGAGTATTAAATGGAGTGCATGAAGTGTTGAATTTGTTCTTTATCATGTCTGTGACACCATGTATGTATAATTATACGTGATGTGCTATATTTGCAGTGAAGATTATGATTGTGTATTTGTTTGCCAACTGAAAAGTAATCATTTGTGGAGAAAATGAGTGGTCACATCGTCATTTTTACGTTAAAATACCCAGTATTAAAAAAAAATCCCAAAATCCCATTTTACCTAGATAGAAATATATACCCAAAACCTAAACTAACTAAACCAAACATAACACATTTGTTTGCTTTATGGAAGCAAACATGTGTAAAAATTGTCTTGTAACCACCTTAAAGCACAATAATACCATCTTCCATTTACAGACCAAGACAGTCCCAATTATGAGACCAAGACAAAACCATCCATGTGTTCATATTGCCAGGGACTGGAACTTACTTCCAGAAGTACCTAGTCTGCTCCGAGATACTGAACTAGTCCAAGAACACACTAGATAGATTCTGGTAAGAACAGCTATTGATTTCCCATTCTAGCGTGTGCTAGTGCCTTCCTGCAGTACCCCTCCTGTTATTTCAGCTTGAGCTGTATGAAATCGGGTTAAATAAGCCCTTGATTGGCCTATTATGTAGATAAACCCGTGGGTCATTTGGAATCCTTAATAAGTATATACCTATGTATATATGTTACCGGGCATTCACGTGCCGTGACACTTGGCATAGATCCAATCAATACACTCACCATTACACTTCCTCAGACATGGAACTGAGGCAAAATGTATAAACAAAATACGTGAAGTTACTGTAGGTGGTTTAACACAGTGGGAGCGACCAGGTTCGCAGCAGCTGATTGCGGTCGTAGCCGGATCGGCTGTTGTGAAATCCCATTAACTTAGCATGGGCGAAAAAATGTCCTTTTGTAGATGGTCCAGTACACAAATACTAATAATGAAGTTTACATTTTTTTTGCTGGTCTTGGTTAAAAATTGATTACTCTGCCTTCTGACCGTTTATTTAACTTTTATAATCCCCGCACTTTTTCTCAGGGAAACTTATAACATATTTTTCACTAAAAACCATAAATGACGCTTTTGATACGCGAATCTGGCGCATATGCGTTTAGCGTTGGCATTACCCGCATTACTACTGATCTTACGGTGTTTGCAGTACTGTAGGCCGTTTGCAACTTTCGCACGTGTACAAAGCAGCGTAATATCCGTGTATGTTTCTTATTCTCCTGTATATTATTTATTTGTCATTTATTGATCCTACCGATGCCTCATTGTTTTGTTCCACAGTGCAATCACCAGCACAGGTCCAGTACATGCCGTTATTTCACGTGCCCTATGGATCTATATGCGAAAAAAATGACTGAAGGTTATCAGGTAAGTGACCTGTGGAAGGTAAGTGACAGTGATGTCAAAGCATGTCAAAGCAGCCTTGGGATTGGAGCCATTACCTTGCACATTAACCAAGTCTGAATAATGTGAGACTGATATGCATGATGTTTACATCACAATATAGTATCGCACGAATTATATCACATCGCTAAGACCATTACTACAACAATGGTGCAACACAGGTAGGCTTATACTTTTTAGAGGCCCTGAGCTGAAACGACATGAACACCTATCTCCATAACCATTGTCAGTAGCAGCACACTGAACATCTTTAAAAACAGCATAGACACTCATTATAAGAAAAGAGGGCTTGCTTTTCGGTATTCCAGGGAGGGCTGATCGACGGATTTGGTGGGCAACTGGTTAAGTGTCCAGAATGCAACCAAGAAGGGCCCTTGTGGCTCATAGTTGCACTGATATTTTATGTCTTTATGTCTTTATGTCATAACATAAAGCGGAGCTGCGCCACACACACGTAGCAGAAACGCCATTTACGATAATTTTGAAGTAATTAGTTTTAAGCGTTTCTGAAGGGAAAAATACATTGACTAAAATTAGCAATACATTTCTAGTAAATAGACCAATCAATTTGAAACTAGTCCCAATAAAAATATTCCCAACCTTACCGTTAGTATTCGTGTACCAGGTCTTCTTCCAGACTATGCTTTCTGCCCCATGCCAAGTCAATGTGTTTTCACGACGGGAGAATCGCCTACGACCGCAATCAGCTGTTGCGGGCCTGTTTGACCAACCGTATCAGAAGAACTGTGGTTTAACCGCTGTTTAACCATGGATCATGTACGCCTGGATTGGAAACCAACAGCTGTTTGCGTATCAGCCCATCTCGTGGAGGGTAAGCAAATAACACGGAAACGCGGCTAGTTTTAGGCCGTGCGCCTATGGGAGTTCAGGGTACGCATTTCGTATTGGCATTTTTCCAGTTGATGCAGCCATCCCAGGAGGATTGCATCAGCCTTTTATGATACAGAATTGATCAAGGAACCTTACCGTTCTTTCCTTATTTATTTATTATGTTCCATTCAGAAGTTGTCGTGGTGCGAAGTGAAGACATTCGTGAGAAGGAGCCCACCTCGCCCCAAGGGTCGGCCCACCGATGTTGATATCTTGATAATCTTTATCTTGAATCTTTATCTCTTAGCTCTCTATCTTTACCTTGATCTTGAAATTATTGTACGGGGCAAGGTACATGAAGGCAATGGGCAAACCAAAATTAATTGGGTGCGGATTCCATTGGCTCCACGTTAGAAGTTGAAATAAGTGCGGGGGTAGATTAAGCAAACATTGAGGTGGCAGTTCCCCTAAAATGTATATAAAACAACATCCCTGAGTCGAACGACTAGCAAGTGGTAGCAAATCGGCGAGAGGTAGTGGCGTTGCCAGCTAGGGTATGTTGCAAGAGCTGATCCAAAGGGGAGGAAGCGAAAGTGGCGCCCTTTATGACCCGAAGGACGCCTCCCTCGGAGGTTCAGTGTATCCCCTCCCTCGAATTTCTCAGCGCAACACACTCCTCGGCCTGGGAACGGCAGTCCTCTGGGAGTCCGAATACACGCCGCAAATTTTTTCGGCGAAAGGCACTCCTCAGACAAAAACAAATGGTGCCCCTCTGGGAGATCGGAGTGTCCAAATGTTCTGGACCAAGAGCCGCCCTTCTGGAGAAATGACGCCTCCTTGGCAAAATCATAAATCTGTCAGTGGTATAGTGTAGGGGGGAGGGGCTTGTACCCTCGATGGAACTTCCGCTCAAGCCTCTTTGCGGATTGGTGGGTACGCCAAAGTCTGCATTCTCCCATTCAGTTGTGTAAACCACTCCACGGGAAAATATCAGCCACACAGCTAGAGAGCAAGGAGGGTGGGGGCGAAAGCAGAACCGCTCATTCTTATCTGTGGGGGTGAAACTGCCCCCTCAATGCTTGCTTTCCCCGCCCGCAATAATTTTAGCTTCTAACATGGAAGCCTATGCAATGTGACTCCTCTCCCCCTATTCATTTTGGTCTGCCTGTTGCTTTTGTAGGGCGACGAGGTCGGGGGCGGGGTCGGTGTGGGGGGATGGGGGGATAGGTGGGGGGAGGGGTTGGTAGGATGGGGTAGGTATTGAGGGGGATGGGATATTGGGTTTTGGGTTTTGGTGTTGTTCTTGTGTCTGTCTGTTGTTGTCGGTCTTAGTGGTCGGTCTTAGTGGTCGGTCTGTTGTTGTGTTTCGTCTCGGTCTACTGCGGTGCGCCCTTGACTTCGGAGCGACCTTGAAAAAATAGTTTCCGCACGGCCGCCGGCCGGCGGCCATGTTTTACTACGCTCACGGTCTCCGGGCGGCTCCCCCGGCCCGCGCCGATCCCGCTTCCGGCGTGCCGCCGGCCCCCAACCGGGACGGCCCACAGCGAGCGGTGACCCGCGAGTCCTCGCTGTAGTAGGTGCAGTCTGAGCGTGCCATACCATCTTGTCTTCGTCGTATTGTCATCTTGTCGGCGCCCCGTGGCTCGTTATCCTAACACGAATTTATATTTAGCGAGGTCAAATCTCCTCTCAGTTGCCATGGCAACGGACTGCAGACTGGCAGACTGTGGACTCTGTGGACAGTCCACTCAGACAGTGGACTGCAGACTGGCAGACTGTGGACTCTGTGGATAGTCCACTCTGTCCACTCAGACAGTGGACTCTCCACTCTGTGGACTGCAGACTGGCAGACTGTGGAGGCCGCCGACACTTTGAGCGCAGCTGGAGAGTGTTGGAGCGGCTGCAGCCCATCACCAGAGTGGTGAACGCGCCCGAGCATGTGTCGCGCACCGTGCGGCCCTCGCGCTTGACGCCGATCACCGCGTGCCGGCCCACGCGGATTATGGTGTGCCGAGGCTCGTCGCCGCCGATCATGACGCACATGTCGCGCAGCATGCGGCGACGGTGGCAGAAGCGCGAGTCCTTGAACTTTATGATGTTGGTGTGCCGTAGGAAGAGCACCACACAAGCGTAACATTTCCCCCAGAGTTGTCTTTCTCGAAGAGGTACATGAAGCCGTCATTTTCGATACAGCGCCCTTTGGAGCCGAGCCGGTCTCTGTGATGTTGAAGACGGTCTCCTTCCAGTACCGCTGGCCCATCCACTCCGGCGGGAACCGACACTCGTCTGCGCTGGCGAGGGACGGTGACATGACGGTCAGAGCCAGGGCCAAAGCCAGCAAACGTCGCGTGGAACCCATCTGGGTCGCCATTGAGGGCTCGTCCGATAATTATCCACGTCAACGGTGGCCCGTGCGACTGCAAGGTCACTGTCCTGTCCCAAATGGGACCACTTTCCTGTCCCAATGAACCACTGTCTTGTCCCAGTGAGACCACTGTCTTGTCCCAATGAGGCCACTGTCCTGTCTCAATGAAACCACTGTCATGTCCCAATGAGACCACTGTCTTGTCCCAATGAGGCCACTGTCTTATCCCAATGAGACCATTGTCCTGTCCCCACTGAGACCACTGTCCTCTCCGCTTCTTCCTCCCGGCAGCCACTGTCACCGCACTCGGTAATCGCCTTCCTCGCTTGCCACAGTGTCCACCTGGCACCGTTGCGAGGCTTCATCGTGACGGACACGTGCATTTGATCGCCTGACGTGCCACAATGAATCAAGTTGCTTCGAAGTGTCGCTGCTTCCATCTGACAAGCGTAATCAAAAGCATACAGCCAATGTCGGTCAAGTGCCGACACGTGATTGAGGTCACCCCGCCGTGGTGTTAATTCCCACGTATTTTACTTCACTACTCTCCGTTTTCAATCAATATTATTGTTCTTCAGGTTGTTGCTCTCACTCGTATGGGCCACTACTCCTCACTTCGGCCCCTGTGTGACACAGCATCGACGTGGCTTCTGTTGATCACTTCACTTCCTCATCGGCGGCGGATATCGCTCATGAATTTTCACCCCGCATTGTCAGAGTTCTAATTTCGCTGTAGTTTTTGTGCACTCCGTATTGTCGCTCTGGCTGTCAAGTGTGTTGGTGTAGCACTCCCACCAGCGGATCACACCAGCGCATCACTTCCCACGTGTCCCACAAAACAGTAGGCACTGGAGTCTCCTCAAGCGTCTCCGCGCTGTGGTCTCCTTACAGTCGGTGTTAGAGTCTTCTGAAGCGTCTCCGCGCTGTCAGCTCCTCAGTCAGCGCTGGCGTCTCCTCACACTCGGCGCTGGAGTCTCCTCACACTCGGCGCTGGAGTCTCCTCACACTCGGCGCTCACCAGCTTGTCTCCTAATGCACACCTAAAACTTGATCTTCCCCAACAGACTAATCACTTTATGTGTATCCGAGGGCTTCCTCCCGACGTCCACAACGTTCCTCTTGGCTCGTACCGGCAATTCTTCCTTGCCAACACGCTAGTACTCTAATAAGCTTCCCTGAATTTGCCCTTGGGGCTCTTCATAGCCCATACCCTTCTCTATTACTCACGTCTGGGGCACATATTCTCCACAAGGCTCCCATTCTGAATTTACTTGTGAGGCTCATATTTTTACCAAGACTCCGAATTTACTTTTGGGGCTCCGATATCCCTCAATGCTTCCCATTTAATTCACACCGAGGACATCCCTTACCGGGTCTCCTTCAAACCTTCCTAGTCCGCAGACTTCCCTCTTGGTCCACTCTGGGATCATTTTAGCCGGCAGACTTCCTTCTTGATTCACACTGGGGTTCTTCCAAGTCCGCAGACATCCCATTTGATCCACACTGGGGATCTTCTTAGTCCCCCTGGACATCCTCCTGATCCATACCGGGGATCTGACTAGTCCGCAGACATCCCTTTTTGATCCACACTGGGGATCTTCCAAGTCCGCAGACATCCCATTTGATCCACACTGGGGATCTTCTTAGTCCCCTGGACATCCTCCTGATCCATACCGGGGATCTGACTAGTCCGCAGACATCCCTTTTTGATCCACACTGGGGATCTTCCAAGTCCGCAGACATCCCATTTGATCCACACTGGGGATCTTCTTAGTCCCTGGACATCCTCCTGATCCATACCGGGGATCTGACTAGTCCGCAGACATCCCTTTTTGATCCACACTGGGGATCTTCCAAGTCTACAGACATCATTTGTATCCACACTGGGGATCTTCTTAGTCCCCTGGACATCCTTCTACCTCGGGTTCGGCGGTCTGTGCTGGTTCCATGGGCTTCATGGTGAGTGAAGAGACTTGTCACCCCACGTTTAAGGGCGCCAGTGTAGGGCGGCGAGGTCGGGGGCGGGGTCGGTGTGGGGGGATGGATGGGGGAGGGGTAGGTGTGGTGGGGGATGGATGGGGAGGGGTAGGTGGGGGTGGGGTTGGTAGGAGGGGGGGGTTAAGGGGGGGTTTGTGGTTGGTCCGGGTGTCAGTCTTCAGTGGTCGGTCTTAGTGCTCGGTCTGTTGTTTTGTTTCGTCTTGGTCTACTGCGGTGCGCCCTTGACTTCGGAGCGACCTTGAGAAATAGTTTCCGCACGGCCGCCGGCCGGCGGCTATGTTTTACTACGCTCACGGGCGCCAGGCGGCTCCCCGGCCCGTGCCGATCCCGCTTCCGGCGTGCCGCCGGCCCCCAACCGGGGCGGCCCACAGCGAGCGGTGACCCGCGAGTCCACGGTGTAGTTTGTGCTGTCATCATATGTGTCTTCGTATAGTCATCTTGTCGGCGCCCCGTAACTCGTTATCCTAACACAAATTTATAATAGCGAGGTCAAATCTTCTCATTTCACCACTTCCATCCGTGAGTGAACCTGGCTTGGTCGTGGCGCCAGGGATAGAGGAACCGCATGATTGGAGAGACCTAGGAAGGGGGGGAGTCACAAGAGTAATGGACGGACATTGGAGTTGGAAATGCGTCCGTCACCGGCCCTCGTCCAGCTTCGGGGCCCTCTTAAGTGTTAACGTCCCCGCTTGTTTCCCTCCATGTCATCCACCTGCATGCTCACACGGGTCACCGGACTGGCAAATTGAGGGCCTAGGTAATTATTATGGGTCAAATTTTGACAACGATGGGTTTCTGACAGCTGCATGCACACATCGGGCCCCAAACAGCCCCCACTGGTCCTTAAATACCCTTAGCTAGTTCATGCACACTCACATGCATTCCCTTTGATTCTGAACGTTCGCTCCATTAATTACAAATGTATAGTTTGGCCCTCGAATTTTCCCTTCCAGTGGTATGTGCGCATTCAGCAAGTCTTACTTTCTCTGACCGTTGCTTAGGGCTTTCTAGCCCAAAGTTAAATGTTAATTACCCGTGCTTAGGTCCACAACTGTGACCGGCTGACGCGACACTGTTGGTTGGGAATGATATACTATTACTTTACTGCCTTCAAGGCTCGATGACACTGGGCTGCGATATTCCGTTAGGTTCTGATGGTCTTATGCTGGGCTTGAGTATTAATGGCCGACATACCTACGATTAAATGAGTCAAATGCCTTGCCAGGCCTTGCATTGCTCTAACTTGCAATCGGCGGGCACCCCCACAGGTGGTCCTGGGCCACAAATCGGTCGGGATGGCCCCCTATCGTCTTTCTAACCTATCCTGCCCGGGGTCATGGTCGGGAGACCCTCAAATCCCCTGCCTGTCCTATCCTTGGGGCTTACGGAACGCCAAACTTCATCTCCCCTGTCTGTGCCGTAATCGAGAGGCCCAGGCCTGCTGGAATAGCTGAGACGGGAAAGGAATACCGACCTAACCGTTTTTGGCTTTTACCTAACTGTGCGCACAGATTCATCCCGACCCAAAATTGGTTGCCGCTGCCTGCGAGCTTAACCATGGATCCCGTCGGATCTGACCACCCTCGGGATGCCCTTCCGCGCTCTGGGATCACCAGGCCGGAGGGTTTTTGCGGCCTAGAATTTCTCAAGTGAACCAGCTGCCTTGAATTACCCAGTCTTTTCGGCACGCTTTCCCAGGGGTTCAACCAACAGTGTTTCGTCATTTTCCCGTCTTCTATCAGCCCTCCTCCGTCTCCTCCGAAGAGAAGAGGGCGGAGGCTCACTTTTGGGCCCATGGAAGTTATCGCCCGTGGAAGGGCGGCTTGCAGGCCGTCTCCTCGATAATTGCGTAATGTCGCCACGTTTTTCCGTCACAGACGGTAGTCGGGTTCGTCCTGTCCTGCCTTGCCGGCTAGCTTTTACATTTAAGTAACGGACGAACCCGGAATTTAGGACATGCATTATTCTTGGTGACTTTAATCTAAAAGGATATGAAAATGTTGGTGTTGGCTCCCCATCATGTAAACTGTTTAAGAAATGCCCTGAAGAGGACCTGTTCTTACACCAGTTTGTAACGGAACCAACTAGGTATGGTTCATTATTGGACCTTGTCTTCTCAGATTTAAGTGGTTTAGTTCAAGACTTGACTGTAGGAGAAACCCTGGGAAGAAGTGACCATAACATAGTGAGATTCAAGGCACAAGTAGAGGGCACAAACAAGGATAATTTGGCAAAGGTTCCAAATTTTAACAGGGCAAACTTTGACTGCATGAGAGCGGCTTTAAGTGCCATAGAATGGGAAGAAGAATTCTCAAATTTAAATGCCTGTGAAATGTGGGAAAAGTTCAAATCTTACTTGAGGGAAATTGAGATTAGACATGTCTCCAAAAGCAAAGGCGCAAAAGGATAGGAAAGCCAGCATGGCTTACGCCAGATTTGATAAAAGCAATTAAGGCTAAGAAAGACGCATTTAGAGTACTTAAGGACGCTTCAAATATCGAAAATCTAAGGTCGTATCAAAATGCTAGAGACGCTGTGAAGCAGAAAACCAGAGCAGCAAAGTCATAAAGTCATAAAGTGTTAAGGCTTAATAAGAGCCACAGGGGCCCATCTGGGTTAAGCCTATCTGGAAAAGGAAAGGAAAGCAAAGCAAAGCGAGCAAAATAATTGGATTTGGCTAGGAACTGTAATGGGGACAGTAAAAAGTTCTTTAGTTTCTACAAGCTAAGTAAAGTTTCAAGCACAATTGGTCCACTGGAAGTAAATGGGACTATATTGAGTGAGGATGGTGAGATGGTTGAGGAGCTGAGCAAGCAGTTTAAATCAGTGTTTACATTGGAAGATGTGACTAATCTGCTAACCGTACACCACAGTTCAGTGACAGGTGATCAGATAAACGATGTTGATTTCATTGATAGTGATGTTGTTTTCAATTATATCAGGAAAATAAAGCCAAACAATGCAGCAGGACCTGATGGAATTAATGCTAGGGTATTGCGGGAAGCTGAAAAGGAACTGGCAATTCCACTTAGTATAATATTTTGTAGATCAGTTTCACAAAATGAAATTCCAACAGATTGGAAAAGGGCAAATGTAGTTCCTATTTTCAAGAAAGGAGAAAGAGGTAAAGTTGAAAACTATAGGCCAGTTAGCCTCACATCCCTAGTCTGCAAGGTACTCGAATCAATTATCAAGGATAGAGTAGTTAGTTTTCTGGAAGGAAACAGATTGATTCAAGATACTCAACATGTGTTTAGAAAAGGGAGATCGTGTCTCACAAATCTCTTGGACGTTTTTAATTTTGTTACAGAACAATTTGATCAGGGAAATCAGGTTGATGTAGCATATCTTGACTTTAGTAAGGCCTTTGACAAGGTACTCCATAAACGGTTAATGATGCAGCTTCAGGGTCATGGTATTGCAGGTAGCATCCTAAAATGGATAGAGTTGTGGCTTTCAGATAGACAGCAGAGAGTGATGCTAAATGGTACAATCATCATGGCAAAATGTTCTTAGTGGAGTCCCCCAGGGGTCAGTACTGGGGCGACTATTGTTCATTATATTGGTAAATAACATTGAAAGTGGCCTAAGCAGTAAGGTTTTGAAATTTGCAGATGATTTGAAGGTCTTTAGGGCAATAACAGGACACAATGAGCAGGTCTTGATGCAGAAATACTTAGACGAGCTTGTGAAGTGGTCCGAAAAATGGCAAATTAAATTTAATTTTGATAAGTGCAAAATCATGCATGTAGGTAGGCAGCATTTGAAGGCTCCATACTTGATGGGTGGCCAAGTACTATCTGTGACTCAGCAGGAGAAGGACTTAGGTGTTATTTTGAACACAAAATTGGGGACATCAGAACAGACCAAAGAAGCCAGGAAGAAGGCACTAAGAATGCTTGGGGCAATAAATAGGAACGTATCATACAAAAGTGAGGAAGTCATCAGGAAGCTTTACTGTGCATATGTCAGGCCACATTTGGAATACTGTGTCCAGGCTTGGTCCCCTAGTTATGAAAAAGATTGTTGGCTTTTAGAGAGAGTACAAAAGAGGACAACACAAATGGTTAATGGTATAAGCAACCTGGCATATGAGGAAAGATTGAAGAAATTGAATATGTTTTCACTTAGATATAGAAGGCTGAGAGGAGATCTCAACGAGGTCTTTAAATTTGTTCATGGTCAGGAACAGTGATATCTCAGGGAAATGTATGAATTTATCAGAAATGATGCAATTAGAGGTCATCAATTCAAAATTAAAGTCCATCACAGCCGGACAAGGTTAAGACAGTCTTTCTTCACCAACAGGGTAGTAGAACATTGGAACCAGCTGCCAGAAACCATTGTCAGTAGCAGCACACTGAACATCTTTAAAAGCAGCATAGACACTCATTATAAGAAAAGAGGGCTTGCTTTTCGGTATTCCAGGAAGGGCTGAACGACGGATTTGGTGGGCAACTGGTTCAGTGTCCAAAGTGCAACCAAGAAGGGCCCTTGTGGCTCAGAGTTGCACTGATCTTTTATGTCTTTATGGCTTTATGCGCGACCGGCCCGCTGGTCGCGAGAGGAATAAACAGTCTGACCCGATCATCAGTGAGATACGGAACTTCTGCGTTACCGTGACATGGTGGCAACGGTGCGATTTTGAAGGTGGAGCCAGTGAAGATAGCTCTCAGTGACATTCCGTTGTACGACGGCTCTCACGAACGGGACGATTTATTCAAGCAGTGCTCGCGTCTCGCATCGCTTGGTGGCTTGTCTGGGGATCGTCTGTGCTGCGTGATAGCCTCGAGATGCAGGGGAGCTGCCCTGGCAGTTATTAACTGCCTGGGTGAACGAGAAGAAACTCTTTCCCTGACAACGATCAAGTCCGTGCTCGAAGCACATTTTGGGGGAAGCCGTGGCGTGGAGAGAGCTGTACAAGCTTTGGCTACGTGCACTAAGGGTGCCATGACGGTGCAGGAATATGCCTTGAAGATTAAACAGCTGGTGCGGCAGGCGTGTCCCGAGTTTTTCGCTGAAGACGGCCGCATTATGAAGGTATGTATGCCGTCGTACTAAGCGGCCTCGCATCGGCATTTTTTGGCTGGCGTGTCGGCGGACGAAAAACGTCTTCTCTCACGTCTGCGAGCTATAACGTACGACATGTGCGTGACAGCTGACGAGAGAAAAGTCTCTGCAGAGCGATGTAACCAATTCGGTGATCGGTCGTCGAATCCGATCAGCCAGGGCGGAGCCAAGAAAACAAGTTGAGTTCGAGTGCAGAGACTATCGGAGCCGTGGACAGCCAAGCTCTTCGGAGGATTCCGATGAACCGTACAGCTCTCGTGACCGCTGTCCTGGACGCGGTCGCATGGACTCTCTACTGGACCACCTACATTCAATCACCTGATCGCCGTAGACGGGTGGTCTCACGCCGCCAGCGCTACACATCGTCGTCGCCCAGATGGGAGGCGAACAGTCAGCGCCGCCGGGCCCCTGGTGGCGACTCCCGATACTACTACTCCTTGACAGGCTCAGCAGGTGGCGCTACCGACGGCCCCATCCATTCTGGCGGGTGGCTGCTGCGGCCGGCGCCCTCCCCGCTCCCGCCGCCATGCGCGCTGCAGCGAGAGGCTTTGAGGCACTGGGATCCTGCTCCGCGTCCTGATCTGCACTTTCAGGGATTCTGAATAGCATATCCACGTTCTGCATGTTTGCAGCCGGGCGGTGTTCCGTCTCAAAGCGAAGCTGACTTACATATACTCGCCACCTGACAACTCGTGGATTCATATCAGACTTACTATTTTGAATCTGGAGCGCACTCTTACAGTCGCACACCCAAGTGAACTGTAACCCAGCCAAAAATGCATAACATTTCTTGAGACCCGTGATGACGCTGAACACCTCTAATTCATAAATGGTCCATTTCTGTTTGGGTTTATTGTACTTGCTACTATTGAACGCAATGACTTTTTCGACTCCCTCTTGAACCTGACACAAAACCTGTCCAGATCCCACCGTACTACTATCGGTGTATAAGACAAACCTCCCGTTCCGCTTCGGATATGACAACACGCGGTCGCTCAAGAGGTGATCCCGGAGTGAGCGAAATGCAAACTCTAGCTCATCATCCCAATAAAACGAGTCTGAGTTGGCTAGTCTCACTAATGGGGCGGAGATGTGCGAGAATGACTGCACGAACTTTCGGAACCACGCAAAGAACCCGTATACGCGCTTGGCTTCCCGTACAGTTATCGGCGCCTTGAGCTCCTGGATACATAATCCTTTCGGGGTCTATAGAAACACTTTCAGATGTAATCTGGTGGCCCAGATATGACAAATTGGTCATACCAATTTTGCATTTGTTTGGAGCTAGTTTAAGACAAGCATTTTTTAGTCTTTCGAACACGGTGTGCAACAGCTTCAGATGGCTCTCGACGTCAGGACTTGCTACGAGCACATCGTCGACATGAATACTGACGCCGGGGATGTCGCCGAGCGTGCGGTGCATTGCAACATGCAAGAAATACGAAGACTGGGCGCCGCCCATGGGCATTCGTAGCGGATAGCACGTTTTTTTCCCCAGTGCGTAGAAAGCACACATTTTGCTCGACTCATCTGATAACTGCAAATTCCAAAATGCGTGCCTGATATCAAGCGAACTGGCAATAGTCCAGCCCTGCAAAGAGTACAGGAAATCATCAATGCTGGGTAGCACAAACATTTTGGGGAGGAGACTTTTGTTGATCTCGCGCATGCCCTGCACAATCCTGAATTTGGTTCCTGTAGACTTGCCGACCAAAATCACCGGGGAGTTCCAGTTACTGGGTTCACCAACCGCAATAATGCCACTGGCCTGCAATTCTGCTAGCTGTTCCTCGAGCGTCTCCTCTTTTGCCCATGGTATCTGACACGGCTTTAAACATTTTGGCTTCGTTCCTTCCTTAAGTTCCAAGTCTACGTTGGGATCCCTGTAGCACCCGATATCGGCGTAGCCACTAGATAAAACTTCTGGAAATGACTTGACGATTAATGCTACTTTATCTCGCGTAGCACCTCTTACCTTCTCACCTACTTAAAAGTTTTCCAAAATATCCTCCGTACTCATCCCAATAAACTGACTGCCTGCTGATTACAGAGTTTGTCTCATTGGTCGCGCCACCGTCCCTTGCGGTCAGCGCGACACCTGTACCATCTGATGGCTGCAGATACCCCACCAGGTCACGTCTGTGAAGAGTCACGAATCGATCACTGCGATTTCGTATACTTAGTGGTACCTCGTGGGGCGAGTAAGGGCGAAATAGAGCGCCTGTTACCTCAACCTGCCCGGAACGAATGCCTGTCAGCACATAGTCACTATCAATAGTTAACTCTTTGTCGGTTCT
This sequence comes from Ashinkailepas kermadecensis, assembly GCA_034440615.1. NCBI lineage: Eukaryota > Metazoa > Arthropoda > Thecostraca > Neolepadidae > Ashinkailepas > Ashinkailepas kermadecensis. Next base: position 29,629 of record JAOTOM010004004.1, read on the forward strand.
CACACAAAGACAGCAGATATATCTCGGTGGCACTCGTACAGGCTTTCCCAACCGAACCTTAATCTGGCCTGCCACAGAGCAGTCCAGTACTGCATTGTTTGCTTGCAGAAAATCCCACCAAAACACAACTGTGAGCCAGTCCCTCGACAACGGTGAACACAAACTCCAGCTCCCGGTGACAATCGTATTTAGCAATTTTAACGGGCAGACTGCAAGTACCGAGGGCCTTCATGGCGTGGCCGGACGCCGAAGTGAGCGCAGAAGCACGGCCTGTGCTTGCGTCGGGAGCGATTATTTTCAATAGCCGACTATCTATCAGGTTCTTTTGACTCCCGGTATCAAGTAAGCAATCACTGGCCAAAAAGCCATTGATAGAAGCCCTGATAGTTGGTGGGCTACTTACTGCTCCTACCGGATGCGTCTGCCCACGTACTGGTTTGGGCACTGACGTTTTATGTGCCCGTAGCCATTGCATGACCAGCATCTCACAGTACCTTCTCGGCGCTCTGATGCCCAGTCCTTACCAGACCACGATCTGCACCGCCCAGGCGACGACGACCGCGGTGACATGGTGAGGGACCGACATTCCCGGGAACGGGGATGGCGCTCGAAACGGACGGATTGGCGCTAAACTGGACTATTTGGCGCTGTAGGGGAAAACATGCCCTCAGGGCACAGTCCACTTGGAATTGGCACCCGTTTTGGCGCTGTACGGAGACGGAAATCTTAAAGTAGCTATGGTGTGGATATATGGGAGCATTTAAGACGAGATTCATTTAGAGAATCATGCTAAGCCATTGAGCATTACATGTTATATGTTCCGTAGGTTTGAACATCATAACCCAGCAATATATACCTTCGACTTATCTTGGGCGCCAGGTGCCGACATTCGCGCCTTACAGGGACACAATTCCTTCATGTCAGCATTAAAGATAATAATCAATTTAACTCGCACTACCCATAATATACGTCGCATTAAACGATGCTTCTTTGCAATAATAGTGCTATTTACATATTAAATATCTGGCAACTACGCATTTTTACTGAGAAGATGGCAATATATGACAGAAAACGAGCTTGCATTTTTATGTTCTCGGTTTCAGCTCAATGTCTATTGGAGTTGTAGGAAATCTATCAGGCCTTGCGGGCAGAATGCACTTGCAGAAGGGACCTTCTAAATGTGCACGGCCCACCTAAAAGCACCTTGGAATAGGCTAAGTAAATTGCCAGGATTAAAATGTGGGCCTTTTTAACCGCATACACTGATTACGTGGCCTGTTTTGGATTGTTTTACATTTCGAGTTCCCGCTAAGTCCAGCAATGGCGCCATTGCTCCTTGCCGCATACGGCGCCAGACTGCCCAGTTAGTTAGTTATTAGGGCTTTAGGGCGCGTCGACTGCTGTGGCCATTTTGCTCCCATGCCCGACTGTCCACATACAGCGCCAACGGGCCACGATGTCGGCATTGTCCGGCCTAAGCGCCATTTAAAATCCGATGCTTTCCCGATACATTTACTTCATTATTGGATTAAAGACAAACTAACTAATCAATCTTCGTTTGTCTGCCAGCATCACGATAAAGGCTGGAATATACGTCAACGACGTCGACCAACTAAGCAATGTAAATAATTAAAGCTGTCATAAACCAATGCAAATTAAGCAAACCTGTGACATATAAAGCATTCCGCCAATCGTCTGGGATCGCATTGAGATGATTTGTGCACATATTCGTTGCTTAAATCACTCGAAATTGTATGTTTTACATCATGAGATACCTTAATGTCCAGCAGTCGCGCCATTACTCCATGCCGCATACAGCGCCAAACTGTCCACATACAGCGCCAAAAGGCTACGATGTTGGCATTGTCCGGTCACAGCGCCATTTAAAATCCGATGTATTCACCATATATTTACTTCATTATTGGAGTAATTACAAACTAAGCACTTTCTCGAACTTCGTTTGTCTGCTAGCATCACAATAAAGGCTGGAATATACATCAACAACGCCGACCAAGTCAGCAATGCAAATAATTCACGCTATAATAAACCAATGAAAACTAAGCAGGCCTGCGCCATGGAAAATATTCCGCCAACCAATTGGGATCACATTGAGGTGGTTTGTGCACAGTGATCGAGTGATAAGATCACTCGAAATTTTGTGTTTTACATCATGAGATACCTTAATTTCCAGCAGTCGCGCCATTGTTCCCTGCCGCATACAGCGCCAAACTGTCCACATACAGCGCCAATAGGCTACGATGTTGGCATTGTCCGGTCTAAGCGCCATTTAATACCCAAGGTTTTCCCCATGATATTTACTTCATTATTGGAGTAATTACAAACTAAGTACGTTCTCGATCATCGTTTGTCTGCCAGCATCACAATAAAGGCTTGAATATACATCAACGACGTCGACCATGTCAGCAAGGGAAAAAACTTAAGCTGCAATAAACCAACGTAAAGTCAGCAAGTCTGTACCATGGAAAACACTCCGCCAATCGTCTGGGTTCACACTGAAGTGCTTTGTGTGCACATTCACGTTCATTAAATCACTCGAAATTTTGTGTTTTACATCTTGAGATATATGTATGTCTCACAGTAGCGCCATTGCTCCCTGTCGCATACAGCGCCAAGCTGTCCACATACAGTGCCAATATGCTACAATGTTGGCATTGTCCGGCTTAAGCGCAATTGAAAACCTGACTACGCTTCCGGATATCTGCCTCTTTGTTGCTCTATAGGCGAACTCGCTGTTTCCTCTGCATTCGCTTACTTACTAGCATGATAATCCATGCTGGGATATACACCGGCAAAAGCTATCAAATAAGGAAACCAATTAAGAGGAAATATTCTTGTTTTTAAATGCCTTTAACGGATCCACTGCGTCTATCGTGAAGAACATACACTGGCTTATCAGGGTTAAGATAAGCCGCTTTCTGCACATGCGCATTGCTTAAAACGTCTGACATGTCATGCTCCACAGCTTGTGGTACCTGTTCAACTGTGACATAATTATTCCCTTTTCCGTACAGTGTCAAGCAGATCAGCTGTTTACGTACAGCGCCAAATGCCTTGCTGTTATTTCCAATCGCGGAGAAAATATGTCCACGTGCAGCGCCATTCGTGAGCCATGTTGGTTTTCTTCTTCAACGCCTATTCCTATTAAGTAGGTTTTAGGCTCCGTGCTAACCAGACTACTACGCCATGGTGGATTTTTTCCTTAGCACAGGCGAAGTGCCATTCGGTAGAGGAGAGATACGTTAAATAAAGGACTATATTAAACCGGCTTATGTGGCATCCGGCATCAGGCAATCAAGAAAGGAAATTAAGCGAACGATGGCACACAAGAAAAGCATAGAGTACGCTGCCAGGTATCACCTACCCACCACAGAAGACGTCAAGGAACATAAACCACCATAGGTGCAATTTTATGCAAATTATTGGAGGCCCGATGAATTGAGGAAATAGCACCAACATTGGTGGGGGGACTCAACAGGATCCATTTTAAAACCTGCAGCTGTTGGGTAGCAGGGGGAGGGCATGCCAGCATCGCTCCCACCCTCCAAAGCATACGAGGATGCGCTCCTCTCATCCACTCACGACGAAATACAGCCAGAGAACAGCCCTTTGGAGAGACAGTTGGTTTCCAATTGGTTTCTTTCTTCCAAGTGATTCTGGATTATTTATTCACGACTCAACCTCGTTCATATGCATCTTCAGAATCATTAAGTGGCCTGTTCCGTATTAAACTCACCTGACCATTTCATTACATGAAGCAAGATCTCGCCATGTTGGCGGTCACAGGATGTCTGTGGTGTAGGAAGCAACTGCTTATTATATTCTGTATTGGTCGTGTTGCATTTTCAATGAGTACCCATTATCCAGCGCGTACGCCACTACATAACGTTTTACGAATGGATTAGTAAACTATATACCTTACGAAGCTTCATTTAAATATTATCCGGGAAGAAATTAAGATCAGGATTTTAGGTTTCCTAATTACCCGTACCACACATTTGCGAGATTGAACAACAAACCTTCCCACGGCGATATCTCACCGTCCATTCAGAGCGCCAACGTGCCATTTTCATGCGACTTGTCTCAAGATGCCCATCTTGAGCGCCATGCCGCCGTATCAGGAAATCTACTTCGCTCGGTTTGTCCGCTCAGGGCGCCAAAGGTGCCAAAACCACACGATTTTCTGGGATGGGGATTTTATATAAAATGCAACATGGGACGTTTAATGTAAGCAACATTTAGCACATTGTGGTGCTATGGAAATGCCTCATGCATGCTTGGTTGCATACACTTTTCATCAAGAAGTTCATGGATATTTTCCATACTTCTTGTTCTTTCTGAGGAATGTGAATACGCCACTCTCCAATTTAATCGCACAGCATATACCAAAGTATTCATCTGACATTGTACACGAAAGGATGCGATCGATGGCAGATACATTAAAAACAGCGCAGGAAAACACGAGTCATGCGAGGGAGAAACAAAAAACGATCCTACGATCTGAGGAACCGAGTGGTCTCAACGCCACCGGTATACAAACCTTGAGACAGGATAAGGCTGCGGCATTTCGAGGTCCCACGTGGTGTATCCCCTAAGATGTTGCCTCCTTGGTCCCCGGTACTGTAGTTGTGCGCGCAGTTGGACGGCGTCATCTAGATTATGTAGACCCTCGGACAGGTGCGGTGCGGCGTACGCACATGAAGTTTGTGAAGCGTGTTCTTGATCGCAATGTTTAAGTGATGTGCGATGCGCATTGTATGTTGTGTATGTGTGTATCTTCCGGGTTTACGTTTTCCATTTCAACGAGAGGAAATGTTACCGAGCCTGGGCCCGCCACTGACCCAGGTGGCGCCCGAGGGCGGCTCGCACAATCAGCTGACTTCGCGACCTGCCCGCTGGTCGGGAGAGGAATAAACAGTCTGACCCGAGCATCGGGTCGATACGGAGCTTCTGCGTTACCGTGACAGGCATGCTGGTATTTTTTACCAGAGCTCCCCGCCCCAATGGCATAACAAAATCTACCAGTGGCCACCTGAACCAATTTTTCCTCGTATCCAGTATCCAGCCCAGCCATGTGCACATGGCTGGACATATTTTCCTGGACACGTGACCTACCAATAGCGACACTCACGTAGGATTTTGATGTTCAGGACCTTCAATGACATGGAGTGGTCGGTGAAGGTCAGCTGATTTACTTCCCAACTGCTACATGAAGTGCGTAGATTTGCGTGGCAATTAATGACGTCACTGTGGGGACATGTGCATACATCACAATATTGATGTAGCTCACACCAAGCGTCTTCCTGATGCTTAGCACACATCCATGACTAATGCACTCATCTGACGGGGCTTAAATTGATGCATGATGATATAAAACGGTAGGGCAAATTATTTTGCAGTGAAACCAATGAATGAAGAAAAGCTACGACAGGTATTCCTGATAGCACACTTATCCTTGACTTATTACACCAGATTACATCATACGTGCAAAGAATGGTGTTCATCAACATGCATGGTAGTACAGGCACGGGAGGAACTTATGGCTAAAGAACTAGGGAAAGAACGAGAGCTAGCAATGCAGGAATCGCTGACGACAAAAATAAGAGGATGTCCCTTCTGGTGGTATGGTAACATACGAAATTACTTAGAGCGGGTGGATGTCTCCAGTTTCCAAGAGAATTGAGACAGCAAACTGGTTCGCTATTTCTTTGGGGACTTGAGGATTTCAATATCAACTCACCCGTCCCCGAGTCCACATAATGTAGAAGGAATAAGTTTGTGTTTTTTTCTACGTCTATTGTTCAGTTAGAGTAATATCGTAGGGAACACGAAGCCACAGGACGGAAGGGCCACGGCGAGTGAGGCATCCATTATGTGGCGACATCAATGGAGGACATAAAAATGGCTAGGGGCGCCTTACATTATGTGCAAAGTTTAAGCATATTATTCATAGGTGGCCACTGATGGGATGCAATGTTAAAATCAGGTTGGGAGCTTACAAACATTCGGGCAAAGGTGGGCGCGCCGCTGAATTTTGGTACTTGCGCCCGCGCCCCTGCGCCGGCGGCGATGCCCACCTGCGCCCGCGCCGCTGCGCCGCTATTTTTGGCCCCTGCAGTTGCGCCCCGCGCCGCTGCGCCGCGCGCCGCGCGCCGCTATTAATTAAGTATGCCTATACAAAAACTATGTGCAGTGCCAAAGTTTCTACCTATTTAGCCCCCAAAAAACAGTTTTAGGCTATAAAAAGTCATTTTTATTGAAAATAACTTATAATTGGCATCACTGTTACCTATATTCACATTAAAGATTAAACTATGGCCCGTGAGCTATATTGCTCGGCCGGCGGTAAATTTAGCCAGATTGGCCCCGCCCACTGAGTCTGAGTTTCCTCTTCCTCCTCAGGATCCTCCAGAGGCACGTCATCTGCCGCAAAGTGTAATCTGCCGCATGGTTAGTATAATTACTTATAATACTACACGTAACAGGTAGTCAGGTACATATGTGTTTTCCGCGTCGGATTCTTAGGTCGTCTTTTATCGCTCGCTAAAGCTGGGCAGCGGCGTGGACAGCGGCGCGGATTTTTTACTTGCGCCGCGCGCCGTTGCGCCGTTTTTTTTTTAGAATTCGCGCCGGCGCCGCTGCGCCGCCGGTTTTCAAGGTGCGCCGCCGGCGCAGCGGCGCAGCGGCGCAGCGGCGCAATTTGCGTGCGCCGTGCCCACGTTTGCATTCGGGATATCGAAACACTCCCAAGAGGCATGTTAATCTGCACCATGGGCAACTACACCACCTGCACTGTTCTCCCCAGGCTGGCACTTGTACCTCAAGCTTCATGAGTGATTCAGGTGCAATATGCACACACAAAGAGCATCCTAGTCATCTAAACGTGAAACTTCACGATATGTGGGCGTTATTAAGCACCTTCAGCTTACATCATTAGGCGACTTTCAGCAGTCTGGGCTGTCTGTGCAATGATGGCTCCTTTTTCACTCTGATGTTGCCAGACTTCGGCCTGTTAGTGGATACTGGACACAGATGTTTTGGCAAACTGCATGGGCCCGGCCCTTGTCCAGACGTCATCTGGTCAGGACCTTGTTATTCGCCCACAACTCGCCGTTGTCCAGACGTCATCTGGTCAGGACCTTGTTATTCGCCCACAACTCGCCGTTGTCCAGACGTCATCTGGTCAGGACCTTGTTATTCGCCCACAACTCGCCGTTGTCCAGACGTCATCTGGTCAGGACCTTGTTATTCGCCCACAACTCGCCGATGCGACGATCCAGTCGCAATACGACTAACGGAATAGGCAAATAGTTCATTCAGCAGGCTTCTGGAATTACATTTATGCTAGTATTCAGACAACTCAGCGACTGAACCGAGGGTTTGTTTCTGCGCGTTCATCTCCATTCCTTGGTTGAGGGTTGCGTGGAATGTGCATCAAATAGAATGCTTGCTCGCAAATAACATCCTCAATAATACGCGCAATAACATAGAGAAAACAGGTGGTATGGGATCAATTGGATACGCCAGTCACCGAGCCCTGCCAAATGAGACGTACCAGGTATCAACAATTCCTTGTATTTCTGCAGATACTTCTACCTGATTGTGACGGTCTGTGAGCGGTAGTAGAAGCATCTGGCTCTAACTGGACAATACGTGTCGCCCCATCGACTGATGACTATCCGGTTACGTAGGTGCGTATCGACTTAAATAACACAACTACATTTCACATTGCACATCGCAGAGCTAGTCGGCATCGGCCAGCCGCTGGTTAACTTCGCTTCCCGAAACTATAACAGTAACGGGCAAAAATACGCACACACTCAGTACAAACAACACAAGGGAGCTGCTCTGAGGACACGATGTGCAGGCACATGCGACTGCGGTGAAGAGGCCACGAGGTGCAGCATCCTCAGCACGGCAGTCACTGTCCGAAGGGTGACAGGTGACGAGGTAAGATGGCACCGTCTTCCTCCCACTGAGCCACTCACAAAAGAGACTCGTAGCTGCCCGAGATGCACTCAGAACGACACCGGTGCACATCGCAGTCCGCCACTGGCAGTCTTTGGTCTAGTCGGTGAATTTGAGGAGCAACCACACCGGCTGACGGAGCCGTCTCGCCCGGCCACACGCTCTTGCCACCATCTGGGTGTCTAGCACGAGCTGCTCTTGTAGTCTGACGTGTCAGATATGGGCGCTGGGGTGGGTACCGCGGCTGGTGCCTGTCTGTGGACAACGCAGTTATGTTCAGAAGGGGTGAGAAAATAGTCAACGGGCTGCACCAATCCGGAGATATCACAATGGCTGCATATCAATACAAACAAAATATTGGTAGGTAGAATTATACTCGTGTCATATGACGCGGGAATTCCCGATGTAGTGTCACGATCAAGGACATTGGTGTCCTAACACGTCAATACCCTCCACGCTCTGTTCCGAAACCAGCACCATGGGCACTGCGCTTTGATTAATGATGCACATACCAATATGCTATATTCGAATTCGGTCGGCTCTCGCAAACATTCAGGGCAATCCAGTGCGTTGATTCATTAGGGAGTTGCCACCTGCGGAAAATGAGGGGGGGTGACGATCGTGGTGTTTTACGTCTACAGTTTGGCTCCGCAGTGGCAAAGCGCCATGATCGGCGATTAGTCGCCGATATGGCACACACGGTGTGTGGCGCACATCAGACCGCCCGTTACGTTACACTCACTGTGTACGTCGGCGATTAGTCGCCGATATGGCACACACGGTGCGTGGCGCACATCAGACCGCCCGTTACGTTACACTCACTGTGTACGTCGGCGATTAGTCGCCGATATGGCACACACGGTGTGTGGCGCACATCAGACCGCCCGTTACGTTACATTCACTGTGTACGTCGGCGATTAGTCGCCGATATGGCACACACGGTGTGAGGTGCACATCAGACCGCCCGTTACGTTACACTCACTGTGTACGTCGGCGATTAGTCGCCGATATGGCACACGGTGTGTGGCGCACATCAGACCGCCCGTTACGTTACACTCACTGTGTACGTCGGCGATTAGTCGCCGATATGGCACACGGTGTGAGGCGCACATCAGACCGCCCGTTACGTTACATTCACTGTGTACGTCGGCGATTAGTCGCCGATATGGCACACACGGTGTGTGGCGCACATCAGACCGCCCGTTACGTTACACTCACTGTGTACGTCGGCGATTAGTCGCCGATATGGCACACACGGTGTGTGGCGCACATCAGACCGCCCGTTACGTTACACTCACTGTGTACGTCGGCGATTAGTCGCCGATATGGCACACACGGTGTGAGGTGCACATCAGACCGCCCGTTACGTTACACTCACTGTGTACGTCGGCGATTAGTCGCCGATATGGCACACACGGTGTGTGGCGCACATCAGACCGCCCGTTACGTTACACTCACTGTGTACGTCGGCGATTAGTCGCCGATATGGCACACACGGTGTGTGGCGCACATCAGACCGCCCGTTACGTTACACTCACTGTGTACGTCGGCGATTAGTCGCCGATATGGCACACACGGTGTGTGGCGCACATCAGACCGCCCGTTACGTTACACTCACTGTGTATGTCGGCGATTAGTCGCCGATATGGCACACACGGTGTGTGGCGCACATCAGACCGCCCGTTACGTTACACTCACTGTGTACGTCGGCGATTAGTCGCCGATATGGCACACACGGTGCGTGGCGCACATCAGACCGCCCGTTACGTTACACTCACTGTGTACGTCGGCGATTAGTCGCCGATATGGCACACACGGTGTGTGGCGCACATCAGACCGCCCGTTACGTTACACTCACTGTGTACGTCGGCGATTAGTCGCCGATATGGCACACACGGTGTGTGGCGCACATCAGACCGCCCGTTACGTTACACTCACTGTGTACGTCGGCGATTAGTCGCCGATATGGCACACACGGTGTGTGGCGCACATCAGACCGCCCGTTACGTTACACTCACTGTGTACGTCGGCGATTAGTCGCCGATATGGCACACACGGTGTGTGGCGCACATCAGACCGCCCGTTACGTTACACTCACTGTGTACGTCGGCGATTAGTCGCCGATATGGCACACACGGTGTGTGGCGCACATCAGACCGCCCGTTACGTTACACTCACTGTGTACGTCGGCGATTAGTCGCCGATATGGCACACACGGTGTGAGGCGCACATCAGACCGCCCGTTACGTTACACTCACTGTGTACGTCGGCGATTAGTCGCCGATATGGCACACACGGTGTGAGGCGCACATCAGACCGCCCGTTACGTTACACTCACTGTGTATGTCGGCGATTAGTCGCCGATATGGCACACACGGTGTGAGGCGCACATCAGACCGCCCGTTACGTTACACTCACTGTGTATGTCGGCGATTAGTCGCCGATATGGCACACACGGTGTGAGGTGCACATCAGACCGCCCGTTACGTTACACTCACTGTGTATGTCGGCGATTAGTCGCCGATATGGCACACACGGTGTGAGGCGCACATCAGACCGCCCGTTACGTTGCACTCACTGTGTACGCAGCGTGGCGAGGATTGTGTGAAGCTGGCTGTTGGCAGCGTTCAGCTCCTGAATGCGCGTGTGCTGCGCCTCGATGACACGCTCCTTCTCTGTCAGTACGCTGGACAGCTGACTCTGCTCCCGGCGCAGCTCATGCTCCACCAGCGACAGCCTGTCGGGGGAGGGCTTGCGATCAGAAATCACGACCAGGGCCTGCAGCTCAGAGGTCAGGGGACTACAGGTCAGAGAACACGGTCAGAGACCGGAGGTCAGGGGTCACAGGACTTGGCCGGGGGCCACGGGTCAGAGGTTAGGGCCACAGCCAGGGACTGCAGGTGAGGGGCCAAAGGAGGCGGCTGGGGTGACTGCCACCGCGTCTGTTATGTCTGTCTACTGCGTCTGCTATTATATACTGTATATTATATGCTTTCATTATATATATAGATATATATATATATATATATATATATATATATATATATATTTATATATTTATATATATACATATGTATTATTATTAGTATTATTATTATTATTATTATTATTATTATTATTATTATTATTATTATTATTATTATTATTATTATTATTATTATCATTATTATTATTATATACTGCATATGTCTGTTATTGCGTTCACGAGAACTATGACATGCGGCAAGGAAGAGGATGACTGGGACAAAAGCGCACTGCACACCCGAACAAAAACACTACACCGATATGTTTTTGTTTGCACCGAACAGCCTGCCATTCAACCGGCTCAACGATAAATCTGCCTGAACAGGTCCACCGATAACCCTGCCTGAATAGGCCCACCGATAACTCTGCCCAAACAGGGCCACCGATAACTCTGCCTGAATAGGCTCATCGATAACTCTACCTGTTGAATGCCCCCGCAGCGCAGAATCGCAGCACATCGTGGGACAATTCCTCTTTCGAATCGACTTCTTCTCTGTCTTGTATTGCTAGCTCATCAGAGACAAGTATTGCCTTTCACCGAAAGTGGCTTGCTCAATTCTTGCGAAAAGCCCTAGACTCGAATGTGACTTGTATATTTGTATGGTGTCTAAATAGCCGACACGCTATATGCCTGATAAATATGCAGCGTGCCTACTCTTCAACATGTAGATGACGTGGTGCTCACCTGTTGAGTATCTCTGTGATTTGTACGGGAGACGGCTGGCAGACGTGGGAGACAGCTGGAGACACCGCCGTTCGAGACTCCTCGCTCAGCCGACTGTGCAGCTGCTCCATCTGTACATTCAGCTGGCGAATCTCATCCTCATACTGCAAAACAGCATCGAAGGTTCCAAAACAACTTCCATCTATCCAAAACAACCTCAATCAAGGTTCAACAGTCCAGTAAAGACCAGAAAAGCAAACAGTTGCCGACAGCGGCCGACAACAACCAACAAAAGAAAGCCTATTACGGAAAACAAAAGGACATTAACACATCTCCAATGAAGACATAAATATTATTAAATTAATGAAAATACGATTGCTCATTTTCATTCACACACTTTCTCTTTTCTGTTATCCGTTACGTTCTGGCATAGTCCAATAGAGATGGTATTAATAAGGGTGAGGCCCACATTGTAGTACTTTTTCAAAACCTTAATAAGATCCCAAAATGAGACGTGGATACCAGTGGAGAAAAAGTGGAAAATCTAGGTACAGGGGGAAGGACTAGCAGCATGCCTGACCAGCTATTGCCAACGCACATCATCCTACAAATTATTATTTTTTCTTTTTGCTTAACCAGTGTCAACCTGGTCCAAGGCCAGGCAACTAGCACCTCTGGAGCGACATTCATCACAGCTATCGCTGGGCTGTCTTTTTCGCCATCACTGGAGAGACCATAACTGCTGGTGCAGCTATGGTCAGGCCACTGGATAAGCTGCGGCCGCTTGGACGATCGTCATCGCTAGGACGGCTGTGGCCGTTGGGGCGGTCGTGGCCATGGGGACGGCGCCGCCGCTGAGGTGGCGGTGGCTGACCTTCCCGGTCTTTGGCAGCATTTAGGGCTCCCAAGGAAGGGCTCCGCCGACAGCTCAGGGGCCCTCTCCGTCAGCCCGGGGGCTCTTCCAACTATCTGGGGAATCCTCCATCGATCTAGAAGCCCTTCACATCAGCCTAGCCAAGGGACCTCAACATTTTCCTGAGGGCACTCTCCGTTGACTCGGGTCCCTCTTCATCGGCCCGGTATCCTTTCTTCCGTGAGCCCGGGCCCCTTTCATCGGTCCAAGGGGCCCTATGGCCCCATCCGACCGACCAGTGTGTGTGTGGTGGTGATGGGGGGGGCGGGCTTCGCCCCGTTGACTACGCCACTGATCCTCATATTGCAAAACAGCAAGTCTCAATGTCAATGTCTCATCCTCATTCTTCAAGACAGCATCATCCTCATACTGCGAAACAGCATCAAAACGCCAATGTATCATCCTCATACTGCAAAACAGCATCCCAATGTCAATGTCTCATCCTCATTCTGCAAAAGAGCATCCCAGTGTTAATGTCTCATCCTCATACTGAAAAACAGCATTCCAGTGTCAAAGCATCATCATACTGCAAAACAGCATCCCAATGCTAATGCACAACAGGTATCCCACACTTCTTGAGGAAGCTCCCCTCATTCCAGTGTATATCGCTGTACAAATGATAGACAATGGATGACGCACAATGCCCAGTGAATGCAATAGATAACACGTAAGATGTCGCACGCGATGTATTGCAAACACAGAATACCTGCTTTGTTTTTGTGTTTATTTCTTTGAGAGGGGGAAGCTACATTGAAGATGACAATGGAATAAAGATATCAGCTTAGATGCCAGGACATCTATAAGTAGAACGCTCTATGGCATAGCCGGTATATCAGACATCATCAGATACTGACCTCTTCAAAAGACTTCTCCGGTAGCCGGCTTCGTCGCGCCTTGTTCTTGAGTCGGCTCTCTCGGCCGTGCTGCACCTCATCGCTGCTCTCGCTGTCGCTGTCGCGCTGCTGCTGCCGCCAGGTGGCCAGCACGTCAGTCGAGTTTCGCCGACTCGCCTTCAGGCGGCGCGCGCGGGCGCACACCTCGCTATCGCCGGTCGGCTGCGGCGGCACGGCGCGCGGGTTGGTTCGAGGCGCCGCCGCCACACGGCGCTCGCGCGGCGGTGACGGGGAGCTACTCGAGGAGCGGGCCGGTGCACGTGCGGTGGGCGCGGGCACCGAGGGGGCCATCACCAGCTGGACGTCCTCCATGCTGTGCGACGAACTGATAGACGTGTTCGGAGAATACTGCGCCGACCTGTCGAAACATCGGGGAGCGGCTCAAATGGCAGACACTGGAAAGGGGATGATGCAACACAACATACAGCCCATTGACACATGTCAGCTTGCAAAAAAATCAATTCATGACGCTTCGCTGATCAGTTCGTGATGTTATTACTACCTTAAATAACTGCCATTCAGAGTGCAGCATGAGAAAGCAAAAATCCTGGATCGGTTGTCGACCTCGACGAGTGGCGTTGACTACCGAAGCGTCAGGCCGACATGCGACACATGTCAGCCTACAATAACGCACTGTTCTGATTGGCAGCACGTGACACCCACAGTCGAGTGTTTGTGCACGCTCTGGGAGAGGTGGTGAGCGGCATTTATGTTTGCCCGGAAGCAAGACGGCTGTCAGCCGGTTATCAGTCAGCTGCCTCCGGCTAATGCTCCCGCACACGCTAACAGGCAAACCGAGTCAGAGGGCGACGGAGGTGCCGCGCGAGCTGCCTCCCCTCACACACACTCACCTGACGCTAACTCGCGGCTTGACACTGTTCAGCTGATACATGGGATTGTTGAAGGCCAGCGGTGGCTGTCCATGCTGGGTCTGCTGCTGCTGGTGGTGGTGGTAGTGGTGATGCTGTTGCTGCTGAGTCTGCTGACTGCTGCTGATAGCTGGGTCCACGGGGCTCGAGCTCTGGCTGTACGCGAGGCTCTGGTAGCCGCTGGAGGCGACGTTGCTCAGCTGCGAGATGGAGATCTGCGAGCCCTTGACGTTGTGTTCCAGCTCGCTGGCCGACTGATCTGCCGCCTCGTCGTTGGGCCGATGCGTGCGGCGGGCCGACTGCGCGGCCGGCGGCGGCGCGAAGTGGGCGGCCGCGTGGTTGTGGAAGTGCTGGTGGTGACCAGTCGGCTGCCGGTCCAGCTGCCGGTCCGCCTGCAGCGCCGAGAACAGCACATAGTCGTCACTGGTGTCGAGGCTAGGCGCCGCGCGCTTGCTGCTGCCCAGCAGGTAGGCGTTGCGCGGTAGGGTGGACGCCTTCTCTGGGCCAGAGGACGTCGGCGGCGGCGGCGGCGGTGGCGGTGGCGGCGGCGGCGGTGGCGGCGGCGGTGGTGGAGGTGGATCCACCATGTCTCGCTCGAATGACGTCCGGTCGTTAAGCCTGGATGGCGGGAGGAGCGCATCACGTGACTAAGTCCAACAACTCGCACATGCGCCGCTCATCGTTTGACCAATCGTTCACTGTGAACCAATTGTTGGGAAGCGTCAGAGTGGCGAGAGTGTTGAACCCGGGATCTTTGCATCCAAAGTTTAACACTCTAACCACTCGGCCATCCCCGCCCCAATTATGAACTGAAATACAGAAGGGCTGGAAAGCAATGAACGAAATAATTCCCCCAACAATGTAGTTCGTCCCAAATTCCCAAGCAATATAATTGGTGGGGACCGTGCCGAACATGTAGCGTTATGTTCCAACTCGCCACGTTCGTGCGCGCTTCTCACCGGAAGATGTTTCGCTGCAGACTGAGGTAGTTGGGCGGTGGGGCTAGGGCGGCTGAGGGCGGCGGCGGCGGCTGCTGGTGCGCCGAGCCGTTCTGACTGTATGCAGCTGTGACCACCGCCAGCGCCGTCTCCAGCCGCTGTCGCTCAGATAGGTGCGCCGCGCTCGTCACCTTAGCGGCGCACTCGCGCAGCAGACCGTGCAGCATCGACAGCTGCTTCCCCAGGTCCACGTAGCCGTCCCACTCTTGGTGTCGCCTGTCTCTACCCAGCGGACTCTGTCGAGCGAGAGGGAGAGATCAGGACTGGCCCCACTCTTGGTGCAGGCTGTCTCTACCCTGACTGACTGGCTGCAGGCTGACTCTGTCGGGTGAGGGGGAGAGGTCAGAACTGGTCCCACTCCTGTCTCTACCCAGTGGACTCTGTCGGGTGAGGGGAGAGGTCAGAACTGGTCCTACTCTTGGTGCAGGCTGTCTCTACCCAGTGGATTCTGTCGGGTGAGGGGGAGAGGTCAGAACTGGTCCCACTCCTGTCTCTACCTAGAGGACTCTGTCGGGCGAGAGGGAGGGGTCAGTACTTGTCGCGCACTTACTTAGACTTAGACGATGTACTTGAACATATATACCTCCGATATCCGCCGAGTGTGTCCTACATATTGCTCATGCCCATAAATACATTAAATATGTGTATGCTCAGGCATGTACGGGAGCAGGGTGCTTGCTCAGGCACGGGATTGCTGTGCTTTTCTACGGACTCCATCACGCTGTTTACAATGCAATTTTGAAAAATAATTGGTCCCGCTGGCTACCGAAATATGGTATCTATCTAGTTCGCACTATCTAGAAAGCTACTATATTCTGGCAGTAATTTGGCTACATCTAAATTTGGTAGCAGAGTAAGTAATGCAGCATTGGCGCCGATGGGATAATAGAGAGGACCGTTCATTTCGAATAGTCTTGCAGAATATCAACGGCTGTAACGATAATTAAGGACGTTTTACCAAATCTGTTCAGCTTAAGCATTTTACCGATTTTAAAGCGTTTTACCGAATCTGTTCTTTCCGGGCTCCGATCCACCTGTAATGGTTTAGCATAAGCCTGATAGGTTTTTGCATAGAAAGCAGAGGCGCAGCCAGAGGGCCCCGCTCCACTTAGGAACCAAAAACACGCTTGATGAAACGAGAACTTTTGATATTTTCGCCACGCAAAACCTAAAACCTTCGGCCCATTTCGCGCGCAGAAAGCTGTCCCTTTTCTTTACATATTTGTTTTGGTCGCTCCTCCTAAAACAAATCCTGGCTGCACCAACGATAGAAAGAATCGACTTCAAAGTGACTCTTGCATATGGCACTAGCATCGCCTCATCTCAGTTCGATATCGCACCGAACCGAGATTTGCATTGTAGCTAGCCTACATGCGAACCTGAGCAACACCACACTGTTGCATACTTGCGGTAGCGTACACACTGTTACATACATGCAACAGTGCATGGAACAAATTTGTGTTATTCACACTTCAAATAACATCGCATCATCGACCACACACATCATTTCCAGAAGAACTTCACGCCCATGTAGGACGCGCTTGCCTGGTTTGCTACATCGCATCGCTCCTCTCTCACTGGTGGTCGTGGGGAGCATGGGGTGTCCACCGACGGGGTTTCAACAAGGGGTCCATGTGCGGTGCAGCGATCTCCGAGCCTCCCGGGAGTGTACCTTGAACCAAGTGAACCAACCATATTCTATAGCTGCCAAGAAGGCTCAATGATAGCTCCTACGACCGTGAGAGGCCATGCATCGCGGTGCCACCAGCAGAACCGTGACAGCATTGATCCAGTGACGAGACGACAGTCGGTGACACCGGGCGGCTACACGAGCTGTTCCAACCCGGCACCAGCTGCATGGCTATCCAGGCGTGGCGGTGTCAGGCTTCAGCCGACCCAGACCCCAGTGATGGATGAAGGAGGGATGGTGAAGAGGTAGCGTGATATGAACACTGAACATTGAACAGGATTGACGTGATCAACACATCCAGTGAC
The DNA here is from genome assembly GCA_034440615.1 of Ashinkailepas kermadecensis. Classification (NCBI taxonomy): domain Eukaryota; kingdom Metazoa; phylum Arthropoda; class Thecostraca; family Neolepadidae; genus Ashinkailepas; species Ashinkailepas kermadecensis. The sequence continues at coordinate 46,971 of JAOTOM010004004.1, forward strand.
ACATCCAGGCGGTAGTGAATGGATAAAGTGATTGATTTGGCGTGGGTGAATGGCTCAGCGAGAGAAAAAAACAGGTAGACTGGAACTGGGTAAGTTATGCATCTTTGTTTCGTCGTGGTGCGCTTGAAATGCGTGTGTTCGGATAAGTTCGGATAAACCCCGTATTGCTACTTACAGATATCTTGCACAGGAACGTGCGCATTGTTTGTGTTTCCTTGAGGACGAACTCATTGAGGAACTCCATGTAGTTCTCCTTTCCCTGGAACTGCGTGAAGTTGGCCAAAGTCTGCAGCGTTTTCGCCACCAGTGTCAAGCTTCTCACAGCCTTCTCGTTGGGGTACTCTGAAAATGAATTTCAATGAAATGTCAGGACATCAAAACGTGCTGTAAATGCAGCCTGGGCCAGGTGCCGCAGAGCGCAAATCATGCACTCGGTATGTAGGTCAGCAAAACAACCTACGGAATCATAAGGAGCTGCCATCAGATTTATGCATGTCTATATAAAGTCATAAAGTCATAAAGTGTTAAGGCTTAATAAGAGCCACAGGGGCCCATCTGGGTTAAGCCTATCTAGAAAATATACTAGACATGTACATACTCTCACCCCAATCAATCCCTTATCTCAAGTTCCTAGGGAGCTAGATATCCCAGCCTATCTAGCACCATTCACCTGATATTGCATAACACACTCAACGATTACAAACTCCTCCAATCATACCCAGTGTGCTACCATAGCCAATCTCATCAGCATCACATCCCGAAGGAAGGTGCTGAATCCACTGCTAGGTACACCCTATGTAAAGTTATAAAGCGTTTAGACACAAGAGACCCAAGGGCCCATCCAGTTAAGTCTGTAAATGGAAGATACCATAAGTCCGGTAAAAAGACCCACCCCCAACCATCACCAGATCCTGAAGAAACCATCCACCAATATCCCACACTACTATCAATGCCTATCTACCCTAGCTATCCGGCCCTATTCCCTTGATCCATCTTAATTCCTAACACGTGTGGATTTTTTTCAAATTTTCAAACTGCATCCATGCTTGCTTAAAGGGATATGTGCCGTGTACACTTACTTAGCATAAATCTCACCCCATCCTCACAAATTAAAACTCAAAAACAAGATTTTCCCTGTCTAAAAAATGGTCCACCCTACTTTTAAATACATTCAATGAGGAACTCCCCACAACATCAGCAGGCAGCCCATTCCACTGATCAACAACCCTTTGACTGAAGACCTGTTGTCGCTTAACTGTCCTACACCTCAACTTGTCTAACCTGAATTGATGACCCCTATGTGATACTCTAAACTGAAGAGCGCCATTCAAATTGACCTGATCTAGTCCTTTAACAATTTTGTACATTTCAATCATGTCCCCCCTTAATATCCTATACTTGAGTGAGTATATATCTAATGCCACAAGCCTTTCTCCATATTCTAAGTTACCTATTCCACTGATGAGTCTAGTTGCTTTGCGCTGCACTCTTTCTAACATATCTATATATTCTTCTAGGTAGGGGCTCCATGCTTGTACAGAATATTCCAAGTGGGGTCGCACATATGCTAAGTACAGTTTTTTTTTTCATGACTTCCTTGTTCTCAGATATCACACTTCTATTAATGAGTCCCAGCATTCTGAGTGCCCTGTTCCTAGCTGAGATACATTGTTTTTCTGCTTTAAGGTCTTTTGAAACCAACACACCTAAGTCCCTTTCCTCTTCAATAACATTCAGTTCCCTCCCTCCCATTGTATATCTGAAAGTCTCACCTCCAGACCCCAGATGCATAACCTTATACTTGTCATAGTTGAAAGACATCTGCCATTGATCAGCCTACTTTTTTTGATTCTCCAAGTCTAGTTTAATATTTATAGATTGATCACAACTGTTTGCCACTCCTACCAACTTGATTCATCAGCAAATTTGAACAATCTATTCCTCAGCCCTACCTCAATATTATTCACAAAGATGATAAAGAGAAGTGGCCCTAGAACAGAGCCCTGTGGTACTCCACTCAGAACATCCTTCCAATCAGATTTACATCCATTTAACACTACCCTTTGTTTCCTTCTCCTCAACCATGCTTCAATCCAACCTATAACTTTTCCAACAATCCCATGTTGCTGTAGTTGATGAATTAGCCTCCCATGTGGAACTCTATCAAAAGCTTTGCTAAAGTCCAAGTACACAACATCCATCCTGCTTTGATTGTCTACTTCTTTAGTAACATACTCCATGAACTCCAAAAGGTTAGTTAAACAAGACCTTCGAGATCGAAATCCATGTTGAGTATCCTTAAAAGGTTGTGGCTATGAAGATGAATCTGAACATTCTGTTTAACCAGATTTTCTAGTACCTTGCAAACCATTGAGGTCAAACTGACTGGCCTGTAGTTCCCTACACACTTCATACTTCCCTTTTTTTAAATTGGCACTACATTTGCATTTCTCCAATATATGCATATAATATAATATATATATATATATATATATATATATATATATATATATATATATATATATATATATATATAATATATATATATATATATATATATATATATATATATATATATATATATATATGTATGTATATATATGTATATATATGTATGTATATATATGTATATATATATGTATTTGTAATAGTTACGATGGAATTACAAATTGTGAAAACACAGAGCAATGAGGGCATAATCTTAGTAACAACGTTTCGTCTCACGCCTTTCTCAAGCTACCTAAATAGAAACGAAGAATATACACGATTTTCAGTCCCATCTTACTTGCCTTGAGTGAGGCTGAACAGGCTGGGACTGAGGATAGCTGGGCAGAAGAACCGCAGAAATATGCATGAAGAGAGCACGTTGTCCTGTTGCTCCGCCTTTCCCGCCTCCCGCAGTCGTTCGCAAATCATGTGAAAACATTCCCGTAGCTCCCTGGCAAGCATGACACACCGTCTCTTAATGCTGACACGGGCGGGATGCTGAGTGCCATTCTGAAGCCATCACAAGGCGTCAGTCGAACGAGCATGGAGCTCCAACGTTGCGGGTGCGGGTTCGGACACCATACCGCCACACCATTCTGAATTCGTCACAATGCGTCAGTCGGGCGTTGAACGAGCAAGGGTACACGGTGAGGCTCCGATGGTCCAGGCGCGGGATTGGACACCATACCGCCACAGCCAACTTGCCGACCGACAACAACTGCGCTCTCTTGACAGTCTGCGAACACATTCCCATTATTTCGGCAAATTCCCGTGGAAATGCAGGGTTTTCACAATAAGTAAAATATCCCTCGACACTTCGGCGCGGTGTATTCAAATTTGGGATGTAATTTAGTTCTGAACTTAGATCTAATTCTGGGGAAGGAATTTGTACTTAATATGCTGCAACGAAGAAGCTCTTTAGGGTTCAAAAGTGTGACAATCGGGCCGGGCTGGGTCGCTCAGATAAACATCTGTCGTGTATACACGGGAGTCGACTCGTTCGGACTTCACTCTAACTGATACTAAGAGAACATTTACCATACTCACGCACCGATGCTTTTGCATTAACACATGCTACTACATGAGTATACTGGTCAAGGAAAAACTAGCAATAATATCACACTATTCATCACCACACAAAGCTAAAGTACCACAATCATTGAATCGATAATGAAGTGCACGAGAATGGCACCGACACACGAAACGACCAAATGACACCGACACACAAACGACCAAATGACACCGACACACAAAACGACCGAATGGCACCGACACACAAAACGACCGAATGGCACCGACACACGAAACGACCGAATGGCACCGACACACGAAACGACCGAATGGCACCGACACACGAAACGACCGAATGGCACCGACACACAAAACGACCGAATCCAACCACACTGCCATGGCTCGGCAGATGATGCCCCAGTTGTGGAATGCCTACAGCATGCCATTAGTTGGTTACGTATCTCGTGTCGACAAAGCGACTAGACACTCACGGAGGGAAGTTGGCGTAGGAAGCAACGATGCTGCCCCAGATCTCCTCCACGAAGGCACGCAGATGCAGGCGTTGCTTGTGCAGGATGGCCGGACTGCCGACCTTGAGCGGGTCAATCTCAAGGTCATGGCCTGCCTCCAGCAGCCGGCGTATGGGCTCGCCGAGCGTGTCGTTGAGGTAGTGGTCGCCGACCAGCTTCATGAATGACTCGGTTGCCTTGGTGGCCAGCGAGTTTCCGCGGAAGGTGAGCCGCTCGTCGTCTGAAGCCAACCGACAGCTAGTCAGTGGTGAACGAACAAATGGCTCGCGCTCATCCATGCGCCACATCGCTTTGAGGCTTTGGTGCATTTTTACGCAGAAATTGTACTAGAGTCATGGGCGACGCCGGCACCCAATAACCAGGATCATGTGTGACGCCGGAACCCAATAACCAGAATCATGGACGACATCAATACCGAATAACCCGTATCATGGGCGACGTCGGCGCCGAATAACCAGAATCATGGACGACACCAGTATCGAATAACCCGTATCGTGGGCGACGCCGGCACCGAATACGCAGGGTAGCGGAACACACAGGATAGCGGAACACACCAGCTGTTGCATTATGGAGCATTACATGCATCCAGTAGACCACAACAATCTTGATGGGTAAGGCTGTACAGCCAAGATTAGCCAAATGTTTCACATAGCATTGAAACAAAATCCCTCGTGTTAAACTGTTTTCTGAGGTGAATCAAATAGAACAAAATTAGACGAAAATCCATTTTCGGTTGTAGGCTCGGTTATCTAGACCGAAACACTCTGGCGACTAAACAGGACACGCTGTATGTAGCTCGCCGTAGTGATTAACCGGTGCCACAGGCGTGTTGCTGAGGATCGAAATGCACGAACGCTCACACGCTCACACGCTCACGCTCATCACGCTCATGCAAACGCACACGTCCAAGCGCAGGCGCAGGCGCAGGCATGCACGTACATTCGCAGGTGTGCTGAAAGAACATGCTTACCACCATGTCACACAGCGAGTACCCACCGATTCTGCACACGTCCATGCAGACGAGATCAGCCAGCAGGTGCTTGGTCAGGCCCTCTCTATGCATGATGTGCACCAGCGTTGTGGCGATGTCCTCCTTGCTCTTCACGCCTACCAGTGGCTCCAGAATTTCGCAGAGCGGTGCATATCGCGAGGTGACATAACGCAGAAACTCTCCGTACACATGTAGGGGCAGGATGTCCACTGCCTGGAATCTGGGTAAACACGGCAGTCGAACATCACTGAGCAGGTCGTGAAACGCTGGCCTGACATTACGGTTCGTAGAGTGGAAGATATCAGCCGAATAAGTCAAAACCGCAACAATGGCGAAAGACGGCGCTATGCAGCGGCCATGACATCAGACAATATTTCACGAGTAACACTGGCTCATGACATTTCGATGGCATTAAATAGTCAGTGTACTGCTGTCATGTACATTATGATCGTACAGTAATGAGGCTTTTAGCAACTACATGGTAAGCAATCCCAATCACACGCAGATACACACGCATATAACATGCGATTTATTCATTTACAAAAGACAAGATAAACATGATCTAAAATTAAACTGATTAAAGCAAGACGCGGCTAAGCGATACAGTTCTGAGAATATTGTAAAACTAATGACACACAAATCACTGACATTGCCGACTTACCCGCCAAATTGCTGACATTATGACACAATGCACAATGGTGAGCATGATTGGGGACTTTGCAGTTGAGCGCTATCCTGACACGTTCCATGGGAGTACATTCTTCAGGTCAAAACATCACATGTGGACCGAAACAAAACATGAAAACATTGAGCGTCAGTTTTCCTGCGGTCTTCAAATTTTACGACGTTTCCCAGAATCACCACCAAAAACTATTACTGGGTGGGGAACTGGCAAAACAGGAAAGAAGTGAGAGATGACATCACGCGCGAAAGTTTGATCCATTCTCGGAATCAAGTGAGTTAAACCGTGTCCTTAAGCAGAGCGCTGCGCATTTTGCGTCGCCTAGAATCAATATAAGAAAATGGTTTGGACTAGATTATGCTAAGGACGCTGTTGGAAGACACTTGAAGAGGTGGTGCTGAGGTGCTCCTAATAAGAAAACGAGGCAGTTGTGCCACTGCGTCACCAATTCATCACACGTCGAGGAGGAAGAAGCATGTCTGAACATTTTGGCCCGCGATTGAGGAACTTTGGCCGCCTTACCCATGCTCATATCAGCTTTCGGCCAGCGATTGAAGAACTTTGGCCACCTGACCCACATACATATCAGCTTTCGACCCGCGACAAAGGAGCTTTGGCCGCCTCACCCACGCACATACCGGCCAGGCTGCCGAACCACCTCAATTCGATCCGTGTCATCGCGGCTTCGGTGAAATCGCTTGCGTCAGCATTCGGGAAACTCAGGCAAGGAGTGTCATATATCACAAACTGCATCTGGATCTAGTCATTGATATTCTGAGAACGGGTTACAGGTGTGAGCTCCGCTTGCGTGCAGTCACATGTTGTCACTGTGTGGCTCCTTGTCAGGCCACTATAATGTGTTCGTTAGGCACTATGAACTCTATCGCCAACGCGAATCGGGCCAACTTGACATATAAGCATACACGGAGCCGTAGGTGGTCGGCAACGTTGTCGGAACGCGGCGCGACAAACCGGTCAAAGATCGCCACACTGGCTTCCATGCCAGCGGACGATTAAGGCCCTGCCAATGGAGCATAGATCCCGGTCGTGGAGTGATTCCATAACAAGGCAAGTCTGATCGCATCTGTCTTGCTGGGCTGCCATCAAACCGGACGGTGACGTGTGACCTATAGCCTCGCCGAGCGAGCTCAGTGGGTGACTTGGGCAGTCGTCGGTCCAACATGTCTGTCCACTAGCACTGCTACACCTTTGGTACGACGCCATTCACAATCCAAAGAGTTGTACAGTGCTGTGTACAACTCCACCAATGTACAGTAGTGCACTGGTGGGGGACGACGCCAGAAAATCAGCCTGACCAAGTAAGCATGATACTGACGTTGCAACGTAAAAAAAATGTCAACGATTTGTCCTCTTCACGAAGGTTTCCGTTGCGGCCGCCACATCTATCTCTTCATATTCTCAATCCAAAACTGTTAATGTTGCTGTCAGATTACTTTACTACAGGCAGTAACACGCCTCAGGCTGCCGAACTATTGCAGCTAATGCACCAAACAGTCCAAATGCTCGGCCAGTGAACACAACAGCAAAAACACCAATCCTTGTCCCATTGATGTGAGGAGCAGCCTTCACGTGATCGCGTGAAACTCAGAGTCATCCAAGTAACGATTAACTGGCATTTAGCCATACACGTGTCAAGGTGACCAATTTCATTTAAATTTCAATGGCATCCTGTTATACAGCCAACACCGTGTGTCTACTCTCACGATTGGTTCAGTCTCTGTTCAGGCGCGACTATTACCTGCACTTGATCCGCAGGCTGGGAGGGTGCTTGTTGCTGCTGCCCTTTTCAAGGGTCACCGGGTACCACTTCTCCACGAAGAACTTTGAGTTAACGGAGCTGACCGGGATCTCCACGGTGCCTGAAACGAGACTGATTTGACGACAGATCGGCGAGAGCGATAGAGATAGAGATAGAGATAGAGATAGAGATAGAGATAGAGATAGAGATAGAGATAGAGATAGAGATAGAGATAGAGATAGAGATAGAGATAGAGATAGAGATAGAGATAGAGATAGAGATAAGAGATAGAGATAGAGATAGAGATAGAGATAGAGATAGAGATAGAGATAGAGATAGAGATAGAGATAGAGATAGAGATAGAGATAGAGATAGAGATAGAGATAGAGATAGAGATAGAGATAGAGATAGAGATAGAGATAGAGATAGAGATAGAGATAGAGATAGAGATAGAGACAGAGATAGAGATAGAGATAGAGACAGAGACAGAGATAGAGACAGAGATAGAGACAGAGACAGAGACAGAGACAGAGATAGAGATAGAGATAGAGACAGAGATAGAGATAGAGATAGAGATAGAGACAGAGAGAGAGAGAGAGAGAGAGAGAGAGAGAGAGAGAGAGAGAGAGAGAGAGAGAGAGAGAGAGAGAGAGAGAGAGAGAGAGAGAGAGAGATGTGTGTGCAAGAAGTGTGAGCAGAAACAATTCCGGTGGACCAACACTCTATATCACGCTTTGCGTGCTGTGCAACACGTGTTATGCGGAAGCATAGAGGAGGAGGTGGGAGTGGGGGGGGGGTCAGGTGGATCGCATCAGGAAGCATAGGGAGAGGAGGAGGGGAGGGTAGGAGGGGGTTGGGGGGTAAATCAGGTGGATCAAATCAGGAAGTATATGGAGAGGAGGAGAGGGATGGGGATGGGGATGGGGGGGGGGGTCGCACCAGGAAGTATCAACACTTATGAGACGCTCTGTCGCCTCTCAGTGAGAGGGGGGGAGGGGGTCCTCCGGTCGCGGGCTTTGCCGCCCGTCAATATGCATTCACCGACTGCACACAAACACATATTCATGATTCCACCGATGGTGTGCTTTAGACTAGACATCTCCCACCAAACACTGTGGCAACACAGACGTCTCGCATGCACCTTGAGATCAAAGCGGGCACAACTGCGGCTGAGCTGTCCAAACAAGCAGCCCAATCCAGCCTCACGTGAGAGAGCCGAGCTCACCACACAGACGACGGCGACTGCCACGACTTCTGGTCTCGTCCGTGAAGGTTCACCACTCACCAACCAGTACGTTCTTGTCCTTCTTCCGCTTCTTGTCGGGCTCGCGGTACAGGTTGACCTGGATGCTCTCGACCATGGGCAGGTTGTTGAACTCGAACTGTTCGCCCCAGAAGCAGAGCTCGGTCTTGGCCTTGCTGGATGTGCGCGCGTACAGCGTGTTGTCCAGGCAGAGCTCGCAGAAGTAGCGTTTCTTGACGGTCACCGCTTTGGCCTCGAGTAGCCAGATCTTGAGCGAGTTGTCGACGCGACGCATCCGCTCCCGGTTGGGCTGTACGGTACGGCGCAAGCTGCCAACACAGATGTCAACCTGTTGTACCTTGGACTCAGAAATGCGTGGACCGGGCAAAATAAGATCCACACTATGCATACCACATTTTCGAACCTAGAGGACAGGATGAATACTCCCGAATGCCGATGATCGCCACTGAAATGACGAACAACACATACGATTCTTAAAATCTCCCTACTGACAACGGAGTAGAGTAGTGAGCCAACGAAGTATGTAGTGAGAGCCCATTATAACAAAATTTGCAGCGCTTTTGTCGACATTTTACGTCCCTGCTGTTCTTAACTTTAAAAATGTTCCGGTAGGGAACATGAAGTCAGGTCCAAATAGCAGGGAAGGTGGCATGTCGCAGACGGTAGCATTAACAGATATAAAGACCCAAACAGTCGGCCCGTATACTAAGCACACGAGCCGGTCGGGACATTCCAGATGGCGCTCCGTTTGACCCGCTGCCGTCGTGTTCAACCGGGAACCAGCATCGGGTGCCATCATTGTCAGCCAACAGCTTGCGCTCATTTCAAAGCTAAGCCGGAAACGTCGGCAGACAACTTACCCGAGAACCACACCGACCATGGAGGTGAAAGGTACCAGTCGTGATCACCGACAGACAGTCAATATACCTACCTAAAGTAAACAACTGCCCGATACACTGCAAGTGCTGCTTGAGAGGATCGGAATTCATTCATGTAATGTAATGTACAGTTTAATTGGACAAAAGTCAAAATCACAAGGAACTTGGCTGCATTTATAGCTTCGAATTCTGGATTTGGAGAAAATAGTTCTCCGGCAATGAAATTGGAGAAGGTAGACCCTTCCTGTTCCTTTCTCTTCCATCGCAATATCCTATTTGAATTTGTAAACTTTAGAGTAGGCACTTAATTATTATCTGTTGTTGTTATTGGCTTCACGATGCGGGGACTGCCTTGGGTTACATAGCTTCACCAATCTCTCATGCCGATTAGAGTATTGACAGGTGGGACTCGAACCTCAAACTCACAATCTTTCGGTTGGGAGAAGGGCATCTCACCCGCAGACTACTCGCCTCGGCAATTATTGGTTGCAATTTTATAATGTTGAATTCGGAATAATAGTGAAGCAAAACTAATTGACGAACGTGAGATGTAACCCATTATGGGCGGCGGACGAGCGAGGGCGAGAGGCCGGTGGGCTATGGGGCTCTACTTCTGCAAGTTCAGGATCGGGCACGAAACCGCGACAGGAAACGTATGGACCAACAGCAAATGCATTTTCTTAGCAAGCGATGGGGACATGCAGCGTATTGTGAACAGTTTGCAGATGCTTCATAAATAAACACAATCTTTTTCGGCAATTCGGCATAGTCCAATCAAATTTGGATGCACGCTTCATGTTTTGTAGAGGAGCCCGATTGTGCAAATAGTGCGTACAATTTCGACGTAAATACATTGAATAACAATCCAATTCAGCCAAAACTTGCTGCAATCTTCCTAAATTTGGCCCACCTGCCGCACATGGTGTGCGTATCTCAGACTGAAATGAACCATACCAAATTGTCGAATTAGCACAGTCGGCACACCCAAGTCTCGGGCTTAATTCTTAGTGAAATACTTGAGACTGCTAATGTCAAATGCGGGACGGTCAGCACGGACCGAGCACGGGCCATTCACGGACCGGACAGTTTGTCGTAAACACGGACGGGAGGAAGGTTCCCTCTGGACGTTGGCACGTTCCGAGGACAGTTTGTTGTAAACACGGAGGGAGAAGGTTCCATCTGGCTTGGCCGTTCCGAGGACAGTTTGTTGTAAACACGAGGGAGAAGGTTCCCTCTGGCTTGGCCGTTCCGAGGACAGTTTGTTGTAAACACGAGGGAGAAGGTTCCCTCTGGCTTGGCCGTTCCGAGGACAGTTTGTTGTAAACACGAGGGAGAAGGTTCCCTCTGGCTTGGCCGTTCCGAGGACAGTTTGTTGTAAACACGAGGGAGAAGGTTCCCTCTGGCTTGGCCATTGCGCTTAATAAAAGTTTGGATCTAAAACTCACAAATCTCGGCATTCTTATTACAAAGCAGTAAGATTGGATCATCACATTGTAAAAGAGGACGATTGAACATGCGAGCCGGCAAAGAGGAAATGATTTGTGGAGATGATAACATTCTAGATGACGAAAATCCAGAAGTCTCTTGCTCCAATCCTGCTCAGGAACCCATACATATCAACGTACTTATAATCCAGGTCAACCAATGATGTAATATTCATTAAACAAAAATTGCGGCTGAAGAAGGATCACGGGTAACATGCTCCATCTTTTTCGGCAGATCAATTAGCTGGTTTAATATAGTCAGTATCAATCTATTTTCCAATAATGGAAGTTGTTTAATTTGTAGCTGCAGCACATTACAGACCACATAATACAAAGAAGATAAAAATGTTTGTGAGGTTGAGCGAATGACGCACTTCAGCTCTTCCCTGAATCAGCTCGAAATTGAACGGTATTGAAATCGGAGATATCATCGAGCTACATGCAGTATGGCTAGCCCCCGATCGCAACGTTTATACCCAGCTGCTCATCCACTTTGTGGTGAGTGCCAGCTGATGCACGTCGGTTGCACTGCACCCGGCCAGCCCATGACTATATAAGGAGAGCCAGCTGAAGCACGTCGATTGCACTGCACCCGGCCAGCCCATGACTATATAAGGAGAGCCAGCTGAAGCACGTCGATTGCACTGCACCCGGCCAGCCCATGACTATATAAGGAGAGCCAGCTGAAGCACGTCGATTGCACTGCACCCGGCAAGCCCATGACTATATAAGGAGAGCCAGCTGAAGCACGTCGATTGCACTGCACCCGGCCAGCCCATGACTATATAAGGAGAGCCAGCTGAAGCACGTCGATTGCACTGCACCCGGCCAGCCCATGACCACGGCAAGGTGCCGGTATCCTAAGTGAACAAGGTCACGGGCCTGCCCTCGATACCGTACCGCACTGAGGGACAAACGCGAATACGAGACCGGCAAATGTCACAAACACTACGCATCGGGTGTTCCAAGTGGAAGTACCGGTATGACTTCATGACGCATCGGGTGCTCCGAGCGAGGGTGCCAGAATGACTTCATGACGTATCGGGTGCTGCAAGCGAGGGTACCGCTATGGTTTAATGACGCATCGGGTGCTCCGAGCGAGGGTACCCGTATGGTTTCATGACGCATCGGGTGTTCCGAACGAGGGTGCAGGTATGGCTTCATGCCTGAGTAGCAATACGCTGTGGTGTACGACAGAACAGCGCGTGGTACTACTCTGCTAACCAGACGCTGCAAGACGGTGCAAATAAACTCTGCAGGTGGCAAACTTAAGCACGCTTACTCACCGTGACAGGACACGTGCAATACTAAAGTAGCCGAAGCAGCACAGCCAATAACGGCGTGACCTGAGGCGACGGTCAATAAACAAACCGCCATGTGCTGACACAGTCGTGGTTATAGCCGGATGATTGAGCGGTACACCTGCGATGAGTTCGCGGTGTTCGATGGACGGCACTTGGATCGCATGGCCTGTGTTATCGCCGCTGAGTGAGACACGTGAGCAGGAGGACACGCGATGAACCGCTGACCCTTTGCCGTCTGACAAACGGCACAGCCGTCAGAGGTAGCTCCTGGGAGGGACCATCTGACAGAGATGACCCAGGAAGGATCACCTGAGGAGCGCTGCACAGTGTGATAACTCAAGGAAAAACTGGTCAGAAATGTATTTCTCAACTATTTTTATGCAATATTTGTGGCGCCATTGCATCAGCGAATGATTGAAGCACACCAGGTCACAGTTTTTAGGAACATTTTCCCAATATTTGACATAGTAACAAGTCCATGAACATGGACAACATTACTTGTGAAGAGAAAAAAACGATGCACTTGCACACAAATGTTGTCGGAGTTTGACGACTGATAAAAGTAAGATGCATTCCAAAAACCTGGGTAAATGAGATATGAAACGATAGCTAAGAACATGCTCAATGCGTTAAGCAATTAAAAAAGGCATATAACGATTCACACTTTGTTATTTTGTATCAAACAATAAGTTATTTCAATAGTCGTTCAACTTTTTAGAACCTCCAAGTTCTAATAAGGTTTAAAAACGCACAACAGCGCACAACCAGAGACCAATCCCAATGAAATCAGTGATCCTTTGACTATATGTATCGAAAGTTTCAGCTGCACCAAGCTGCTCTGACACCGGTAGTGATCAATATATCCCGGCAGGCCTCGGTGCGGTGCGGTTGCCAGCCCGGGCGGCACGGGGAAGCCCTAGCCGGACGCCGCGGCGAGTCGGCTGACGGGGTGTTCTGAACGGGTAACCTGATCCAGCGGTCGCTATGCCAAAACACTTCCCTAACTGACGAGGCGACTGAGTCGAGGTAGGTCACGCACAGCGTTTCCCATGGCAGGTAAGTTGTGATTGCCTTTAAGGGTCGGGTCAGTGTGGTTGGATTTTGCGTACAGTGAACATGGAGGTGCGCGTCAGCAGAGAGGAATTAGCGGACTTGTTAACCAATGCAAAAGCGTTTGGGCGTGGAAACTATGTTTAATCAATCAAATCAATTAATTAAAAGCGTTTGGGCTCATGTTTAATCATGGTTTGCAGTTGGTTATGTAGAAAAGCACTCAGGGCTGTCTCCCGAGTGACCGTCACATGAAAAAGGTGACTGACTTGATCGCCAAGAAATTAAAGGAAAGTTGATTAAATGTAAGCGAGCCCAGGATAAATTCAGAACTGAGCTTGCGACATATCTTTCGCGAGACGAAGTGTTCGCCGTGTCCCTGAAGCGTGATGACCACGTCGTGAGTGATGATGAAGCCAAGACCCGCTTTGATGACGAGGCCGTGGAGGGAGCGCGAGGGCGACCAGCTAGAATCTACGATCAGCTCAGCGCGTCGGGCGTCCTCAAGAGTTGCTCAACAGCACAGTTATCTGTAGCTCGTGGAGGCTGCCAGGCAAAGTGTTCGTGCTGAGGGCATGGAGGACGTGGCTTTCGTGCTGCGACAGGTGGGGCATCACCGAATCGGGCCAGCAAGATTCGCCGGGCTCTCAGAAGCTCTAAAGTGAGCCAACCCGAGTGCGTGTCAGGAGACCAGGCGCTAGCAATATGTGTGTCAGCTATCTTGTCTGTGCACGGCTACCGTATGGTCCGCCAAGTGTCGAATGATGCGGCGAAGACAGACATCCTGCCCGCCTATGAAAAGGTGCATGAGACCAAGGTAGAGTGCTATCCGGCAGTCAGCAGCATGCAATTCACTGAGACGTCATCTGAGGTGACACTGCAGGCTCTCCTGTGTCATACGACGCAGCGACTGGTGGCATGTCTGCCGTCTGTCGCCCGTACCGACTCAGCTTCGCCTGCCGACCAGCCGTCGACGTCATCCCGCACCTACACTTCGGCCGTGCTTCACGTCAAATGGGGATTTGACGGGGCCACAGGGAAATCTATGTATACAAACAGATGGGAGATGGCGATGAAGCTGCAGAACAAAATCTGTTCTGCGCGACTCTGGTGGGTTTGCAACTGACGGTCGGTGGCACTTGCGTCTGGACCAACCCAACGCCGTCTTCAACCTGATTTTGCCGGCCCTTGCGGATCCAGTACAAGCGCGAGACAGCAGAGGCTTCCCGGAAAGAACGAGACAGTGATGAATCCGAGATACGTCTACTGAGGCCGACTTTCGTCACCGCAACAGACGGCACAAGTCTTAGAGTGGCGTACAATCTTCAACTCACCATGATTGACGCAAGGTGGCGAACGCTCTGACGAACACCGGCAGCAACATGACATGCACTATCTGTGGGTGCACACCTCGTCAGATGAATGACCTGTCTGCTGACGCGGCTCGACCTGCCTGCGAGGGTACATAGGTGCACAATTTCAGCTGTCTATCTCAATTGGTTCTCGAGATATTTCGTGCGATCTTGAATCTATTCAGCGTAGCAATAATAAAAAAAAATTTATACAGAAAAAAACCCCCAAAAAAAAAACCTAAAAAAAAAAAAACAAAAAAAAAAAAAAAAAAAACTCTCTTATTAAAAAATTATTGTTTTCATAAAAATCGGGGGACGGACATTTTTTAAAAAAAAAAAAAAAAAATAATTTTTTTTGGTGAAAAAATTTATCAATTTAAATTATTTTTTTTTTTTTTTTTGGAAGCAAAATGAGGGGAGCAGAATTCTCCGTTCCCTCTAGCAGATATGACCTCTGACATTCCTTGGTTAAGCAATCTTTAAGGCAATAGAGCTCCTCCATATGTTCTAAATTTGAAGCTCTTTCGATCAAGACCAAAACCGCTCCTGTAACTAGCATACTTTGTCCGCAATGATTTCTGGCCAGTTTTTCTCTCGAGTTATCACACTGTGCGCTGGGGTGACCATCTGAGAGGGATCATCTGCCGGAGACGACCCGGGAAGGATCACCTGAGGAGCGCGGGGTGACCATCTGAGAGGGACCACCTGACAGATATGATCCGGGAAGGATCACCTGAGAAGCGCTGGGGTGACCATCTGAGAGGGACCACCTGACAGAGATGACCCGTGAAGGATCACCTGAGGAGCGCTGGGGTGACCATCTGAGAGGGATCATCTGCCGGAGATGATCCGGGAAGGATCACCTGAGGAGCGCTGGGGTAACCATCTGAGAGGGACCACCTGACAGATATGACCCGGGAAGGATCACCTGAGGAGCGCGGGGTGACCATCTGAGAGGGACCACCTGACAGATATGACCCGTGAAGGATCACCTGAGGAGCGCTGGGGTGACCATCTGAGAGGGACCACCTGACAGATATGACCCGTGAAGGATCACCTGAGGAGCGCTGGGGTGACCATCTGAGAGGGACCACCTGACAGAGATGACCAGGGAAGGATCACCTGGGGAGCGCTGGGGTGACCATCTGAGAGGGATCATCTCGAGCGGATCACTTGAGAGGGATCGCCTGGGAGGGATCATCTGAGAGAGGTCATCCGAGGGCATCACTTGAGAGAGGTCACATGAGAGACGGCACGCGGATAAGATTGCATGAGATGGATGAACTGGAAGGGATCGCCTAGGAGGGATCGTATGAGAGTGATCATCTGAGAGGACAACTTGGGAGGGATGGCCTCGGAGGGATGAATCAGGGGGATGACCTGAGAGATGACCTAGGGCGGCAGCTGGCTTGGGACAGACAGTGGTATTGACAGGCTGCTACAGGCCGACTTGCATTCGAACATTATCGCCAACGCGGAAGCGCCAGAGCGTTGTAAGACATTAAAAACAACAACACAAGCACGTGAACCTCGCATTCCAGGTGTCGGCTGAGTCACGGAGGGGTGGCATGGTGTGTAGGAGTCTGCACATTCACCCACCCAGGTGTCGGCTGAGTCACGGAGGGGTGGCGTGGTGTGTAGGAGTCTGCACATTCACCCACCCAGGTGTCGGCTGAGTCACGGAGGGGAGGCGTGGTGTGTTGGAGTCTGCACATTCACCCACCCAGGTGTCGGCTGAGTCACGGAGGGGTGGCGTGGTGTGTAGGAGTCTGCACATTCACCCACCCAGGTGTCGGCTGAGTCACGGAGGGGTGGTGTGGTGTGTAGGAGTCTGAACATTCACCCGCCCAGGTGCCGGTTGAGTCACGGAGGGGTGGTATGGTGTGTAGGAGTCTGCACATTCACCCACCCAGGTGTCGGCTGAGTCACGGAGGGGTGGCGTGGTGTGTAGGAGTCTGCACATTCACCCACCCAGGTGTCGGCTGAGTCACGGAGGGGTGGCGTGGTGTGTAGGAGTCTGCACATTCACCCACCCAGGTGTCGGCTGAGTCACGGAGGGGTGGTGTGGTGTGTAGGAGTCTGAACATTCACCCACCCAGGTGTCGGCTGAGTCACGGAGGGGTGGTATGGTGTGTAGGAGTCTGCACATTCACCCGCCCAGGTGTCGGCTGAGTCACGGAGACGTGGTGTGGTGTGTAGGAGTCTGAACATTCACCCACCCAGGTGTCGGCTGAGTCACGGAGGGGTGGTGTGGTGTGTAGGAGTCTGAACATTCACCCACCCAGGTGTCGGCTGAGTCACGGAGGGGTGGTGTGGTGTGTAGGAGTCTGAACATTCACCCACCCAGGTGTCGGCTGAGTCACGGAGGGGTGGTGTGGTGTGTAGGAGTCTGAACATTCACCCGCCCAGGTGTCGGCTGAGTCACGGAGACGTGGTGTGGTGTGTAGGAGTTTGAACATTCACCCACCCAGGTGTCGGCTGAGTCACGGAGGGGTGGTGTGGTGTGTAGGAGTCTGAACATTCACCCACCCAGGTGTCGGCTGAGTCACGGAGGGGTGGCGTGGTGTGTAGGAGTCTGAACATTCACCCACCCAGGTGTCGGCTGAGTCACGGAGGGGTGGCGTGGTGTGTAGGAGTCTGAACATTCACCCACCCAGGTGTCGGCTGAGTCACGGAGACGTGGTGTGGTGTGTAGGAGTCTGCACATTCACCCACCCAGGTGCTGTCTGAGTGACGGAGGGGTGGTAAGATGCGCAGAAGCACGCACATTTACCCGCCCAGGTGCCGTCTGAGTGACGGAGGGTGGTGAGGTGCGCAGAACCTCACCACCGTCGTACACTTGGCACTTCAGTCGCACACTTGCCCACCTCACGGCCAGCTTCACCACCAGAGCACATTAGGATGTCGAAACAACGCTCGTCGGAGTGCTGGCGTTTGTGGGTATCGATTTTTACCACGTGTCGACCGCTGGGTCATATAGTGTCGCCAATCTCTCACGCCGATTAGCCGCGGGGGAATAGCAGTGACAGGCGGCACTCCAACCCACAACCTTTCGGTTGGGAGACGGGTACCTTACCCATAGACTACTCACCCCCGGAGTGGTTGCGTGTGTCAGAGCCAATACACCAGACACTCCGGCCTCAGGCACGCTACTACATGACAACTTCGATGTCAGGTAATGGCCAATGCAATAATCAGGGCAGGTTCAGACTGGTCCAGGCGGGCCACGAAATGTCAACGCTACAGGTATCAGCCGTAATTTGTCACGCACGAGCAATATCGAACCTCCCACGTGGTTCAGTCCCCAGACGTAAGCCAAAATCCAGAGAAGCAGTAGTCAGCAGTAGTCAGCAGCAGTAGTCATCTCAGTAGTCCAGCAGCTCACCTGCGGCCTGCCGCTCCACGAGGAAAAACGACTCGCTGCGAATTGGCGAGTTGAAATATAACGGTGTCGTGCGTCGAAACACGCGTTCTGCGACTGATAGCGTAATTCTAGGCTTCTAAGCCAAGCCGATGAAAGATCTGGCTAGAAAAAGGCTGTCCGTTGAGAATGATGCGGCATCACACCGTTGCGGTATTCAGCTGTACCCACAGACACTGCACGCGAGCCGGGTATCAGCGTATCGCCGATAATCAGTTGTGGCCACGCCGCCGCAAGCCATGGAATTTCTTCGACATCAAACTTAGAATTGATTAATTGATGACACGATTAATTGATAATTCTCAGTGAGTTCAACAGGAATTTACCCTCATGAGTCGTCATGCCAAGTCTGCGCCAGATCACTCAATATTATCAGGCAGGGAATGCGAGAGGCTCTAGAAAATGAACGCCATTCCCTATTATCCAAAGAAATAGAACCAGTAATGGTGAGCGGCTCTATTCAGAACATACCACACCATGAAGTACGTTATTCATGAAGCATTTTGAATACTGGAAGGCGCATTTTCCGATGGTAAATAACCTATATCGCATACCTCGGCACCTACCGCTGAGACTCACCCATGGCCAATTACTGTAGTCACCACACATGTCTCAAGTCGAGGTGTCACTTCCAACTCCCGCCGACCTGAACAACAAAGGTCCTTCGCCGACGTGTTCATGCTGAAGGGGGACGAGTTCTCACCTGTGTATCCACTTGTCGCGCTCCTCGGCGCTCCTGCAGCTGTAGTAGCGCGTGCCGCTGGGTGAGCTGATCTGGATGCAGTGCTCCTGACCCAGGATGGAGCTGTGCAGGGGCTTGATGGTGACGTCACCGGCACCCAGCTCGGTGCTGGACACCATGCTGTGGCCGGACAGCAGCGACTCGTGCGAGCGGGACGAGCGCAGCTGCGACGGCGCCGGTCTGTAATGAGACACAGACTGCGTGACACACGTGCCCCTGACACATCGGGAGAGTCACGTGCCTGTCCTGGTGAGGGGGAAACGTCACAGGTCTGTTCTGAAGACTCAGGAGAGCGCCACAGATCTGGCCAGGGGACAAAGGGAGCGTCAGACAGATGTCAAGAGATATGGTGTGTCACAAACCCGTGAGACACATTGAGTGCTACAGGTCTGTCCCGGACACAGGAGATGTCACATGCCTTTCCCGAAGACAAGGGGTGTCACAGATCTGTCCCGGAGGCAGGGCACGTCACAGACCTGTCCCGGAGGCAGGGGGTGTCACAGACCTGTCCCGGAGGTAGGTGGTGTCACAGACCTGTCCCGGCGGCAGGGGGTGTCACAGACCTGTCCCGGAGGTAGGTGGTGTCACAGACCTGTCCCGGAGGCAGGAGGTGTTACAGACCTTCCCCGGAGGCATGAGGTGCCACAGACCTGTCCCGAAGACAAGGGATGTCACCTGTCCTGACCTGTCCAGAAGACAGTGGCTTACAGACGAGGACCGGGGAAGCATGACGCGTCCAAAACCTGTCTCAAGAACACCACAGACTGCACAAGACGTACGTCACAAACGCGGACCTCCACGACATACAAAAAAGTCGCCACATAACGACATAGATGCTTTTTAATGTACTGGATTCATACATACACGACAGGTCTGCCGTATATACAACACATTCCCGTCTACACGACAGGTCTGCCGAATATAAAACCCATTTCCGCCTTCACGACAGCCATGCTACAGACACAGCGTAGCAGACAATGACCAGCAGAGGATGCCACGGTTTGTCATCGTGACAGACTGACAGAGCACAGCACGGCAGGAGAAGACGACGGACAATCACGTCCAGGCGTCCACTGCTCACCGTTCACACGAGTACGGCTGGCATGCTCCTAAAGAGTCGTGTTCGCGCGAGTACGGCTGCCATGCTCCTCGCGAGTACGGCTCCACAAGAGTCGTGTTCGCGCGAGTACGGCTGCCGTGCTCCTCAAGAGTCGCGTTCACGCGAGCACGGTTATCATGCTCCTCAAGCTCCTCGCACACACTCACTCGCATAAATTCACAGGCATCACCAATACGACACCAAATCGCAAGCATACACATACATATGTAGAGAGAAGAGTATTAGCCGCTTGAGAATAGCCTGACCATTTTCACAAACACAACCTGTTGTACAGCACCTTGGGCAGAGGCGTAGCTTTACATGTCCGTGGTATCGATGCCTTCATGTAAAAAAACAAAAAACAATTGGTGTGGAACTCCATGCTGATATTTTGCACAACATTTGCAATGTTTTGGCTTCATAAGATGACTTAATATTTGTTTTAAATGCTAGTGTGCGATATCAAGCATCACACATACGTACGAACCCATCAAAATGGGCGGTAATGAAATCAGGCCAAGGAGTCATTTATTCCGCTGACAGCGACGCGTCCAAACCGGTTACCACTGGACACCGGATACTGGGCTGAATCTTTCTCAACATTGATATCATTAGCAAAGCGCTGCCAACAGGATGCCTAACAAAAAGAACGAGGAGAATACCGAACATGTTTGAAAATACACCGCACATCCGACAAACCTACAAATATAAAATATATCAGACACACCTACAGAGATCAAATAAATCCGACACACTAAGAGATATAAAATCCGGCACACCTACAAATATCTAGTCCGACACACCTACAGAGATAAACTAAATAGGACACACCTACAGGGATCAAATAAATCCGACACACCTACAGAGATAAAATCCGACACACCTACAAAGATAAAATCTGACACACTTATAGTGACAAAATCCAACACACCCACAGAGATAAAATCAATCGGACACACCTACAGAGATAACATAAATCCGACACCCCTACAGAGATAAAATTTTTTTTTTTTTTTCGTGAAGGGAGTCATTCCCCAATTGAGGTGCTCAGGCGTGAGATAATTTCTATATTCCACACCAACGCTTTCTTCGATTTTACAGCAGTGACCTCAGATATGAATGAGAACAACAGAAAGACATACACATATTAAAGCAAGGGAACAATAATAGATAGTGCATGATACACATTTCCGAAACCTGAGCGAATCGGTATATTTCAACATTGAGAAACATTCTCTGAAGGAAATTCGGGACGCGCATCCATCATCCTCATCCCCGTCACTATTCTGATCATATCCATCATCCTCACCACGGTCACTACTCCTGCTCCATCCATCCTACTCATCACGGTCACTATTCCTGCCCCATAAATCATTCTCATCACTGCCACTCTTCCGGCCCCATCCATCATCCCCATCACTATTTCGGCCCCATCCATCGTCCTCATCACTGTCACTATTCCGGCCCCATCCATCGTCCTCATCACTGTCACTATTCCGGCCCCATCCATCATCCTCATCACTGTCACTATTCCGGCCCCATCCATCATCCTCATCACTGTCACTATTCCGGCCCCATCCATCGTCCTCATCACTGTCACTATTCCGGCCCCATCCATCATCCCCATCACTGTCACTAGTCCGACCCCATCCATCATCCCCATCACTGTCACTAGTCCGACCCCATCCATCATCCCCATCACTGTCACTAGTCCGACCACATCCATCATCCCCATCACTGTCACTAGTCCGACCACATCCATCATCCCTATCACTGTCACTATTCCGACCACATCCATCATCCCCATCACTGCCACTAGTCCGACCACATCCATCATCCCCATCACTGTCACTAGTCCGACCACATCCATCATCCCCATCACTGTCACTAGTCCGACCACATCCATCATCCCCATCACTGTCACTAGTCCGACCACATCCATCATCCCCATCACTGTCACTAGTCCGACCACATCCATCATCCCCATCACTGTCACTAGTCCGACCACATCCATCATCCCCATCACTGTCACTAGTCCGACCACATCCATCATCCCCATCACTGTCACTAGTCCGACCACATCCATCATCCCCATCACTGTCACTAGTCCGACCACATCCATCATCCCCATCACTGTCACTAGTCCGACCACATCCATCATCCCCATCACTGTCACTAATCCGACCACATCCATCATCCCCATCACTGTCACTATTCCGACCACATCCATCATCCCCATCACTGTCACTAGTCCGACCACATCCATCATCCCCATCACTGTCACTAGTCCGACCACATCTCGGAGATAACGAATGTCCAGACTGACGCCATGACATCAATAGCCGGCCAGAGCATGTGCATAAGTGCTCTCACACGAAGAGCAATAACGAGAAAATTAGAAAGCGACCGAGTGGCACTGCAAGCACACTTCCTGGCGAATTTGCGGTCACTCTCAGTGGGCCATCAGCAAGGTTGTTTCGCCACGGAGCGACCCGGAAAATGCACGTGACCCGACCGTTAATGGCACGGCCTTGTCATCCATGGGACCGGCAATGGCACGGCCTCACCGTTGATGGGGCCGGATATATCTGCCGCCATTATCCCACACTCTTACGTCGTGAAATACGATCTTCCCCAACACATTGCGGGACATTGCAGCAGTCTAACGGGAAGAGCCAGGGCACACTGATACATTGCGCACTGCGGCCACTGGTAGGCGTTTGAAACTTGATATATAGATGAGTGTTTGCTTCGGGTTAAGGGGAGGGGTGAAGGGAGAAAAGGTGTCGATGTCACTTGTTATGCCAACCGTTCCCAAATATGGCGGCATACTGCAGCCGACTGAGATATACCGCTTCTCGACAAACACCATGATGGACTACACATCAGGGTTCCTCGACCGGTGCGCGACATCCACGGCCGTTCTAATTACCACAGGAAGGCGAGCAGGACCGGCCCTCTGCCGCAACCACACACAACACTGGCCGCAAAGCCATGCCCCTCGACAATCTATGCAGCCGAAATTGATGACCGATGTTCAAACCATCGGGTGCATGTCCAGCTGGGTAGAATGACCGTGTCGCATCCGTGATGATTCGCTTGTCCGATTTCCCAGAGCCGGGCCCAACGACTCTGTCAGGAAGGTGTAGCACCCGGCAAACAGGCCTCACGGTATTCGGCTAATTCAACTCGCCTACACGCGCATTCCGAACAAATCCGGCTCATCGGAGGCGCAGCTAAATGTGATTCAGCCAAGGGATTGGCGTTCCCACTTTGGAGCGGCGCTTCAATTCTGTCGTCGATGGCGGCTCGACTCGACTCGATGCGTCGTCTCGATTGACAGCCGATTACCGCTCGGTCGGCGAGTTGAGGCCAGCTCCGGCTGTTCGCGACAGGTGTCGGCCAACAGCGCGTGCTGACGACGGCGCAGCTGCAGATAAAGGCGCCCCGAGTGCAGTCGATACTGCAGGCTGATGACGGTGCTCCGTATCGGGCTGACGAAGCCGCGCAGACGGGGCCGTACCGGGCTGACGAAGCCGCGCAGACGAGGCCGTACCGGGCTGACGAAGCCGCGCAGACGAGGCCGTACCGGCCGGCCGGCTGTGTCGGCACCGTCCGGCCCAGAGAGGTGCCGGTGGTCGGCCCCGTCCGGCCCAGAGAGGTGCCGGTGGTCGGCCACCGTCCGGCCCAGAGAGGTGCCGGTGGTCGGCACCGTCCGGCCCAGAGAGGTGCCGGTGGTCGGCACCGTCCGGCCCAGAGAGGTGCCGGTGGTCGGCCCCGTCCGGCCCAGAGGTGCCGGTGGTCGGCACCGTCCGGCCCAGAGGTGCCGGTGGTCGGCCCCGTCCGGCCCAGAGGTGCCGGTGGTCGGCACCGTCCGGCCCAGAGAGGTGCCGGCTGTGTCGGCACCGTCCGGGCCAGAGAGGTGCCGGTGGTCGGCCCCGTCCGGCCCAGAGAGGTGCCGGCTGTGTTGGCACCGTCCGGGCCAGAGAGGTGCCGGCGGTCGGCACCGTCCGGCCCAGAGAGGTGCCGGTGGTCGGCACCGTCCGGGCCAGAGAGGTGCCGGTGGTCGGCACCGTCCGGCCCAGAGGTGCCGGTGGTCGGCCCCGTCCGGCCCAGAGAGGTGCCGGTGGTCGGCACCGTCCGGCCCAGAGAGGTGCCGGCTGTGTCGGCACCGTCCGGCCCAGAGAGGTACCGGCTGTGTTGGCACCGTCCGGGCCAGAGAAGTACCGGCGGTCGGCACCGTCCGGCCCAGAGGTGCCGGTGGTCGGCACCGTCCGGCCCAGAGAGGTGCCGGCTGTGTCGGCACCGTCCGGCCCAGAGGTGCCGGCTGTGTTGGCACCGTCCGGCCCAGAGAGGTGCCGGCTGTGTCGGCACCGTCCGGCCCAGAGAGGTGCCGGCTGTGTTGGCACCGTCCGGCCCAGAGGTGCCGGTGGTCGGCCCCGTCCGGCCCAGAGAGGTGCCGGTGGTCGGCACCGTCCGGCCCAGAGAGGTGCCGGCTGTGTCGGCACCGTCCGGCCCAGAGAGGTGCCGGCTGTGTTGGCACCGTCCGGCCCAGAGGTGCCGGTGGTCGGCCCCGTCCGGCCCAGAGAGGTGCCGGCTGTGTCGGCACCGTCCGGCCCAGAGAGGTACCGGCTGTGTTGGCACCGTCCGGGCCAGAGAAGTACCGGCGGCCGGCACGGTTTGCCAGGTGCGATAAGCAGTACGTCAGACCAATCCGTCATCGGACGTGGACCCCAAACACGCCGGCCCCAGACGGAGCGAGCTGGCGCCGACGGTGGGCTGGCCAGGTGTGATCGGTACGGTGACATGGTGTCGGCGTGACGTCAGCCTCCACCTGGTCCGTCGGCGGCTGGTGCGGCGTCAGCCTCCACCTGGTCAGTTGGCGGCCGACGTGGCGTCAGCCTCCACCTGGTCCGTCGGCGGCTGGTGCGGCGTCAGCCTCCACCTGGTCAGTTGGCGGCCGACGTGGCGTCAGCCTCCATCTGGTCCGTCGGCGGTCGGCGCACTCCCGCTGAGACAATCACATTGCTGGGTTCGCTTCATTAATTACCGAAGCGGCTGAAAGCGGCTGTCGCGGCGGGTGTGCGGCCGGGAAGGTTGGCTCGGTGGCGTCCTGCCGCCGCCGGTCCACATCATTACCCGACTCCACTTGTCGCCAGCCGGAGCGGCCAGGCTCCCCCGATGGCCACTACCACCGCGCACAGAGCCGGAGCGGCCAGGTTCCCCCGAGGGGCACTGCCACCGCGCACACAGCCGGAGCGGCTAGGCTCCCCCGAGGGGCACTACCACCGCGCACACAGCCGGAGCGGCCAGGCTCCCCCGAGGGGCACTACCACCGCGCACACAGCCGGAGCGGCCAGGCTCCCCCGAGGGGCACTACACACAGCCGGAGCGGCCAGGCTCCCCCGAGGGGCACTACCACCGCGCACACAGCCGGAGCGGCCAGGCTCCCCCGAGGGGCACTACCACCGCGCACACAGCCGGAGCGGCCAGGCTCCCCGAGGGCCACTGCCGCCGCGCACACAGCCGTGCACTCCGGCTGGTGCCCCATCGCGTGCCTCATCTGGCGCTGTCGCAGCCGTATCGCACCATCCGACAGTGTCACAGCGCACTGCATGTCACCACCGACTGGCGCCGACATTTCGCCCGGCCATAGCTTTCGCAGAACGTCCAGGCTTATACATACAAGCACGGGAATGTAGCGTCAGCCTTGGGACCAGGGTTAGGCTATGCTGATTGAAGATTCAACACACACTCATAACAGCTATGTTTAACTTCATGACGGCTCAAATTCAAATTCGTCTGATCGGGCCTCCAGACTTCGCTAACACCGAGAGCGGCGTGCAGCCACTTCCGGACTGCCGTATGTCTGCCGACAGCCACTCCCCGGACTGCCGTATGTCTGCCGACAGCCACTCCCGGACTGCCGTATGTCTGCCGACAGCTCGCCGAAACATGCTGCAGCTGAACAGCTGCTCAACACCAAATACACGTGTTAATAACTTGCAATGAACCAGAAACCATAAAAAGAAAATCGCATGGTGCAATATCGTGTTCTTCATCGACTCTACGCGACAGCCGGATTCCATCAGTTTGAGCTTGACTGCAGTACCTTGACATTCTTTGAGTTCATCCACATGCTATGAGCGGCAAAGCACGATAATCATTCGAGGGAGAATCTCGAAGGCACTCTGCTGATGGTGACTGCGTCTTCACAAAACTTACAGGCGGTGCATAGTGAGGAAGTACGACAGGTGGTGTAGTGTGGCAATACGACAGACGGTACAATGTGGCAGTACGACAGGCGGTGTAGTGTGGCAGTACGACAGGCGGTGTAGTGTGGCAGTACGACAGGCGGTGTAGTGTGGCAATACGACTGGCGGTGTAGTGTGGCAGTACGACAGACGGTGCAATGTGGCAATACGACAGGCGGTGCAATGTGGCAGTACGACAGGCAGTGTAGTGTGGCAACACGACAGGTGTGGCAGTACTGTGACAGCACAACAGACGGTGCAGTGTGGCAGTACAACAGTCGGTGTAGTGTAGCAGACTGACATGCGGTGTAGTATGGCAGCACGACAGACAATGCGGTGTGGCAGTACAACAGCCGGTGTAGTATAGCAGACGGACATGCGGTGTAGAATGGCAGCACGACAGACAATGCGGTGCGGCAGTACAACAGACGGTGTGGTGTGGCAATACGATCCATAGATGCAAGTGAAGCAGTACGACGGGCGATGTAGTGTGTCAGTACGACAGGCGGTGTACTGTGACAGTAAGCCAGACGGCGTAGTATGGCAGTACGACAGATGTGGCAGAACTGTGACAGTACGTCAGACAGTGCGGTGTGGCAGTAAGACAGGCGGTGTAGTATGGCAGGACGACACATGTGGTAGAACTGTGACAGTACGACAGACAGTACAGTGTGGCAGTAAGACAGGCGGTGTAGTATGGCAGTACGACACGTGTGGCAGAACGACAGGCGGTGTAGCATGACAGTACGACAGGTGTGGCAGTACTGTGACACTACGAACGTTGTTGCAGAACGACACGTTACAGACAGTACGACACGTGTGGCAGAACTGTGACAGTACGACGGACAGCGCGGTGTGGCAGAACGACAGGCGGTGTAGCATGACAGTACGACAGGTGTGGCAGTACTGTGACACTACGACAGACGGTGTGGTGTGGCAGAACGACAGGCGGTGTAGCATGACAGTACGACAGGTGTGGCAGAACTGTGACAGTACGACAGACGGTGTGGTGTGGCAATAGGATGTGCACCATACCGGATAGGAGTCATGAAAGGCCCTGATACCCGAACACACCGATAGTCTGTGTTGGCCCTCGTGATGCACAGTGGCGTGGTAAGCTCCGCTGCCACGTCACCGGAAGGTGGCACATGCACTGTGACGTCACATGGGCTGTGCAGTTGAGGGTCTACTGGGCGGTTGGACAGCTGACGACATGTGACCACTTGGTCAGTGCAGTCACAGTGCCGATGTTATAACCACCAGAATACGCTACACTTTCCTGCACACAAATCGAGCAGGGGTTGCGAAGCCAGCTGGTTCAGCAGAATGTTTGAAACTGCAGGGTTACAAAGCCAGCCAGTTCAGCAGAGAATGTCGAAAACCGTGGGTTTATAAAGCCAGCTGGTTCAGCAAAATGTCTAAAATTATGGTGGTTACAAAGCCAGCCAGTTCAGCAGAATGCCTAAAATTGTGTGGTTATAAATACAGCTGGTTAAGCATTTTAAAATGTCTAAAATTGTGGGGTTACAAAGCCAGCTGGTTCAGCATAATGCCTAAAACTGCGGAGTTCTTGGTAGTGAAGGTTATATTCATATGTACTTCGCAACGCATGAACATCACGACGTCTCCGGAAAATGTATCATGAATACCAGCTTGCAACTTTCACACCTACCCATACACATGCAAATTAATATGCAACTATGCTGCACTGGAGATTGCAACTCTTTCTCAACGCATTCCTGTGCACCGTTAAACCACGCAACGCTGGGGGAAATGAGGCCCGCCACAGCCACTGGTTGTTTACAGTGCAGAACGCGCAGACCGCCAGTGCTACACCCACATTTGGCAAATTGTTGTGGCGCAACACTGCGAAAACCCAGCTCTGTGATGCGGACAGCAGCAGAGCGGAGCCGGTGGCCGGCTGCTGTGAGCCGACGGTGGGCAGTGCTACGTCACGCTGCACGAGCTGCCTCGGGCCACCGCACCGGACAATGGGTCTGTTGCCGCGCCCGCGCCGGAATACGTTGAGCGGCCATTTTCTCTATCGGTCGTTCCCGTGCCTCCTCCAGGATTGATTTACCCTCATCGAACATGGGAGGTGATAAAGTACTGAAAGTTAGCCGATTTTTACTAAAAAAATGTCTCACGCCCAAACTACTAAAGGCAGCCTTACGGAACGCGTACCACTGTAATTCCCATGGAAGCGCTCTGACCACATGCATAATTTCGCAACTCGTTCCTCAAAATCATGTGTGAAAAACAGCTTTCAGTATTTTAGTATCTGTGCCACACAAGTTACTGAAAGTCTGTTTTTTACCCCTCAATATGCTTCCATTACAATGAAAAGTACACCATTGGAATCGTACATACCAATCTAAGTCTGGCTGAACACCTTTCATGACCCAGGGTTGAACGCCACGTGACCCAGAGGTACAAAAGCACGAAACACTCGCTGAAAGTCTTTTTCGACCGTTCAATATGGTCCAATCGCAATCAAAACTACACCACTGAACTCACCATCCTAAACTACGTCTGGCTGAATAACGTTCATGACCCAGGGTTCAACTCCACGTAACCCGGAGGTAAAAACACATTAAAATTAACTGAAGGTCTTTGTTGACCGTTAAATTTCCACCAATCCTAACCAAAGCTATACCATTGGCCTAGCCGCTACTTAGGGCTGAATAACTTTCATGACCCATGGTTGACCTCGACGTGACCCCGAGGTCAAAAACCACCAAAAAAAATCGCTGAGTATTTTTCGACCGTTAAATATGCCCCAATCCCAATCAAAGGTACCACATTCGCCTCGCCACCCGAATCTACGTCGGGCTGGATCCCTTTCATGACCCAGAGTTACCCAGAGTAGCCTCCACGTGACCCAGATGTTAAAAATCACGAAATGAGTAAAGCATTTGACAGCATAGAGAAACACCAACACATACACTCACGCTGGCAAGCCCCAATACATACACTCCCTCTGGCAAATCCCAACACATACACTCTCTCTGGAAAATTACAAAGTATACACTCTCAGGCAAACCAAAATACATACACTCCCGAGCTGGCAAACCACAACACGCACTGCCTTCTGACAAACCTTAATCGCTTGAACAAGGGTGACCGTCACGAGATTGTGATCAGTGATATTTATCGACGGAAAACAAGGGCAGGTGCTTAGGTAGAGATTGGTTGTCAACCACGATCACAAACGAGCAACCTTTTACCAAAACAAACCTGAGTGCGATGATCAATTTAAACTTTGATTGGAAAGTGCCAGTCAACATTAGCGCTCTACTTTAGTTGAGAGTGGTTGCGATATGTCCTCTGTGGAGCCTCAACCATTTCTAACATCCAGTATATAGTGGACCAGGTTTGACGGCGGAAAACTGGTTGAGGAAATTCCGGCACCAATCGCTACAGCCAACGCCGCGAAGCGGCGACACAATGCAACACGTTCGTCATAGTCTTCCACAGCCGCTCCACTTAGTGTGCCAACGTAGTAACATAATCGTGGCCCTCATAGCAAGCCTGCAGTATGCCACGACCCTCTCTGATCTGAATTGACCTAATCATAGCATACCTGGTGTCATGGAGATGCGCGCGCCGAGGTTGTCGCTGCATCGTCACGAAGCTGGGGAAGCAGTGCGGATCGGCACCCACGCAACACGTCGTACCGCTCATTGTCGCTCGCCTGGCCTAACCTAGTCTCGCTGACACTCGACCGATCTGACCCCCGACCTGACCGACGCGCGTCCGACCTCACTAGCGTGCGCCTGACCGACGCACACCTGGCCTGACCCCACCAGCGCACGCACACGTGACCTGACCCCACTGACGCACACCTGACCTCCCACCACTGGCACGCGCTTGGTCTGACGTGACACCACCGACATGCACTCGGCCTGAGCCCACCTGCGCGCGCTCCACCTGACCTGATCCCATCTGCACGTGCTCACCCACACGCGTTGGGGCGGTGCCGCTGACTGACGGCCGAGGCCGCCGAGCGCTCGTCATCTGGGCTGGTGTATTTAAAGCTGTAACGGGACGATGGCCGTCCCATCGGTGGCCAATGCATGGCTGCAGCGACACGTTACGCGCCAAGCGCGGACATTTCACTACTAGCGCCACGGTGCGGCCGGCGGAGGAGAATTAGACAGCATACCGTAAATCCTGGGAAAAACATGAAATCTTTAGTTGTTTTTGAAATCCACCCAATAATATAATATTGAATGTCACTATCCCTTATATCAGGTTGGTTTCATGGCGATTTCCAAAATTTATGGCGCGGCAATTCATCGCTGAAGTTGAAGACCGTTACTATTTCAAACTGGCGTGGAAGACATCTGACCTGTTTACTACATACCTATACGGCTACACATTGCCCTGCTTGTAAAATCCATGCTGTATGGAGATTTGGAAGTTCGATTCCTGTCTGCTGATGTGCGTTTTACTATGCTCTTCTAAAATTATGGCGCGGCACTTTCAGTGGCGTAGCCAGGGGAGGAGGGGGGCGGGGGCGAAGGGGCACCCGAACCCTAGATGATCCGAGGGGACCATCCAGGCAACCGCTTTGAGGGGCCCGCAAGGCTTATCAAGGCGTCGGTGCAGGAGGCCCGCAAGGGCCCCCTGGGCCGACGTGCAGGGCCACTGGACCGACGAAAGGGGCCCTGGGCTGACGGAAATGATCCCGGGCCGATGAAGAGGGCCCTTAGTCAACGGAGAGTGCCATCGATAAGATGTTAAGGGTCCTGGGCTGGCCAACGTGAAGGACTTCTAGGTCGACGGTGGGGGGACGGGGACGACCATACGGAGTGCCCTGAGGCGTTAGAGAGGATCCCTGAGCCGACGGAGGGGGCCCCAGGCCGGATGCTCTGGCTCACTGGATCGACTTTAGCTCAGGCTGATGGAAAGTGGCTCAGAGCTGATAGCGGCCCTCACGCTCATGAAGATTCCCCCGAGTTACGGAGAATGTCCTGGCCAAACCGGAGGGTTCCTGGTGTTACGTAAAGGGCCTCTAAGCACACGGAAGGGCCCCGAGCTGTTCAAAAGCAGTGACGTATTCAAAAAGTGAAGGGACAACCACTCCCTGGCGAGTCCGACCGGGCGCTCCAGGCGACCGCCTTCAGGGGATCGCAAAATAGATCATCGAGGGGAAAATTAAAGCGCAACTAACAGTTTATGTGCAAAGGGCCCCTAGAGCCTGAAGACGTCCACCCGGACGGCTGGCAAGAGCCGTGAAGACAAGAGAGGGTACGATATAGGAAATAGGCAGAACTGACACTATGCGTGATAGGAACGGCAAAACTGACACGGTGCGTGATAGGAAAGACAGAATCGATACGGTGCGAGATAGGACAGCAAGGCTACCTGGTATGAACATGGTGCTGGTACAGTGCTAATTAAGAAATTTTAATGGCTTGTGAACTATAGTTGACAGCTTAATATATATATACATATATATGTGTGTGTGTGTGTGTGTGTGTAACCAAAGGCCTGCACAAATTACGACATAAAATGGCATTCACGGACACCTGTGCCTCAACTTGAAACCTGGGCACTTGGGTAACACGGGAAAAATAACGTTCATGAAACGAGATGAAATGAAAATATAAAAATTGGACGCCAAGCCAAAAGAGAGCTGAGGAAAACTGAACATAGATAATAGCTATCAAGACAGACACACACACCCGGCTAGAAATAGGCGCATACATATAGGTAATAGAGGCATACATGCAGCCAATAGACGCATATATACAGGTAATAGACACATACATACAGACAATAGACGCATACATACAGATAATAGGCGCATACATACATACAGTAGATGTATACATACAAACAATATACGCATACATACAAACAATGGACGCATGCATACATGCAATAGACGCATACATACAGACAATAGACGCATACATACAGACAATAGACGCATACATACAGATAATAGGCGCATACATACAGATAGTAAGCGCACACATGTGAACAATAGACGCATTCATACAGGAAACATCGTTTCAACACAAACCCCCAATGTAATTTTCCAGGCCGGCAATTTTTAAGATACAGGGCTGTGTTGGGGCACACCCCATGAAGTTGTATCCAGGAAAATATTTCAATGTTGAACATATGCCTGCCCCCGGGCGAAAGGCACTCGAGGCGGCGGCATGTTCTGCTGAGACCACTGCTGAATGTCGGACGGTCGGCGGCATGTTCTGCTGAGACCACTGCTGAATGTCGGTCAGTCGGCGGCATGTTCTGCTGAGACCACTGCTGAATGTCGGACCACTGTCGCGTGTATTGGACGAATGGTTTCCAAAAGTGAGTGGACTCGACAGCTCCAGTGTCCGCTGGACGTTAACAAGACCCTTGTCAGTTGAATCACTGGGTTCCTCTGATGTGGAGTAAATTACTAGGATAAGAGCAATGACCAAAGACAACATTTCGATGCCTTGTGGCTTTTGGCTGTCCCTATTGCTGGTCTTGCCTACATTTGCTGGGCATCATTTTGCCGTCAATAATTAAGTCCTAAATAGCAGCTTATAGACCATAATGTATGAGGACACCCTACATTTAAAGCCGAGACATGCATTAATACAATGCTCTCCACTAACAGTGATCCGCAATGGGATCAGGAGAGGGGCACATTGAGTAAAAACTCGTTCTTCGTATGACAGCAAGAGCTTAGAGCCAATCCAGACGATGCACATACTAATGTGGCACTCACTTTGACCCAATCTCGCCATTCCAGGCTATATAAGCTCCTCCGTCCCGGCTGACCTGATTAGTGCCAGCACCGAATTACTCGCTCCACCAAAGCAGGTAGCAAGAATGTAGTATTAAATTGGTGCAGTCGCTTACACAACTGTGAAGTTATTCAATCAGATTAAGCCGGTACTGAACCGTACGCCGACCGACAATACGGATACTTGATGAATATTTAAAACTGCGTGGTATGAAACGGAGGCCTATAAATGGCTTATCAGCACCCAATAGGTGGTCTGAGAAGTGCTGACGTTTCCATTTGGCCCTGCTGTCACCGACAGCCACGTGCAAAACCTTGCTGTGACTGTCCCCAGCTGAATCATTAGCCAGCATTACACTGTCGGCTGCCGACACGCACCCGACCAGGTCACAGCTGCAGACAATCGCCAGATCTTCAGCGAAGCCGTGAGGTGGCTCGTCGGGTCCGTCCGCCACCGACGGCCGAGCACAACGCGGCCGCCGGCGACCGGTGGAGTGACGGCCATGTGGCCGCCGGCGACCGGTGGAGTGACGGCCATGTGGCCGCCGGCGACCGGTGGAGTGACGGCCATGTGGCCGCCGGCGACCGGTGGAGTGACGGCCATGTGGCCGCCGGCGACCGGTGGAGTGACGGCCATGTGGCCGCCGGCGACCGGTGGAGTGACGGCCATGTGGCCGCCGGCGACCGGTGGGGCGGCCCGGCGACCGGTGGAGTGACGGCCATGTGGCCGCCGGCGACCGGTGGAGTGACGGCCATGTGGCCGCCGGCGACCGGTGGAGTGACGGCCATGTGGCCGCCGGCGACCGGTGGAGTGACGGCCATGTGGCCGCCGGCGACCGGTGGAGTGACGGCCATGTGGCCGCCGGCGACCGGTGGAGTGACGGCCATGTGGCCGCCGGCGACCGGTGGAGTGACGGCCATGTGGCCGCCGGCGACCGGTGGAGTGACGGCCATGTGGCCGCCGGCGACCGGTGGAGTGACGGCCATGTGGCCGCCGGCGACCGGTGGAGTGACGGCCATGTGGCCGCCGGCGACCGGTGGAGTGACGGCCATGTGGTGGCAACGGCACGGTGACGAACGTGCCTCGACGTGCACACTTGCGATGCGGTGACGAACGTGCCTCGACGTGCACACTTGCGATGCGGTGACGAACGTGCCTCGACGTGCACACTTGCGATGCGGTGACGAACGTGCCTCGACGTGCACACTTGCGATGCGGTGACGAACGTGCCTCGACGTGCACACTTGCGTTCTATGCGGTGACGAACGTGCCTCGACGTGCACACTTGCGATGCGGTGACGAACGTGCCTCGACGTGCACACTTGCGATGCGGTGACGAACGTGCCTCGACGTGCACACTTGCGATGCGGTGACGAACGTGCCTCGACGTGCACACTTGCGATGCGGTGACGAACGTGCCTCGACGTGCACACTTGCGATGCGGTGACGAACGTGCCTCGACGTGCACACTTTCTATGCGATGCGGTGACGAACGTGCCTCGACGTGCACACTTGCGATGCGGTGACGAACGTGCCTCGACGTGCACACTTGCGATGCGGTGACGAACGTGCCTCAACGTGCACACTTGCGTCAGCCGCGACTCCAGTCACGCAGCTGCTTCTGGGTGCAGTCGCCAGGCGAACATCTAGTGGGTACGGTCTTCTGGGTACGGTCACCGGGCGAACATCTAGTGGGTACGGTCTTCTGGGTACGGTCACCGGGCGAACATCTAGTGGGTACGGTCTTCTGGGTACGGTCACCGGGCGAACATCTAGTGGGTACGGTCTTCTGGGTACGGTCACCGGGCGAACATCTAGTGGGTACGGTCTTCTGGGTACGGTCACCGGGCGAACATCTAGTGACGTCATTACCCGTAGCGGTGGCACGCAATGGCCAGCTGACGTCATCGATACCGACCGGACGGCGGGTAAAACTTGCGCCGCCTATCGGCCGTCCCGGCAGACCGCAGCACTGAGCTTCCGGCCAGTCTCCACCACGGTACAAGGGTACTATCGATCGGTAGGACGTCACCGGGCGAACAGGATCAGGGCACGATGCTTCAGTCATCATCGCCCCACTCGCTATTGGCTTATGAATGTGGCCCGCTAAATAGCCTCTTCACTGCAGGAGGCTGATGAGCGACATCGAACGACCCTATATGGTTTGGTCTTTACCCCAAGGCCATCCCACATCGATGGTTCATTTATAGATGCATATTACTGTCATTCAGAGAGGCAGAAAGGTGTGGAAAACGCTCTGTGCGAAAATGAATATTCACCGATTCATTGGCTCCACCGTTATTGAAAGGACCACTGACAGCGTTGCAGTTGATGTCGGTATATACACAATGCACAGGACATGAAGGCTCACACTGCTACACGCATTCGTGTGTGGGAAAGTGGGAAGTCTTCCAGCCGGATTTCCAAGAGTGCCAGCTAGTGCAAACTGACAGCCCCGACGCACGTACTCCACTCCACTTTCCCACACTCCCTACTCCACGCCACTCACCCGTCAGCATCAACCGGCAGCCGCTTCCGTTCGAGCTTCGTCACCGACTTGGTCCGCTTCAGAGGGTTGCCCTTAAACGACCGCTTCGAGAAGAAGCTCTGAAACGTCAGGACGCTGGTCAGGGCCGGGCACGGGTGTCACGTAGCGTCGTCACGTCGTGTCAGCCAACGCAGACCATCCGAGGCGGTGATCTCCGACAGCGCCGAACACGGAGGTGCACCGGCAGCTCCCCGTTACGTCACGTCATGTGTCTGGGAGGGCTGCTGCTTGGGTCAGTCACCTGGTAATCCGCCCTGCCAGTCCGTCAAATCCAATTGCTACATCGGACCCAATAACGCAGTCTTTCTTGCTGGCCTGTCCCTGTTTGAAAGTAGCAATGGACTGATTTTCTCGCCTGTAGCCTTCGCCCGCCCCAACGAGGTGACATTTGCTGGCCTGTAGCCTTTGCCCGCCCCAACGAGGTGACATTTGCTCGCCTGTAGCCTTCGCCCGCCCCAACGAGGTGACATTTGCTGGCCTATAGCCTTTGCCCGCCCCAACGAGGTGACATTTGCTCGCCTGTAGCCTTCGCCCGCCCCAACGAGGTGACATTTGCTCGCCTGTGGCCTTCGCCCGACCTAACAAGGTGACACATTTCATGCCATACACCAGACACCAACTAGTTCAAGTAATTTACAATGAACTGGTTCGTAGTCACGAACACTGGTATCTCAAAACCTGACCGGCGCGATAAAAAAAATCCCCTCCAAAACGTTTGCGTCTGGACACATAATTGCACCTTTGTTTTCGTCCATTTCTAACCAACATAAGGCGCCATTAGGGGTACTGGACGAGCGAAGGGCAAAAGGCGGGCTATGGAGCTACTGTACTGCAGACACAGGATCGGACGAGTGAGGGCAAGAGGCGGGCTATGGAGCTCCTGTACTGCAGACACAGCATCGGACGAGTGAGGGCAAGAGGCGGGCTATGGAGCTACTGTACTGCAGACACAGGATCGGACGAGTGAGGGCAAGAGGCGGGCTATGGAGCTCCTGTACTGCAGACACAGCATCGGACGAGTGAGGGCAAGAGGCGGGCTATGGAGCTACTGTACTGCAGACACAGGATCGGACGAGTGAGGGCAAGAGGCGGGCTATGGAGCTCCTGTACTGCAGACACAG
Organism: Ashinkailepas kermadecensis; assembly: GCA_034440615.1. Classification (NCBI taxonomy): domain Eukaryota; kingdom Metazoa; phylum Arthropoda; class Thecostraca; family Neolepadidae; genus Ashinkailepas; species Ashinkailepas kermadecensis. The sequence goes on from JAOTOM010004004.1 coordinate 83,700, forward strand.
CATCGGACGAGTGAGGGCAAGAGGCGGGCTATGGAGCTACTGTACTGCAGACACAGGATCGGACGAGTGAGGGCAAGAGGCGGGCTATGGAGCTCCTGTACTGCAGACACAGCATCGGACGCCGTACCTCGACCGAAAGCTTGTGGACCGACCGCAAATACAGCGTGTGAAAACAGCGTCATGGCACATGGCAGCGTGTGAAAACAGCGTCATGGCACATGGCAGCGTGTGAAAACATGCATCTGACTACATCCATTTTTTTTCGTAAGTGCAGGCATTTCACCATGAAGCAAAACAACGTATTTCAACAATTCGGCCAAGGAGACCTAAATTGTGGATGAGATCTCATGTTCTGCAGAGGAGTCAGATTGCGAAAATAGCTTATGTTCATTCAATCTGTTCAACCTGTCGAAGCATCCGGTTGAGCCGAACGTGGCCGCAATCTTAGGCGAAATCGGATTCATCTGGCGAAAATAGCATCCATATATCAAATTAAAATGCACAATGCCGAATCGCTGCATTAGCACTGATGCTACGCTGTGGCCATTTGATTCACAGCTCTCCCGCTCAGTCTATGTCGCACGGAACCGTTCAGCGCGGCCCACTCGATCGGACGTTACCCGGCACGGAACCGTTCAGCGCGGCCCACTCCATCGGACGTTACCCGGCACGGAACCGTTCAGCGCGGCCCACTCGATCGGACGTTACCCGGCACGGAACCGTTCAGCGCGGCCCACTCCATCGGATGTTACCCGGCACGGAACCTTCAGGGGCACTCCATCGGACGTACCCGGCCGGAACCGTTGCGCGGACCACCGATCGACGTTACCCGGCACGGAACCGTTCAGCGCGGCCCACTCCATCGGACGTTACCCGGCACGGAACCGTTCAGCGCGGACCACTCGATCGGACGTTACCCGGCACGGAACCGTTCAGCGCGGCCCACTCCATCGGACGTTACCCGGCACGGAACCGTTCAGCGCGGACCACTCGATCGGACGTTACCCGGCACGGAACCGTTCAGCGCGGCCCACTCCATCGGACGTTACCCGGCACGGAACCGTTTAGCGCGGCCCACTCCATCGGACGTTACCCGGCGCGGAACCATTCAGCGCGGCCCACTCGATCGGACGTTACCCGGCGCGGAATCGTTCAGCGCGGCCCACTCGATCGGACGTTACCCGGCGCAGGCTGGATCAGCACCGATCAAGTTCCGCCGCAAAACTTTTTCTTTGAACCAAAAAATAGTCCACTCCAACTCAAACATGGTTATGAAAGCTGCGAAGCATCAAAATTAAACCAACATGTCTAATTTTGAATGAAGAAACTAGGACATGAAACGTAACAAAAACAAAGTTATCGACATTTCAAAAGGGACCGGGCCGGGCCGGGCCGGTGAAGGTCGCTCAGGCGAACTTTTGTCGCATATACATAGGCATAGACACGCGGCCGTCGCTCTCTCTCGCAATAATCAGAAAGCATCGGCAGTTAAAAAATGGTTTGAACCATAGTACTGACATGTCCTTCATACTGACGTCACCACCACACTGAACTGCTGCCTGACAGTAGTTCACACTGACCTGCTCATCAAACTGAACCGTCTTTAAGACTGACATGCCCATCATACTGACTTGCTTTTCACAATGAACTGCCCTTCACACTGACCTTCCTGCTGCACTGCACCTCTTTTCACACAAGCGGGACGATTGTGGCGACTAATGGGTTGAATATGGCCCGCAGGCACTTATTTAACTCACGCCGTCTTTCCGGTCAGATCCTCACACCCCGTCACGGCGGGGGAGGAGGTACTTTTAGTCCCTCCCTCTAATCTCCAAACTAAGCGTTGCACGAAAACGAAGGGTTGTAATCGGAAAGCGCTCAACGAGTAGGACCTATAACTACCCCAAAAAGTGACATCACTAGGGGGTCTATGGGATCACAACTGACGTCATGTTTTTACTTTGGGGAGTTCATTTTGAGGGAGATTTTAGCAACACAAATTATTTGGAAGCAGAAAAGGAAAGCGAAATCGACCATGGCCCTACAATATTTCATAACCCAAAATTAAACATGATATTCTCGGAAATGTTCAAAATTTTGGGTTTTCAATTTTTCTTCAATTATATTTTTATGATGGGTAGAGCGCATCGGGAAACGTTTTAAGTCAACTTAGCCTCATAAAAGTGTATAATTTAGACAGAATCTTCTATTGTTGCCCCAATAAGTAAATATGCGAAACAAATGGCACAAAAATCACTTTTTATAATGCGTTTTGCTGCATCCCTAATGACATGCAAACGCTGGAAGTTTTATTCATGTATCTTTATCAGCTAAAGCGTGACGACTGGTTTAACTTTTTTGGAAGTGACCTCACTTGACCTTGACTAACACAGTCACCGTAGAGGACCTGACTTCATTTTTTTGCTCACGAAACATGCTAAATGCATGAGTGAAAAGGTATGCCAAATCTCGGCGCAGAGCCTCGCGCCGTTTTTCACTATTCGTGGAAAACCTTCGGGAAAAAATGACCACCCCGAGACGAGGTGGGTTAAGGAGGGCGGAGTTTGCGTGGGCCGCCTTGACCTGCACCACGCACGGATTCACATTAATTGTGTGGCCAAACTGGTGGAAGCACTGAACAGCCTCCCAGTCGAGTGCCGCGTGGATACACGCCCTCGCCGTCCGGCCTGACAACAGAAATATCCTCTCGCGAGCGCGCATCCATCTGGGCACCAACTGTTCCGCAGTGAGCCGGGCGGCGGTGCCGACTCGACCATCCGAGTCGCGCCAGGTCCGCCGAGTCGGCGCTCCCAATTACTCCGGCAGCGGCCGCGGCACGCGTGTCGGCACACCTCCCCTCCCCTCCCCTCCCCTCCTGCAGTTGGCGCGTGACGACGTCGTCGACGCGCGGCCGCGTCCTCACCGACGAGGGTCGGAGACGGAACCCAGCTCTGCCGAGCGGGCATCCGTCCATCACTGGCGAGCGACAGGAGGAGGGGAACCGCACACACGGCAGGCGTGACGTGCCTGTCACAGACCTGTCACACAGCTGGACGGCTTGGTAAACACAGGACAGGCGGTCGGCGGAGAGCTCCTACACATCCTGGGCCACTACCTCGTGTACATTATGCACCGTGCAGCATATATGCCAGAACGATACCGCTACCTTGTGTGCACTGTGCAACAGGTAATGGCGTAACTAGGATTTGCGTTAGGGGGGCAAACGGATTTGTACCCACATTTGTTTTTAAAGTCCACGGAATTGGACAACATTTTTTAGAAGTGGCCATTTTCTCTTTTAAAGAAAATATACGACTTTCAATATACCAGTTGAGTAATAAAGTATAATCTTTGTCGTTACTTTTGATGTCAGCTCAGCACCTCCTGGTATATTGAAGGTCGTATATTTTCTTTACACGCAATGTCTAAAACCCAGGAGCATCTAAGAGCCATTCTTCGTTGTATTAAAAAAAAATTTGTTTTAAATAAAATAATTACAGACCAACTTAATTGTCCTGTGGAGGGGGCCAAATCTACCACCATCCTTTCTGGGTCACCGAAATTCAATCCTAACTCCCCATCCTCTTCGAATATTTTTATCTTGGCATCTCATGATAAGTCACGTGACACTGCTGAAATTACACCTGTACAATTCATACAAAAGTGTAAAATTTTCTAATTTCAGGCATTTCAGTTAATAACGCCTAGTCGCCAAAACGCCAACTTTCGTGCACCCGCCTTGCGCATTCGGCGCATTCGCCACACTTCGTGCTATTCTCCGGTTTTTGCTAGACCTCCTACGTTTTGCTAATTGCTGTCACATGATAGTCGTGTGCCATATTTGACGTATGAAATGCTTCGTACGGGGGTTCGCTGGGAAAATTCGAATAATTCAATTCGACGATTAATTATCTTGTGATCACATTTTCTGGTGGTTAGGAAATCCGGAGACCAGCTGAGCTTTCGATGCTCTTTGGTAAAATATGCTCCCAGATTGGCTACCGAATCGGGGCCCAGTTGTGTTTTTCTTCGTCAACCGGTGTGTTTTAAGGCTGCAGCCAATTTTTGTTCGGAGTCCGGCACATTTTTTTAGATTTTCACGTCGCAAAACATTAAGTTTTCGGTGCGCTTCGCGCCGGAAGCTTTCTCTGTTTCGTCATATTTGTTTTTGTGCGGCTCCCCTTAGGAAAATTCTGGCTGCGCCACTGCCCTCCACAACATTACCTACGAATGTGCAATGCCTTCCCTGGCTCGAACACCACCTCCAGTGTGTGTCGCTATCTTGCAAGAAGTCGCACAGGACGGGGCTGGACAGCTCTTTCAGTCCGCGTGTTCCCCGCGGAATCCACAAAATATGGCCGCTGAATTTGTGAGGAATAGAAAAAGAACAACATATGCCGTCTGAGTCCACATAATTTGTGGAAGGAACGTGATAAAGAACGCAGCTCTAATCAGCAGAGCTGAATGTTCACCGCACATGCCGCCCTACCCGGCGCCATTTATCTCTGTGCGGTCGTTATCCAAATCCATTCCAGTGGGTATTTTCCAGCTGGCATTGTCGCGGCGACAAGCCAGCCGGTCGCCAGCTGACGGTGTTTCCACTGACACAGACGATAGATAGCCTGGACCTTGGCGGCCGTTGCCGGTGATAGGACAGGCCGACACGGCAGCTCCCGCCAATTTCAATCGACAAGGGTAGTAGGGCGGCGCGTGAAATGGGACTCTTTGTCGACCCCTGCGTGTTGTGATGGGAGGCATGCGGCGCGTTCGACACTCGCTATTGTTACACACGTGAGGCTAACAGGGGAGCGGGTAATGACAAGCGGGGTGAGGGTGGGGTGGGGGGAAGCCGCACCCCATCTGTCTGTCCGGCACGGGCCGGCACCGCCCTGCCAGCTGCCTGGCCATCAGTGTCGTCACCGGTCTAATCCCTGCAGCCAGTCCGGGAGACGGGGAGAGTAACGACGTACCAGTCCCACATCAAGACACCGTCCCAGACACGGAGCTATTAGTCAACTGACCATGGTTGCATGCGTGTCATTACTTAAGACTGGTGGGCATAACAGTCGACAAAGCCGTCTCGTTTCGCCCACCGCCTTATCATCCATATTACATGAAATTAGTCGACAGTGCCGTGTCGGGCAGACTGGTCACGGGGACAGTTAACACAAACTTTTTGGGAGAGGGAGGTGGGGATGTATTGGGAGAGAATTGCTGAAGCAACTGCTGTGGCTATGGTGCATATACCCCAACAGCCAATTATAGATCAGAAGCCTTTCTTTAACCCTCGCCAGTGTTGTCGTTATTGCAACCCTCTAGGATTTGTCTTTAGCGACAACCGAAAAACAGCGCTCGTCAGTGCGCCGATCTTATGGGGAATAATTTAACGACGTCATGGTGCAAAATATTGAAGGGGTCATGTCCGATGACGTGACCTCATATGACGTCAGACGTGACTCACTGACATATGACGTCATACGAGAGAACACGTCAGGAGGTTTTTCGCACAAATTGCGAATTATTGGCAATTTATCCCACTTATTGCCGTCATATCACCAATGATGGGTGTGGTAGAGGGATGGAGAATTCAGTTCATTTCACCAGTCTAGATACGTCATTTACTTTCGAGGTCATCCAAAGTCACTGACCGGACATTTCCTCACATGACCTTCGAGTTGGGAGTTAACCTGGGAATTTGGGCGCTAATGGAATTTGGCGTCTAATTTGACTCCTAGGTACTATAAAGTAGTGTTTTCGGGCACTATTTCGGAAACCTCTCAAACGGGTTCAGCACTTTGACCTCATTTGATCACTTGTCCATGGGTCGAAACATAGCCAGTCGCACATGGATAACATCGGAAGTACTAAGATTAACATGCGAAATGCGTGTCTGGCATTATTTTCACACAGGCAGTGATTGATAGTCAAACGCTTTGATTTTTGCGAGAAGAAATTACCTCAAATTGACCAGTCCAGCTCACCAAGGGACACAAAGTATAAACATCGGCATCAATCACGAGATAGCGTGACGTACAACAGGCTGGCTATGCTGCATGTCGCTCCAGCTCTCTCCCCTTGGAAATGCTGGGGGTACCCCTCTGCGCTGGCCGATGTGGTGAAATGCCGCACACAGGCGAGCACGCTCCTCAGATCATTTGCTTTTCGCTCCAGAACACGTCTTCATTCCTTGCTCTACAAAACTTAACAAACAGCTTAACAAACACTTAACAAACAGCGAGCTTACCCTGCACTCTCACTGTCTTTCAATGTCTGCATTTCTCTCTGGCCATGACAGCCACCAACTGCCCCTGGCATCTCTGGCCATGACAGCCACAACCTGCCCTGGCATCTCTGGCCATGACAGCCACTAACTACCCCTGGCACCTCTGGCCATGACAGCCACAAACTGCCCCGGGGAACTTGTCTCTCTTGGCATGACGGCCACAACCTGCCCTGGCGTCTCTGGCCATACCAGCCACAAACTACCCTGGCATCTGTGGCCATGGCAGCCACTAACTGCCCCTGGCATATCTGGCCATGGCAGCCACAACCTGTACTGGCATCTCTGGCGATGACAGCCACAAACTACCCCTGGCATCTCTGGCCATGACAGCCACAACCTGCCCTGGCATCTCTGGCGTTGACAGTCACAATCTGCCCTGGCATCTCTGGCCATGGCAGCCACTAACTGCGGTACCGTGCGGCGCTGCCACCTGTGTGCAGTCTGCGCGTGGTCGGCCAGTGCAGAGAAAGCGGCATCGTTTGACGGTCGGTGATCGCGATATCTGCACTGGTCCCTCACCGGCAGGATGCGCATTAGAAAGCTGGTCAGTCGCCGTCAGCGGCGAGAAGAGGCAGAGAGTCAGGGATACCCGCGACCCGACACGACCCGACCTGGCCCGTCAGTGCCAACAAGAGGCAGACGAAGAGCCAGAGGCACCCGCGACCCGACACGACTCGACCTGACCCGCCAGCAGCGACGAGAGGCGGAGAGCCAGAGGCACACCCGCGACCCGACACGACCCGACCCGACCCGACATTACCCGACACATCCCAAAACGATCCGATATGACCCGACACGACCCGACGCGACACGTCCCGACACGACCCGACCTGGCCCGTCAGCGGCAACACGAGGCGGAGAACCAGGAGCATCCGCGGCCCGACACGACCCAACCTGACCTGGCCTGGCTTGTTTGACCCGATGCGACCCAACCCGTTCCGCTCCGCACACCCCCGCTGGTCGGTATACCGAGACGTGTGGCCGGCGTCGGCATGCGGTGGACAGGGTGGGCCGTGCCCTCCGTGGACATGCTGCCGTACCGCCGCGTCAGAGGCTCACTACAGCTGCCTCCAGCAGTGGGTGGGCAGCGGACAGGGTGGGCCGTGCCCTCCGTGGACATGCTGCCGTACCGCCGCGTCAGAGGCTCACTACAGCTGCCTCCAGCAGTGGGTGGGCAGCGGACAGGGTGGGTCGTGCCCTCCGTGGCCGTGCTGCCGTACCGCCGCGTCAGAGGCTCACTACAGCTGCCTCCAGCAGTGGGTGGGCAGCAGCGGACAGGGTGGGCCGTGCCCTCCGTGGACGTGCTGCCGTACCGCCGCGTCAGAGGCTCACTACAGCTGCCTCCAGCAGTGGGTGCTGCAAAGCAGCGTTTTCTCGCCTCGACGGCCGACCGTTTCAGTATGCAGTGGCGGCAATCGGGTCAACGTCACCACACAATGGACGACCAGCGGGTCGTTGCAGGGCGGTGCCCGCCTTCGAACGTGTTGGGTGACGGCGTCCACCAAGGTGTACGGACAGCGGAATGCGACAGCTTTCCGTTGTTCTTCCCAATGGCCGGACGGCAGCAGCCCCTGATTGTCTGATACGACGGCCGTGTCGGTCGACTGATTCTGACCTGGCGCGCTCACCAGCAGTCTGCAGAAGAGCACCTTCTTCTAAAGACGGGGCAAGTGACGAATTGCAGTAGTCGTGCATGTGGCAATCCGAAGATGAGCTGCCATGTGGAGAATGATAACCTAACAGGAATGGATGCTGGCAGGCATGTGAGATGTTCCTGACGTCCCTGACGTCCAAGTCCCTGACAAATCACTCTCATTACCCACCCAACCGTGCACGATCACAATTATAATCTGCAGCGCCTCGGAGAACACGAGCGCAGGCTGGATTTCCGCCGATCACTCATCAACGCCTGACGATTTCAGGAATGCACTTCGCATTAAGTAGCGACAAATCAGGATTATTCTGTCTGCCTACCATCTCAACTCAACATCACAACTGAACTCAACTTAACCCTCGACAGCTGAGCGACGCGGCGTCGACACCAGCCGACCCACTCCCAGCTGGAGACAACTGAAGATAAACACGGCCGTCAGCGGCGATCGAAAAAAGCGCCGCACCACTGATCGCGAGCAGTGCGGCGTCTCTGAGCCGTCCAGAGACACGCCGTCTCTGAGCCGGCACCACTGATTGCGTGCAGTGCGGCGTCTCTGAGCCGGCACCACTGATCGCGTCCAGAGACACGCCGTCTCTGAGCCGGCACCACTGTTCGCGTGCAGTGCGGCGTCTTTGAGCCGGCACCACTGATCGCGTCCAGAGACACGCCGTCTCTGAGCCGGCACCACTGATCGCGTGCAGTGCGGCGTCTCTGAGCCGGCACCACTGATCGCGTCCAGAGACACGCCATCTCTGAGCCGTCCAGAGACACGCCGTCTCTGAGCCGTCCGGAGACACGCCGTCTCTGAGCCGTCCGGAGACACGCCGTCTCTGAGCCGTCTAGAGACACGCCGTCTCTGAGCCGTCTAGAGACACGCCGTCTCTGAGCCGTCCGGAGACACGCCGTCTCTGAGCCGTCTAGAGACACGCCGTCTCTGAGCCGTCTAGAGACACGCCGTCTCTGAGCCGTCCGGAGACACGCCGTCTCTGAGCCGTCTAGAGACACGCCGTCTCTGAGCCGTCCGGAGTCCGGAGACCGGTGTTGCGCCAGAGGCGGGCCCCGCTGGCCTCCGATGGCGGCCAGGTGTGTGGCGAACATATGCGGCCGTGTATCTCGACAGCTGCTCCAGACAGGTGTGGCTACTTCTGACACCTGCCCCCTCCCCCACCCCCGGGTACCTTCCTGGACGCATCACCGGTCGCCATAATGCTTTGTGTGGTGGACGACTGACACTGCATCAATTGGTTGCAGTGTACACCCGGAAAACTTCCGCCACAGCACGTGTCAATCTAGATTTACAATCGCTGTGGTTACAACACCTGTCATGTGAACATCACATGCTAAATTACGCCATGTCACTACAGAACAAGTTGGGCGCCAATGATTACGTCTGGTCGAAGCGCCCTAAAGCGGAACCAGTGGCGCGCGGTCTTGCGGCTGACACAGGCTATTGCAGACGGCATGCAGGAGAAGAAACGGACGGTGTTAATGCTCGTGGATTTTTTTTCTCGCGAGCCTTCGACAAGGCATGGGGCACTGGCCTCTTATGCAAAATTATGAAGATGGGCCTCCCCCGCTGCTACACCGCCTGTATCGAGGCGTTCCTGCCGACCGCCAGGCCTGCGTGCAACTCAACGGCGCGCGGAGCAAATTCCGACTACCCCGAGACGGTACACCACAAGGCGTCACCGGCACAGTTCAACATTATGATAAATAATTCATCGAGGAAAGCCCAGCAGAGGTGGACACGCCACTTTTCGCTGACAACCTGGCGATCTACATTCGCCACCAAGACATCAGCGTGGCCGAAGGTAGCCTGCAGGAGGCACTGGAGAAGCTCCAGCTTCTCCAGTGCCTCCTGCAGGTCCAGTGTCACCGCGGCAGGAGCTGCCGCGGTGGGCGTCAGGGTGGAAGATGACGGTTAGCCTAGACAAGATCGTTTCCACCGTCTTCACGCTGGAACCAAGCGCGGCTAAGAAGGAAGCGACCCTCTTCTTCCAGCAGCGATCGATCAGCCATACAACCTCGCCCACCTTTCTGGGAGTCACTTTAGACCGCACCACGACCTTCAACCACCACGTCAAGAGGCGGAGGAAGCAGCAAAATATCATCCTGAGGGCTATTAGCGGTCAGGATGCGCGCCGTCAGATCTGCGCAGCGTCTACGTGGCCTTATCCAGGGCGTGCGCCGACTATGCGGCAGGAGCCTGGATGCCGAGCGCCAGCAACACCAACCTCAATGAGCTGGAGATCACACAGGGGCAGGCCTGCTGCACAATAACAGGATGTCTATCAGGACATCCAGGACCGCAAGGACAACATCAACAACAACGTGCGCCGTTCGACCAACACTGGCACCGCACCAGCACACGTTCCGACACGCGCAGACCGACCGACACTGGTCCTCTACCATTCGGCCAGCACACGTCCCGACATGCAGAACATAACAGGGTTGGTGGATTAGGACCGGCCCAGCTCACTCAACCGCTATTCTTTGAAGATTCGTCTGACAAGACCTTGTGGTCACAAGAATGTCGACTACACTGCCCCGGACCGCTGGAAGGGTGGCAAGACCTAAGTCACATCCACAGTCAGTCACATCACCATCTGATCTTCAGCCGCGTTGCCGTGTTGCACAGCCCACGACGTCCGCCCTGTAACAACTACCCCGCGTCAGTTGCCATGGCATCAACTAACTCGCGTCAGTCGCGCCATGACAACAACTACCCCACGTCAGTCGCGCCATGACAACAACCACACCGCGTCAGTCGCCATGGCAACGGCTACCCGTGTCAGTCGCCATAATAACAATTACCCCTCGTCAGTCGCGCCATGGCAACAACTTCCCTGCGTCAGTCGCCATGACAACTACCCCGCGTCAGTCGCGCGATGGCAACAACTACCTCGCGTCAGTCGCGCGATGGCAACAACTTCCCTGCGCCAGTCGCGCCATGGCAACAACTACCGGAAAAAGGCCCGGAACGCACCGGAACCAAACCGGACCAGCCGGCCTTGACCAGGCGCGACACACCCAGCCGGGTCTGGCGACGGTCCACGGTCGCCGGCTGCTGATCAGATCGCCGCATGGTCAGTGATCATGTCAGTGATCATGTTGTCGATCATGTCGCCGATCATGTTGTCGATCACCGGCCCAGGCGGCGGTTGACGACGCTGGTGTCGACGACTCAAGGGTTTGCCGGGCCGTCGGTGTCGGGTCGACCTCGCTAGCAGAGCACCGCAACCACGCCGCCAAACGTCACGGTCCGTAACCACGCCGGCAGACACACGACACGACCGCAACACCGGCAGACAAAATAAATCGGCAGAAACGGCGGCGACATCGGCACGCCATCGGAACGTGCCCCGGATGGGCCGACCGGCTGAGCGGAATACCCAGCGGTGGTCGACACGCAGCGCGCGCCGCCTCACGTGCTGTGGCACCAACTGCGGCAGAGCCAGGCACCGTCATTCCCCCAGTACTGGTCGAGCGTGACTGCCGCGACTTGCCGCCGTGTTGGCGAGGCACCGTTGTTGCGACTTACCGCCCAGTTGTCACAACTCACCGTGAATCGTGACGAGCCCTGCTCAACCACGGCCCGCTGACCCAGCACTGGAGTCCCAGGAGCGGAGCCACGCCCAGCTAGGCCGACCGCCTTCTCGTAAGATGAGTCTGCGAAGAAGCAAGAATGGAGTAAGCGGGGAGACACTTACCCCGTTTACATGAGCAGGTCAGCCGCAAACGGAAATTTCCGATCCCGTCGATTCGCAAAAGTTCCGATCGCGCGGACCGTTTACAAGAGCAAGACAGCCACCTAATCGGATATTTGCTGTTTGGCGGCTGACCCAATGTGATGAAAAGTGCGGAATATTTTGTGCATATTTGTCCTTCTGACGCACCTGCTTCGAGCAACGGCGCACTCAGGCATAAAGTATCATCAGTGATGCACGTAGGTAGATGTTGCTGGGAGAGCTAGGGAATCGGCGTATCTGTGAATTCGAAATATTTTTGTGGCAGAAGCATTGACGAGAATGATTGGTATCTAGCTGATGCAGAGATGGATGTTGAAGCAGGATTGCGCGTGGCCCAAGCTGCATTCGTGGTTTGGGTCTGTGGACAGCACCTAGTTGAATGCCAGAGAAGCTTTGTGGGTTTCATGGAAGGTACGACGGAAGGAACCGCAAATTTGGATCAGCGGGCCTCTTGCAGGTGAAGGCGGATCATCATGAATCAGCTGGTGGATCAAACGCTTTCACAAATCCGCAAGTTATAACACTCCGCCAAATCGCAAAACTCACGGTTGAGGCACGCACTAATAACGTGACGTCTCAGCGCCGCTTTGAGCTGATACGTGTCTGATTTTTGTTCTCCAAAACTAGGTTTGCAATTAAAATAAAAAACAAGACGTTTACTTTTCGTGATTATCTTAAATTTACTCAAACCTTAGCGGAGAATAGCTCCAAAAAGTGTCATGACCCTTGCAGTCGTACCGTTAATTGTTCATGGTTAACACTAATCGCAAAATTCCACCTCCCGAAGCGTGAATTTGCGTTAAGCTTTTCGCATGTTTTGCTATGCCGAAGCCCGTTTACAAGAGCATTATTTTCGCAAGCTTTCCCAATCGCATCGTACTCGGAAGTTTTGCTGCTCATGTAAACGGGCTCATTATTCACGGATGGGAAGAAGAACCTTGGGTTCTTTAACGACGCATTCGACCGCTAGGTCATATATCGTCGCCAACCTCTCACGTCGATTGGTCGCGGGTGGACTCGGTAATGCCGCCGGTTGCGAGATTCGAACCCACAATCTTGCGATCATGAGTCCGATACTCTACCGACTGAGCTACCACGGCCCCTTATTCACGGATGGGCATATCAGCGGCAAGCAGTCGTGGACCGGCCAGCCCTCAACACCCCAACGTCCGGATACGTGCTGGAATCCCGCGGCGTCATCACGGACTCCGTGTATCAGCACCCAGTACCATTGTAAGAAGGTGACGCGAGGTGAAACGTCACCACGCTGCCCACAGGCAGTCGGTCAAAATGATCGCGTAATACGCGCGGCAGGGGCACATATCACACAGTATGCTACCCACCAACTAGTAGATGGGCTACACTTTCCTGTCTACAACTCTACACACTGCAGCCGGGCAGGGAGCAGAACATCACTGCTACAGTGCTACATCACTGCTACATCACTGCTACATTTCTTCACTCCCCGAGGCGGGGTCCCGGAAACCCTTTCCAACAAACGCGGCCCCCGAAAAAAACGGGAGAAAAAAAAAAAAGCGGCGCCCCCCCAAAAAAAAAAAAGAACCGAGGGAAGAAATGAGCCGCAGCGGCGGCACGAGACCGACCACCCGAGGCGGGTCTCCGGAATCACTGACACGCGGACCACAGACACATGCAATTACAGCTGCGCCACGAACGCAGCAGGACAGACAGCCAATAGCGCTGCCGGACCACAGAGACATGCAGCCGCAGCGGCACGGCACGAGACCGGACCACAGGCACATGCAGCCGCAGCGGCACGGCACACGCCCGGACCACAGAGACATGCAGCCGCAGCGGCACGGCACGAGACCGGACCACAGACACATGCAGCCGCAGCGGCACAGCACGCCACAGGCCAGCTGCCAGCCGCCGCCGCCGCCGATGCCGTTTTGAGCACACGACGCAGCTCTCACGGTCGCAACTCGAGACGCCGATCAAAACACGCCGACTGGAAACTGGTTCAGCCGGCCGCAGAGCGCATCCAACCGACACGCAGCGGCGATTTCGAGCGAGACGGCAGCGCGTGCGGTGAGCGGTGGCCCGGCAGCGCCGGGGGCCGCGTGCCAGGGCGGTCGCCACGCTCGACGCCGCCCAACCGAGCCGATCACCGCTGATAACCAACGGCAGTTTCGGGTCAAACGGTGGCTGGCGATGCGGGCGATAGGCCATGCATGTTTAGTGGCGCGCCGACGGATTGTGACGGATTGAGCAGACGTCGGACAGTCGCTGCCGGATCGGCCGCGAGAGCGAGAGCGAGAGCGAGAGCGAGAGCGAGAGCGAGAGCGAGAGCGAGAGCGAGAGCGAGAGCGAGAGCGAGAGCGAGAGCGAGAGCGAGAGAGAGAGAGAGAGAGAGAGAGAGAGAGAGAGAGAGAGAGAGAGAGAGAGAGAGAGAGAGAGAGAGAGAGAGAGAGAGAGAGAGAGAGAGAGAGAGAGAGAGAGAGAGAGAGAGAGAGAGAGAGAGAGAGAGAGAGAGACACGCCGGGTTTGTTGCGAAAATCGTCTGGAGAGTGTACATTGGAGATGCCTGCTCCTCGACAAACATAGTGAACGCTCGGTCGGAGGGTGCGGGTGGGGCCGTGACCGGGGCAGCGCGGGTCAGCGGGCCACAGGTCAGCGCCGTGTAATGGCTGCAATTACACAGCACCTTCGCGGCAAGCGCGCCATACTGTGCGCCATAATCAAACCGGCCGGCCGGGCCATGGTGAGCACCGAGAAGACCCAGTGCCGGCCCAGCCCATCCAGTTCCGACGGCAGGCTGGTCTGGCGAAGGGTCACGACCGGGTCACTGAGCCGACCTCGAGCTGCACACACAGCACGTGCAAGGCTACACGTACGAACGATATCATAGCCCCAAGTGCAGGCCCTGTTGTGGGTCTGCATCTCAAGTCCCATCGAAGCATCAGCAAGCCGGGAAACAGCTTCAACTCGAGGGGCAGCACAAAACAGTCGTTGGCAATGCCCAACAGAAAAAGGACCGGCAAACTGCCACTTACCCGCAGTCGTCTGGCAGGGGAATGGGCACCCAAACACAACAACTCGTTACGCTCGACATTACTCGGTACGCATTCGAGAAGAAACATTTTATGGGAAACGTCTTCAAACCGACCCATTCGCCGTAAAGTGCTACAAGATTCTTTCATTATCCTACCGTCTTGGCTGTTTAATTAACTCTGCACGCAGAGAGGACGGAAACTCCCATGTGCAATCAATGTAGAACCAGCATGGTTGTCATCTCGCTGACTCGCTCCGGTTTTGAACCGGACTCGCAAGTCGCAATGCGTTAATGAACCGGACTCGCAAGTCGCTGACTCGCAAGTCAGCGATGCGTTAATGAAAGTATGTCACCAGACACCAGCTCACGAACCACGGCTTCAGTCTGCTGTTGATGTGCACAACGTACTGGACAGCTGTAATTACAGCCAAACATTGAGCATAGCCAAAATATAATCAGATACAGCTAATCCTTCAGATGTCGACCTGCCCCAGGATATACCAATGGTCTGCGTCAGGACATACCAACGGTCTACCCAGGACATACCAACGGTCTGCCCCAGGACATACCAACGGTCTACCCAGGACATACCAACGGTCTGCTTCAGGACATACCAACGGTCTGCCCAGGACATACCAACGGTCTGCCCCAGGACATACCAACGGTCTACCCAGGACATACCAACGGTCTGCCCAGGACATACCAACGGTCTGCTTCAGGACATACCAACGGTCTGCCCCAGGACATACCAACAGTTTGCCCCAGGGCATACCAACGGTCTGCTTCAGGACATACCAACGGTCTTCCCCAGGACATACCAACGGTCTGCCTGACGGCATACCAACGGTCTGCTTCAGGACATACCAACGGTCTACTTCAGGACATACCAACGGTCTGCCCCAGGACATACCAACAGTTTTCCCCAGGGCATACCAACGGTCTGCCTCAGGACATACCAACGGTCTGCCCCAGAACATACCAACGGCCTGCCCCAGGATATACTTATGGTCTTCCCCAGGACACACC
Source organism: Ashinkailepas kermadecensis (assembly GCA_034440615.1). NCBI lineage: Eukaryota > Metazoa > Arthropoda > Thecostraca > Neolepadidae > Ashinkailepas > Ashinkailepas kermadecensis. The sequence continues at coordinate 99,425 of JAOTOM010004004.1, forward strand.
AACATTGTCTGTCTGTCTGTCTGTCTGTCTGTCTGTCTGTCTGTCTGTCTGTCTGTCTGTCTGTCTGTCTGTCTGTCTGTCTGTCTGTCTGTCTGTCTGTCTGTCTGTCTGTCTGTCTGTCTGTCTGTCTGTCTGTCTGTCTGTCTGTCTGTCTGTCTGTCTGTCTGTCTGTCTGTCTGTCTGTCTGTCTGTCTGTCTGTCTGTCTGTCTGTCTGTCTGTCTGTCTGTCTGTCTGTCTGTCTGTCTGTCGGTGGAAAGACTGGCATAACAACGCCATATTCACCACCAATTTCCACTGCGACCCTCCACTCATGGTAATAAGTGCCACAGGACGATGCAATCATAAAATGAATGCGCGGAGAAGAAAAGTCGTCAATTTTGTGCCAGTTAATTACTCCTACCATCAGTTGTAACCTTACGTGCACCACTGTCGGCAATCTTCGGGCCTTGTATTGCCCGTTTCAGAATCACTTTCCTGGTACACCGCCCTGGTAAATACTGCATTGTGAGCGACTGGTTCTCATTCATCTGCTATTGGGATGCAACGTTATTGGGCATGTCGTTATTAAGCATATGAGGAATATCCTAGGGCAGGACATGCCTCATTGTGTGGACAACTAGCATCACACGGGTAGGACATGCCTCATGGTGTAAACAACACCCGCGCAGCCCTCGGAACCTCTGCTCCACCACAAACAAAAACATCGGTGCTAACCAATAAACTGCATGCTGACATCGCCTAATGAGCTGGTGCAGCGCGAACATCTGCTACTGGCGTGGCTGTCCAGTACAATCAATGTGTACATGTTGTGCTCCAGGTCAGAGTTGGCTCTGACCACGTACATGTTGTGCTACAGGTCAGAGTTGGCTCTGACCATGTGCATGTTGTGCTCCAGGTCAGAGTTGGCTCTGACCATGTACATGTTGTGCTCCAGGTCAGAGTTGGCTCTGACCATGTACATGTTGTGCTCCACGTCAGAGAGTTAGCTCTGACCGGAACAAGCATGACCATACTCGGCAACTCAGACTCGACAAAAGTGCCACGGGATGGGGGCAGATACAAAATAATTAATTAATTAATATCAGGATGATGTGAACAGATGCCATCTTCGTCCTTCTGAAGCAATCCTCAATCAATGCAGGCGATCATGACCAGTAAAAGACACCCTACCTCGTCGACTCTTTTAACAGAAGAGGAAGTCTTCATCCTCTCAAGGGGATAAATAGCAACATTTCAGCTGAACCCTAACCGCACGGAGAAAAGCCGGCCACACGAGAAGAGCCAGCAACACAGAGGAGCCGGTCACCGTGGGACAGTGCACCGACTTTGAACGGATCCTGAAGAGTGCAGCACCGCAGTGGTGGGCGGTGACAGGAGGCAGCGGTGGCCACGCGCCACCCGACTCGACGTACCTGGTCGAGCCGGCAGCTGGTGCGCCCGCTTACTGCACGGCTCCGGAGTCGGCGGCGACACGAACCGTATCCGCATGGTGTGGCCGCCGCCGCATCCGGCCCCGCTGCCGGCTCTCGGACGGCGACTGGCGGTCCGTCGACGCCCAGCCACCCGTGTCCGAGTCGGGTCGGGTCGGGTCGGGTCGGGTCGGGTGTACCGGCGCAGCTCCAGTCGGACTGTGCCCAGGGACGACGTCGGCTCGCGTGTCGACTCCGGACGTGCCGCGAGAACCACAGCGGACGCGCCGCACCGGCACCCGCACGCCAGCCGACCCACTGCGGCCGGGTCGACACCGAGCCTGTCCGCGGCGACGGTCGGCGGAGGCCGCCGCTCTCCACAGCCCGGCGAGTCGGCTCTACTGCCGCACCGGCTGACAACCACGCCGTGGGGGAGGCAGCTGGTGAGAGCGTCACCACTTGACAGCCTGTGTATCGGCACACCAGCAGCACACTGAAGCCCAGCTGGCGTCTGTACAGGCGGCGCTGGTGCGGCCGTCCGTGTGGCAGTTCGACCCTGACTCGGCCCGCTGCGCCGGCGCTGCCTGCCCAGTTCAGGCCGGTCGTGCGACTGGTGGCGCGCGGCGCGGCACGCCGCACCAGGCCGCCAGCCTCTGCCATCACACCCGGTCGGCCACCGGAGAAAGTACGACACCGTCCAGCCGCGGGCCGCCGCCGAAACTTCGTCAACTGACCACGCTGGCTGACGGCCGGTAGTCGTCAATTGACCACGCTGGCTGACGGTCGGTAGTCGTCAATTGACCACGCTCGCTGACGGCCGGTAGTCGTCAATTGACCACGCTGGCTGACGGCCGGTAGTCGTCAATTGACCACGCTGGCTGACGGTCGGTAGTCGTCAATTGACCACGCTCGCTGACGGCCGGTAGTCGTCAACTGACCACGCTGGCTGACGGCCGGTCGACGGCGACGACGACGGCGTGGCGTGGCCCTGGAGATGCCCATCCGCCCACGGTCGCCCAGCGGACACCGACCGGGCTACCGTGTAACGACCACTCCCAACAACTTTGGATAATCACTGCTGACGGCTCTGCAGCCGGCCATCCTATCAGCGTGACTCCTCGGGTCATGGATCGCCGGCGTGACTCCTCGGGTCATGGATCGCCGGCGTGACTCCTCGGGTCATGGATCGCCGGCGTGACTCCTCGGGTCATGGATCGCCGGCGTGACTCCTCGGGTCATGGATCGCCGGCGTGACTCCTCGGGTCATGGATCGCCGGCGTGACTCCTCGGGTCATGGATCGTTGGCGTGACTCCTCGGGTCATGGATCGCCGGCGTGACTCCTCGGGTCATGGATCGCCGGCGTGGCTCCTCGGGTCATGGATCGCCGGCGTGACTCCTCGGGTGATGGATCGCCGGCGTGGCTCCTCGGGTCATGGATCGCCGGCGTGACTCCTCGGGTCATGGATCGCCGGCGTGACTCCTCGGGTCATGGATCGCCGGCGTGACTCCTCGGGTCATGGATCGCCGGCGTGACTCCTCGGGTATGGATCGCCGGCGTGACTCCTCGGGTGATGGATCGCCGGCGTGACTCCTCGGGTCATGGATCGCCGGCGTGGCTCCTCGGGTCATGGATCGCCGGCGTGACTCCTCGGGTCATGGATCGTTGGCGTGACTCCTCGGGTCATGGATCGCCGGCGTGACTCCTCGGGTCATGGATCGCCGGCGTGGCTCCTCGGGTCATGGATCGCCGGCGTGACTCCTCGGGTCATGGATCGTTGGCGTGACTCCTCGGGTCATGGATCGCCGGCGTGACTCCTCGGGTCATGGATCGCCGGCGTGACTCCTCGGGTCCTGGATCGCCGGCGTGGCTCCTCGGGTCATGGATCGCCGGCGTGACTCCTCGGGTCATGGATCGCCGGCGTGACTCCTCGGGTCATGGATCGCCGGCGTGACTCCTCGGGTCATGGATCGCCGGCGTGACTCCTCGGGTCATGGATCGCCGGCGTGACTCCTCGGGTCATGGATCGCCGGCGCTCCGGTCTCGCGCAACGCGGTCCTGCAGGTAACCGTCTGGACATGCATGCCAGATATGCATACATTGTTGGACAATGCATAGAGTCTGATGTGGCCGTCACCATGTACTGTAGATCGACTCGATACCGCCGCCAATACACGGACGACCCGACCGGAAGGCAGCTGGGAGAACTGCGACGACAGCGATGCGGGGCAGACCACGCCCAGTCCCCATGACACCGCCACATGCTGTCGAGGCAGACCACGCCCAGTCCCCATGACACCGCCACGTGCTGTCGAGGCAGACCACGCCCAGTCCCCATGACACCGCCACGTGCTGGCGAGGCAGACCACGCCCAGTCCCCATGACACCGCCACGTGCTGTCGAGGCAGACCACGCCCAGTCCCCATGACACCGCCACGTGCTGTCGAGGCAGACCACGCCCAGGACCCATGACACCGCCACGTGCTGTCGGGGTAGCGCGTCCATAGCGTACAGTGCCGACCACGATAGCGCGAGCGGTACTGAGTGATGACCCCATCACTCGGATACCAGTGGTAGACTCCATGATCCAATTACTATGATGCCAGTGGTAGACTCTGTGACTCCATCACTAAGATACCAGTGGTAGACTCCATGATCTCATCACAAGGATACCAGTGGTAGACTCCATGACCCCATCACAAGGATGCCAGTGGCAGACTGTATGAGCCCACACTCTGGGAGCCGCGTCAGTGTGGTCCAGCGGGACGGCGGCCGTCGTCTGATGACCAACAATCCTGCCGTAGCGGCCACCTGTCAATCGACACCGAAGGCGGCACGGGCTCGGCGCAGCAGGCTCTGCACCTCACCTATAATGGCGTGTCGGAAGTAATCACGCTTTGTTCATCCAGGCGGCGATGCGGAAAAAGTTAATAGATTCATACACTCTGTTATCGAAATGTAGACCAAAAAGCGCGTAAACAGAACAGGATTTGTTGGTGTAAAAAGCGCTGGCTGCCGTCCGCCTGTCAAGGCACTAGTCGGATAAGCGAGTATCGTCCGGCAAATAAGTGAAGCGTGGCAGCGTGCCGTACTTATCTCGCCAGCATTTCACGACCCACTGCCTGTGCCGCTCGTCGTCAGAACATACCGCCAACCGAGCACGAACACCGTCAGAACATACCGCCAACCGGCACGAACACCGAGCCGCCGATAGCCGGCGCGGCGCCGGCGGCTTTCACACACACACACGGCCCCGTCGGCTGGCTTGACAGCGCGGAATGTTGTGCCGAGGTCACACGACGTTCTGCGCAGGACGCGCATCTGTGCGTCTTGGCTGGCTGCCGGTCGCGGCAGCCCGGCCTTGCACCGTCGCTTGCCTCGCCGAGAGAACACGGCTTGGGAATGCCGGTCATTCGGAGCGTTCGACAAGGCTGCCGAAGGCTGCCGGAGGCTGCCGGAGGCTGCCGGAGGCTGCCGAAGGCCGTCTGGTCCGGAGGGCCAACACTATAGCAGCACGCAGCGAAGCCTCGGTAACATTCCTCAGAAGCAAAACAACGAACGACGGCTGGCGATAATTAACAATGCGGCATGCATGGTGAACATTTTCACCTTCAAGAATGGGTGCACTAAGGAATTTGCAGCACGTATACGACATAGACCAAGGAACATTACATTTGCAATGGCCACATAAGGTCGCTACAGTAGCTTGGTAGATAATGAATGACGCCTGAGCTTTGACGAGGCAGGCCACGGGATCGGAACTGGGCATGCTCATTCGTGGGGTGCAAATGGAAATCCCTGGTGGCACTGTGAGCAAAACTTCTAATATGGCTGGAATGAAGAACAGTGTTACGACCTTGCAACGATGTTACGCAGATGAATCGGTCACCGAAGCCGCCAAGTAAGCTATGTCATCAAGGCAGGGGTGTTGCCGGCCAGGGTGGCAATGAGGATATTATATAATTTTGAGTGGGGCAAGTGTCCCCACAATGTTGGCTTTATCCCCCCCCCCTCAATAATTTACACTTTTACACTTAGGGATTCAATGGAGTGCGCCCCCAATCAATTTGGGCCTGCTCATTTCCTGCATATATTCCCCCAAATAATTTTCAGAAATCAACATCCGCTCATCAAGGCGCATTATTTTTTGATTTTTCACTGTTTTCATGAGGCTATTCAGGACACTTTTATTCGAACATGTTTAGTAGGGTGCGCGTGCAGGACAGCATTGTTTGCTTTCTGAATAGCAGCATCATGGGAAGGCATGTCTGACATTCCAATGCTGGACTACCTGCCCAGAAAAGGCCCGGACAGCTGGCGGCACCTACAGGAAGCACTGAGTAGGCCTCACACCCGCTGCCATATCTGGTCCAGTTCCAACGTTTCTAGATCTGGCGCCTTTTGGTGGGACAATATCCGCTTTCACTGAGCTTGCCAGGAGGCCTTCGGTAGAACGCTTTTATGACGACAGCTTTAGCTACTAATTTCTGGATTTTACCTGCATCGCCACGCTACCTCGGGGACGAGTAGTCTAGGGGTAAGTTGCCCGTCTCACAATCGAAAGATTGTGGGTTCGAGCCTCACCTGTCGCTACTCTTCGCCCGCAACCAATCGGCGTGAGAGATTGGCGACGCTACATGACTCAACGGTCGACGTGTCGTAAAACCAATAACCGCCACGCTACCTAGCAGCACCGTGGTGTTGTCCTATCATATGGCCTGTTCAGTGAATGCCGGTCAAGATTTGATTGGTATATTTTGTGATCCTATGTGAATAATATATGTTGTGTGTGTGTGTGTGTGGGAGGGGTAATCGACCAGGGTGAGAGAAAAGGGCGAGGACATTTTTCTTCAAACGTGTGACATCAGAATCGCTGTTTGTACTTGTCAGTGAATCTTGAGTACTTTCTCACAGAACAGGTCATTATCAAACAGAACCTTTCAACCTCCAAGTGAGAAAAAATAAGAGGATAATCTTCTGGACAGGATAATGTCCTAGATGGAAAAGACCTGGCACCAGCCTATTTATCAACCAGGATTCCGGTAGATGCTGCCAGGTACTGCTCTGACCTGCCTCAAAGCGGGCAGACATCAGCACCCGGGCCCCTTATGATCTTTTTCAAACCTGAAAATGTGACATAAAGACCAGCCCGGGTTTTGGTGTACGGGCCACCGTTCGAGGGTGAACCGACAGTCTCCCCCCGTCGCTCAACAATTTTTTTTTTAAATTGAAAGTAAGACCACCCATGCCTCGACTTCACCACATAACATAAAATTTGAGGAGTTTCAATCATTCCGGGCCCCCCTTCATGCAATTCCTGTGTGCGCTCCTGCAGGTAGGCGTTGTCGACCATCAGACCAGCTTTACCTTCCACGGATATTGCCATTCCAAAATTAGCTAAAGTTGTCTTAAGGTTGCCCTGCCAATGGTGTCCTGAAACACTTACTGACGATGGAGTAAGTTGATGAAATGTAAGTGAAATAAAATACATTATCTCTAGGTGGCATTACTTTACGCTATCTGAAAGGTCCACATTTCACGGTTACAGTAATAATGTTGGTTTGTGTCCTGGCTAACCATAGCTCATGGTTAATGGCATTTATGAAAGGCGCAAACGTTCATTCCGCCGTTGCAATTCCACTTTTCCTTCTTTCCATGATTTCCGTCTGATGAGAAATTCCCGGAGAAATATTGAATGAGGCCATCTTGAAGCAGTTTTAGCAAACACCCGAATACAAATAGACAATTATGTGGTTATTTTATTTCATTACCAGCCGACAAAACGTTGATACAGGCTGAGGAAGTTGATGCAGGCTGTATCAATTTACCCCGCATGTTTTCTGGTACAGGCTGCAACATGTGATGGAACATTGCGAGCACAGTGTAGCGGCAAACGATAAAGCATTTCACCATTACAAAGCTAAGAGAATATGACAATTACAACATAAACCTAAATAGTTAGCAAGTGGGTGACAAATTATAAATTTAGACGAAGCACAGACATTTAAATTTTTATTTCGCTCCCCCAAAAAACCATGCCACATCGTCACCATTCTGCAGCCGCGGGTCGAAAGGACTTGCGCTTGTTCTTGCCGCGAGAAGAGGGTGCCAGTAGCTATCTAGAAGAACCGTGTCAGTAGCAACATGTGTGGTAGCCATGGAAACCGGCTTCATACTTTTGGAGTAAACGCTGTTGTATCAACCATCACGTGCATCCACCAGACCCGGTGTCCCCTACTAGCATGTGTCACCGCACCACCTGTTTGTCTGACCGTCCGAGATAGGATACGTCACCGCGTGCTGACGTCACTGGGCCGAGATGGAGACGAGTGACGAACGACGCGATGGGGCGACATGTTTGCTAATGACGCGCTCTGTGGGCGGCACGGACACCGGTGCCGGTCGACGCTGACAGCAGGCTGTGCTCCACCGCGCTGCGATCGTCGCCTGTTGCGAACCACCGCGCCGCAACCGCCTCCGACTGCCCCGGCCGGCGTCGACGTGAAGCCGATGTGATCGGGCGAGTCTCCAGTACACGACCGGTGACGAAATGGCAGCCTACTGTCATTGTAATGCATCCCGACTGGTGGAGAGATACTAGCCTACTGTCACTGCAATGTAGCCCGACTGGTGGAGAGATGCTAGTCGACTGTCACTGCAATGTATCCCGACTGGTGGAGAGATACTAGCCTACTGTCACTGCAATGTATCCCGACTGGTGGAGAGATGCTAGTCGACTGTCCCTGCAATGTATCCCGACTGGTGGAGAGATGCCAGCCTACTGCCACTGCAATGCTTCCCGACTGGTGGAGAGATGCACGGTCGGTGGAGAGACGCCGGCCTGTGGGGATGTGCCAGCCGGTGGAGAGATGCCAGCTGACTGTCACTGCAATGCATCCCGCCCAGCCGCCCGTGACGGTCACGAGGGACCGCCGGGCCGTCGTGGTGGATAGTCCCGCTCGTGACAGCACACAGGGTGGCGGCTGGCCGTTGGGTTCGACAGTTCATGCGACTCCTAGTAGGGCGAGGGCTCTCAGAACACCATGACATTCAAAACATCCAGGGAGCTTGTCAGGTGGTTCGGCGAGGAATGGTAGGGTTCGTGAGGAGCGATGGAGTCCGTGAAGAATCAGAGGGATTGTAAGGGTTGCGGGGATCACGAGGGACTGACTCGTGACAATCACGGGGCTCGTCAGACTTCGCTGGATTTCGCTGGATTCGTGAGATGCCAAGGTGTTTGCACTGATATCGGAGTAGGGGAGATGTTGCAACACCCGTTAGCTACCATGGTGTTGGCACGTGGATCAGATCTGGGGAGATGTTGCCACACTCGTGGGATACCAAGGTGTTCGCAAAGATGAGAGTTGGGGAGATTTCTCCGGATTCGTGAAATACCATGGTGTTGGCAAAGGGATCAGAGTTGGGGAGATGTTGCCACACTCGTGAAATACCAAGGTGATGGGACGGGGATCAGAGTTGGGGGATGTCGCCACACTCGTGAAATACCAAGGTGATGGGACGGGGATCAGAGTTGGGGGATGTCGCCACACTCGTGAAATACCAAGGTGATGGGACGGGGATCAGAGTTGGGGGATGTCGCCACACTCGTGAAATACCAAGGTGATGGGACGGGGATCAGAGTTGGGGGATGTCGCCACACTCGTGAAATACCAAGGTAATGGGACGGGATCAGAGTTGGGGGATGTTGCCACACTCGTGAAATACCAAGGTGATGGGACGTGGATCAGAGTTGGGGGATGTCGCCACACTCGTGAAATACCAAGGTGATGGGACGGGGATCAGAGTTGGGGAGATGTCGCCATACTCGTGAAATACCAAGGTGATGGGACGGGGATCAGAGTTGGGGAGATGTTGCCACACTCGTGAAATACCAAGGTGATGGGACGGGGATCAGAGTTGGGGAGATGTCGCCACACTCGTGAAATACCAAGGTGATGGGACGGGGATCAGAGTTGGGGAGATGTTGCCACACTCGTGAAATACCAAGGTGATGGGACGGGGATCAGAGTTGGGAGATGTTGCCACACTCGTGAAATACTAAGGTGATGGGACGGGGATCAGAGTTGGGGAGATGTCGCCACACTCGTGAGGCACCAAGGACCCGATAGCAGGCGAACAGTCTCAAGAAGGACCACGTTACCAGAAAAATAATGAAGGTGTGAAAGATAAGCCACTGGAGGCTTGCAAAATACTGGTGTGAAATGTTGGACGTGTTTTGACGCTCACCATGCTCCTGTACATGGTGACAGCCAGGCTGTGGAGCGATACCTTCCAATCCTGTCATCAGCTTTCACGACAGCCATGTTTTTCCACATAAAGCTGGCTATTACTAATAAAACCCATGGTTTATGCTGCGATTCACGTTCACTGACCCACTCAACCTGACAATCCACGATCCTTATACGGCTGTCATTTTCATGTCTGCACGCACTCAGCGCCTGCGCAACAACAAGTTCGGCTTCAGTGAATTGCATTCCGAAAAAAACTAAGCGATTGCATGGCATGCTCCAGCACCCGACTCGGCTAACCATCCATCAACGTTAGGAGTGCGTTATATTGATTATTTGGGTTTAAGGGCGCGCCGACTGCAGGGTCATTTGGCGCCCAGGAGTGCGTTATATAATAATCGGTGCTGCCGGCTGCCGCCTTTTATTCGAACAGTGTGCAGCCGACCCAGGCCTGGCGACCGGCCTAGGCTGCAGTACTGACTGCAGCCTAGTGGTCGGTACGGTCGGCGGTAGGCACCGACACTGCACCGGCTGTACGTGCAGACTGCAGCCAACGGCGCAACACATACCGATCCACTTCATCGCCAACCAATCACACGCGGACGAGCCGCGCTGCAGGTCCAGCGGCCCAACCATGGCCCGACCACAGCCGGATCACGGCCCGACCTTAGTGCGATCACGGCCTAACCACAGCCCGACCACAGCCCGACCACAGCCGGATCACGGCCCGACCTTAGTGCGATCACGGCCTAACCACAGCCCGACCACAGCCGGATCACGGCCCGACCTTAGTGCGATCACGGCCTAACCACAGCCCGACCACAGCCCGACCACAGCCGGATCACGGCCCGACCTTAGTGCGATCACGGCCTAACCACAGCTCGACCACAGCCTGATCACGGCCCGACCTTAGTGCGATCACGGCCTAACCACAGCTCGACCACAGCCTGATCACGGCCCGACCATAGTGCGACCACGGCCCAACCACAGCCTGAGCACGGTCCGACCATAGTGCGACTACGGCCCAACCACAGCCCGACCACAGCCTGAGCACGGCCCGACCTTAGTGCGACCACGGCCCAACCACAGCTCGACCACAGCCTGGTCACGGCCCGATCATAGTGCGACCACGGCCCAACCACGGCTCCACGACCACGACCGGACTATGACCCGACCACGGCCCACGACCACGGTGCGACCACGGACCCATCACGGCCCCACGACCACTAACGACCATGACCGCACCACAGCCTGACAACGGCCTGACCATGGTCCGACCACGGGACACAGCGCCGGATGAACATTGCAGAGCCCACTTTACCATGGTATGTACCAGCGAACCATTGCACGGCCCATTTCACCACGGAGCCAGGTACCGGCGAATCATTGCAGGGCTCAGTTTGCCACGGCGCTAGGTACCGACGAACCATTGCATGGCCCGGCTTACCATGGCGCCAGGTGTGTATTTTTGTTGTTGTATTTTTGTATTTATGGATTTAACAAACAAATTCCATAACATGGATTAATATTTGGTTTGAGTCAGACAACAGTCAGCTACAGATAACACTACACAAACATGAGCAAAAATGGAAGTAGCAAAAGAACAGTATACCGATAAAACACCGGACACATGCAGTCGATCTAAAAGACGCCGTTGTTAAGCATCGCGACGAACTCGCCCCGTGCCCGAGAAGCGGAAGTGGCCGGCGGCAGTAGGTTCGAAGCGAGGCTGCTCGGAAGGAAAAAGCTCTGCGTGACATGCTAAGGTGGAACGGCGGTGGCTCCAGCGCCCCAGCCACCGTCGCACGGGTGGAGCGCCGGGAGACATCCGACCGCCACCCTGAATAGCCGACTCCAGATCGGCACATTGGTGATAATATGGTCCAGCAGAGTTGTCGGCCTCAGATGGGTCGGCAGCCGGACAAGCTGATAGGCCGAGATCCTGTAGCACCTGTTCGTAGCGACGAACACCGGGGCAGTCGACATGAAGAAGGTTCAGCAGGTATTCACATCGCCCAGGCAAAGGTTGGCTTGCCGAGACTGGCAGCGGCACGAAGCTGGTCTTGTAGCTCGTCCAGGCCGTCAGATACAGGCTCGGATGGCGGGCGGTAAACCACGCCCACAGTGACAGCACAGCTTCCCCGCCATTCACAGACACCCATAGCGTCTTGAAAGACGAACCGGTACTTGAGATGGTCAGCATCTTTATATTGAGGTTTTCCTTTCATAGGATGGCGACGGCAACGCCTCGGGCTGTGGCAGCTGGACGGCCGCGGCCTGGCTGGGCCGGACGGTCACGACGCACTAGTCTGTAGCCTGGGAACACCAGGATTCTGTCGGACACTAGGGAAGACAGCCACGTTTCAGATAAACACACCAAGTCTGGTTTGTGTTCTTGCAGCTTGCGAAGAACACAGTTCATCTTCGGCACCAATGACTGGACGTTGGCATATCAAATCGCCAGGGTGCGCACCAGCTCAGTGCAGATGGCAGCACGTAGCGCATGCTGGGTCTGACCGATGGTGAGGCGAGCCGGAATGATGTTGGAAGAACACTGAAGAACAAGAACACTTGCCTGTCGCGGAAACACTGCTGATCCGAGACCCGGCTCATGCGATGTCGCCGCTGCTGAACACGACGTCCGGCGTGGATTCATCGGGGACATCCTCGCCTGTTAAGGTGTGATGGGCAGTGCCGCTCCCCGGCATCCGAGCGGTAATCGCCACCAGCCCGCTACAAGCTCGGCACAGCTGCTCCCTTCGAACATGGCCTGGCGCCGCGGTTGCCGATCTCCCCGACCTGGCAACAGGTCGGATAGAGAGGACCCGACCCGGTAGAGAGGACCCGACCCGGTAGAGAGGACCCGACCCGGTAGAGAGGACCCGACCCGGTAGAGAGGACCCGACCCGGTAGAGGGGACCCGACCCGGTAGAGAGGACCCGACCCGGTAGAGAGGACCCGACCCGGTAGAGGGGACCCGACCCGGTAGAGAGGACCCGACCCGGTAGAGAGGACCCGACCCGGTAGAGAGGACCCGACCCGGCAGAGAGGACCCGACCCGATAGAGAGGACCCGACCAGGTAGAGAGGAGAGGACCCGACCCGGTAGAGAGGACCCGACCCGGTAGAGAGGACCCGACCCGGTAGAGGGGACCCGACCCGGCAGACCGCCGATTGGCGGAGCGACACAATACACCTCTTGGCGGACAGCCAGAGGGCGGAGCCACCGAGCGTGACGCTTCCCACACAACGCTCGCCAACATCCAGCGACAAAGTAGTGTGGTGCCGGTACTTTATAGGTAGGGGTAGGCAGGTACCGGCGAACCATTGCAGGGTCCAGTTCACCACGGCGCCAGTGGACTATCGAAGCCTAGTTTCCTACGGCAGGGTGACCCACTGGCGCTATGGTATACTATAGCCAATATAATACAGCTTGACCACGGTACCGGCGAACCAGCTGGCGCCCAGTCTACCACAGTGCCGGCAAACCATTAGAGCCAAGTTTACCACGGTACCGGCGAACCATTAGAGCCCAGTTTACCATGGTACCAGCGAACCATTAGAGCCCAGTATATCACGGTACCAGCGAACCAATAGAGCCCAGTTTACCACGGTACCGGCGAACCACTTATCGAGACCAACTGCAGGAACGGATAGCCAGAGAGCACGCACTGATGAATGATGCAACTTACTCTGCAACAGGTGGTGCCAGCCATCGATGGAAATACAAGACAATCTCCCCACTGACCGGGCTGGCAATGAGTGACCATTTCCCCACTCACCACATTGACAATGAGTTGCGAACAGCTTTCTCTTCGGATCGTTGCACAATGCAGATATCGGTGGTATGACGTTCATACATTCAGTTCCGATTGATTTGGTGTTTGTGTTCATCGATCACTTCGACAGTGGATAACGATATCGGTGCGATGGGGAAACAAGCTCAGCGATTGACGAGAAGCCAGACACTAACGTAGAACCGAAGCATAATGTACCGCTTCGACAACGTTACACATAAAGGAAGCAGCGACGATACAGGGAAGAGTACATATAAGAGTACATATAAGCACATACCAGACTCGCTGGCAAATCATGCTGATTCGTTGAAAGAAGAAACCATCTTTATGTTGTGCTGTGCAGTTAAAGGTTTTCTTAGGCACCGCTGACATTGTCACACAATGAATGTCACAAGTATCAAATGGTCTCATCCTGGGTACCAGCCGTCCATACGTACCGCATCCGAAGCACGAACACAGGCCCAGCGCCATGGTAGCTCCACAAAGTTCACTTAGATGATACTGATGACATCACCACTGGTGTCCGCAATAGGTCCAGATCGCCACTGGTGTCCACGATAGGTCTGGATCACCACTGGTGTCCACGATAGGTCTGGATCACCACTGGTGTCAACAATAGGTCCGGATCGCCACTGGTGTTCCACGATCCGGATCGCCACCGGATCGCCACTTAGTGCGGCCGGGTAACCACTAGTGTCCACAATAGCTTCGGGTCACCACTGGTGTCCACGATACGTCCGATTCACCACTGGTGTTCTCAATGGAGTCGGGTCACCACTGGTGTCCATGATAGACCCAGATCACCACTGGTAGCTTCAGTATGGCTCGATTGATGACTTCCACGGGCGGTGATATCCGGTTCCTTGTGTCGATGGCTGATTCGACTCCTCAGGCCAAGTTCCTGGACTATAATAGCGCGCCGGTGTTGTTGGTGGCGCCGGAACACACGCCGGTGCCTGGCGGGAGCCGGCGGACACACCAGTACAACACCGGAGCCGTGCCTGGTGGTGCTCCGCTTCACCACGTGCCGGCGGACACACCAGTACAACACCGGAGCCGTGCCTGGTGGTGCTCCGTTTCACCACGTGCCGGCGGACACACCAGTACAACACCGGAGCCGTGCCTGGTGGTGCTCCGCTTCACCACGTGCCGGTGGACACACCAGTACAACACCGGAGCCGTGCCTGGTGGTGCGCCGCTTCACCACGTGCCGGTGGACACACCGGTAAGGAGCGCTGATGGTGCTCCGCTTCACCACGTGCCGGCGGACGCACCAGTACAACACCGGAGCCGTGCCTGGTGGTGCTCCGCTTCACCACGTGCCGGCCGGTGGACTGGGCGCGCCACAGCCAGCCGCACCAGCACCGGAGCCGTGCCTGGTGGTGCGCCGCTTCACCACGTGCCGGCCGGTAGACTGGGCGCGCCACAGCCAGCCGCACCAGCACCGGAGCCGTGCCTGGCGGTGCGCCGCTTCACCACGTGCCGGCCGGTAGACTGGGCGCGCCACAGCCAGCCGCACCAGCACCGGAAGTCGGCGGACGGCAGGCGTGCATGACGTCACGGACACTGACAGCGTGTCATCACTTTGTCCGACCAGCCTGCTCGACCGGCACTGTACAACCGGCGCTCTCTGTTCCAGCGGCTCTGGTATTCCACACTGTATTACTGCCGCGGTACCGCCAGCACTGTACCACTGCTACAACACCCTGTCCCAGTACCACTGCCACAGTACCTTGTCACCGTACCACTACCACAGCACCCTGCCACTGTACCACTGACACAGTACACTGTCACTGTACTACTATCGCAGTGCCTGTCACTGTACCACTGCCACAGCACTCTGTCACTGCTGCACCGGGCACAGTTTCACTGCCGGTGAACGTGGCCTGCCCTTCCTTTGGTGACTGTCACGCGCTTGCTAGTGCAATGACCAGGGGCGATACTGTCCGGTTGCTGAATAGAATCAACACGCTGGCATTCCCCGGCACCAGTCACCGGTTATCGCGCCATTACGGCAGATAGCGCGCGCGCGCGCCACTGTTTGATCACCGGCCACACAATTCATCGGAAATTACTGGCGCTGTTGATGCGTTCAATGTGTGCTGACGCTAGCATCTGTTGACAGCCCACTGCTGATATTGGACCACTACAGTAGCAGAGCAATCTTACCTTGTCCGGTGACAACAATCGGATGGTGGTATCTGTCTAGCATTGGGCCACTACAGCAGCAGGGTCACTACAGCAGCAGGGCCACTACAGCAACAGGGCCACTACAGCAACAGGGCCACTACAGCAACAGGGCCACTACAGCAGCAGGGCCACTACAGCAGCAGGGCCACTACAGCAACAGGGCCACTACAGCAACAGGGCCACTACAGCAGCAGGGCCACTACAGCAGCAGGGCCACTACAGCAACAGGGCCACTACAGCAACAGGGCTACTACAGAAGCAGGGCCACTACAGCAACAGGGCCACTACAGCAGCAGGGCCACTACAGCAGCAGGGCTACTACAGAAGCAGGGCCACTACAGCAACAGGGCTACTAAGCAGGGCCACTACAGCAACAGCAGCAGGGCCACTACAGAGGGCCACTACAGCAGGGCCACTACAGCAACAGGGCCACTACAGCAGCAGGGCCACTACAGAAGCAGGGCCACTACAGCAGCAGGGCCACTACAGCAACAGGGCCACTACAGCAGCAGGGCCACTACAGCAGCAGGGCCACTACAGCAGCAGGGCCACTACAGCAGCAGGGCCACTACAGCAGCAGGGCCACTACAGCAACAGGGTCACTACAGCAGCAGGGCCACTACAGCAGCAGGGCCACTACAACAGCAGGGCCACTACAGAAGCAGGGCCACTACAGCAGCAGGGCCACTACAGCAACAGGGCCACTACAGCAGCAGGGCCACTACAGCAACAGGGCCACTACAGCAGCAGGGCCACTACAGCAGCAGGGCCACTACAGCAGCAGGGACACTACAGCAGCAGGGCCACTGCAACAGCAGGACAAACTCGCCTTGTTCGGTGACAACAATCGGCGAGCGGCACCTGTCTGGCATTGGGCTTGGAACGTCGCCAAATCATAGGCGAGGGTGTGCGGAGCGTGAATGTTCCGGGACATTTTGATGTGACGTAATCCACGCGTTCGCGGGACATGGTATAAAGTGATGAAGAATACTTGCTACTAGCACCACCTAGGGTGAAGACTGCCAATCACCGTCGCCCGCTATATCATGTATCCCGTACAGTTTACATGTGCACCAATCTCGGCATGCGTAGTTGTGCGAAAAAAAGAAGATAATCGCCTATCTGGGGATGTAAAAACTTTGCAGCAGCGGTACATCGTGTATCCCATCGGGCCGCAGCTAGGTTATTTCGTGTCCAGCATGTCACTGGCAATAGCTGAGTGAGAGAACACACCTAGCCGTGGCCGGGTTACCCCGACCTGGCGCCATTTGCTGCTGACACCACTTCACTGCGCCGGGGTGAAGCAGCGGGTGGCCCTTAGCAGGGCTCCATCCGAAATAAATGATTAAAAACCTAATTAACGCTTGTACAGCATAAATAATAACTATTGCAATTGCTTATTCACAAACATACATGATGTCTAAAGAATTGGCGCTCCACCGTGCAAATCACAGACTCTGTCGTCTACCACTAGATGTCTTTGCTGCACTCAAATTTACACACTCCTCAATTCAGGTTGCACATAACCCAGATCTAAACATACAACAGATATTATGAGCTCAACATATTTCTGGTGTATTACTTGTTGATAATAGATCGATAAGTTACGGCACATGTCGGAAATTGCTCGACGGCAGGCAGTTGAGCGGCCGACGGTGGCGCCACCTGTGGTGACGACGGAGGCGCCCCTGGTGGCCACGAAGGTAACTATTCACGGAGCTCACGACGTCAGGGAACGCAGGCGATGGCAATATCCTCCTGACAGCTGTCGTCTGCTTCTATTACACAACCAGCGGTCAGATGTTGAAACAAATTGAGGACATTCTTTCAGATCAGGTAAGCACACAACTGGTGAGACACGAGCCTTCGAGACACGATTCGATATCACGATTCATTCCGTTGGTCGGTGGACGATTAGTGAAGACTCCCGGTCGACCGGTCATATGCGGCGCTCTTCCTGCTCGAAAATCGAATTCTTCCTTTGACATGCCTATCTAGTGGCCATTGACTGGACAAGATGGACCAGATGGACGACCACGCACACGGCGAGTCGCCTGTCGATGTCCCGCCCCGCCCACTCCTCTCCTCATCCATCCGTCGGGCTGATCCACCATGTTTTATCTCCCGAATGCACACTATCTGCTAATCCAGACACCAACGGATCTCGCCATCGCCTTCGGCAAACAACTCATATCCGTGGAGGCACAGACACCCCAGTGAGGCCACAACCCCACAATGCCAGCCTCAACACACCATTTAACAATGTTAACTGGTGCGAGCAGCAGCTACACGCCATGCAGCGACAGACACTCGCCGGCCTATAGCGACAGACACTCGCCGGCCTATAGCGACAGACACCCGCCGGCCCGTAGCGACGGACAGCCGCCGGCCTGCAGCGACAGACACTCACCGGCCTGCAGCGACAGACACTCGCCGGCCTATAGCGACAGACACCCGCCGGCCTACAGCGACAGACACCCGCCGGCCTGCAGCGACAGACACTCGCCGGCCTATAGCGACAGACACTCGCCGGCCTGCAGCGACAGACACCCGCCGGCCTGCAGCGACAGACAGCCGCCGGCCTGCAGCGACAGACACCCGCCGGCCTGCAGCGACAGACACCCGCCGGCCTGCAGCGACAGACACCCGCCGGCCTGCAGCGACAGACACCCGCCGGCCTGCAGCGACAGACACCCGCCGGCCTGCAGCGACAGACACCCGCCGGCCCGTAGCGACGGACAGCCGCCGGCCTGTAGCGACAGACACCCGCCGGCCTGCAGCGACAGACACCCGCCGGCCTGCAGCGACAGACACCCGCCGGCCTGCAGCGACAGACAGCCGCCGGCCTGCAGCGACAGGCACCCGCCGGCCTGCAGCGACAGACACCCGCCGGCCTGCAGCGACAGACGCCCGCCGGCCTGCAGCGACAGACGCCCGCCGGCCTGCAGCGACAGACACCCGCCGGCCTGCAGCGACAGATACCCGCCGGCCTGCAGCGACAGACGCCCGCCGGCCTGCAGCGACAGACACTCGCCGGCCTGCAGCGACAGACGCCCGCCGGCCTGCAGCGACAGACGCCCGCCGGCCTGCAGCGACAAACACCCGCCGGCCTGCAGCGACAGACAGCCGCCGGCCCGTAGCGACGGACAGCCGCCGGCCTGAAGCGACAGACACTCACCGGCCTGCAGCGACAGACACCCGCCGGCCTGCAGCGACAGACACTCGCCGGCCTGAAGCGACAGACGCCCGCCGGCCTGCAGCGACAGACAGCCGCCGGTCTGCAGCGACAGACCCCGCCGGCCTGTAGCGACAGACACTCGCCGGCCTATAGCGACAGACACCCGCCGGCCTGCAGCGACAGACACCCGCCGGCCTGCAGCGACAGACACCCGCCGGCCTGCAGCGACAGACGCCCGCCGGCCTGCAGCGACAGACACCCGCCGGCCTGCAGCGACAGACACCCGCCGGCCTGCAGCGACAGACACCCGCCGGCCTGCAGCGACAGAAAGCCGCCGGCCTGCAGCAACAGACACCCGCCAGCCTGCAGCGACAGACACTCGCCGGCCTGCAGCGACAGACGCCCGCCGGCCTGCAGCGACAGACACCCGCCGGTCTGCAGCGCGCCCAGGGACATGACACGCGCCATCCTCATCCCAGCCGAATTGCGGTCGGTCGAGGTCGGGACGGGCAAGGTCGAGTCGCACGGGCCGCCGCTACCACCACCGATGGCCTTGGCCGGCGGTCGGCACACGGCCGAGCCACTGGCTGAGTCGACCGACCCCTGACCTCACCTGGGTCACCTCGTTAGCGGCGCCGCGTCTGTCGCACGGCCGCACGGTCGGCAGGGGCCGCGATGCTCGCGACGTGCTCCAGATTACATCTGGGTGCGTGCCGGCCCGTTCCCTGGGCGTCCCGGTCGTGCCGCGGCCCGCCGACGGGCGGGCCGCGGCCACACGGCCAGTGAGAAACGCCTTGGCTTGTGGTCGGCAGGCGGTGCGAGCGGACGCGACGCACTCGACGCGATGTGTATCGGGCACGGCGCGATGTCTCGCGCGCTTAGTTAAGTCGTGGCTGACCCAGTTGACCGACTCGGCGCGGTGTAATTGGGCGCCGGCGAGGTGGCGGCACACGAGCCGGGTCGGGTCAGTTTCCCGGGGTGCCAGTGTGGCGGGGCACGGGCCGGGTCGGGTCAGTTTCCCTGGCGCCGGCAGGTGGCGCACGGGCCGGGTCAGATCGCTTCCCGGTGCCCCGGCGAGGTGGGGCACACGAGCCGGGTCGGGTCAGTTTCCCGGGGTGCCAGTGTGGCGGGGCACGGGCCGGGTCGGGTCAATTTCGCGGACCGGGTCAGATCAGCCGGGTCAGGTCAGCTTCCTTGGGTGCCAGTGTGGCGGTGCACGGGCCGGGTCGGGTCAGTTTCCCGTGGCGCCGGCGAGGTGGCGCACGGGCCGGGTCAGATCAGCTTCCCGGTGCCCCGGCGAGGTTGCGCACGGTCCGGGTGGGGTCAGTTTCCCGGGGTGCCAGTGTGGCGGTGCTCGGACCGGGTCAGGTCAATTTCGCGGACCGGGTCAGATCAGCCGGGTCAGGTCAGCTTCCCTGGGTGCCAGTGTGGCGGTGCACGGGCCGGGTCAGGTCAGTTTCCGGGGCGCCAGTGTGGCGGTGCACGGGCCGGGTGGTCAGTTTCCCGGGGTGCCAGTGTGGCGGTGCTCGGACCGGGTCAGGTCAGTTTCCCGGGGCGCCAGTGTGGCGGTGCTCGGACCGGGTCAGGTCAGCTTCACGGGGTGGCAGTATCGCGGCGCACGGGTCGGCCAGGTCAGTTTTCCGGGGCGCCAGTGTCGCGACGCACGGGTCGGGCTAGGTCAGTTTTCCGACATTGCTGTAATAACGCCAGGCCCGGCTAGTCGCACCATCTGTCACACGGTCGTCCCGGCTACGCTTCCTCTGCCGCCGCCAGCCCGGCTGAGACACACGAGTGTCGGCGGGTGGCGGGCCGCACGTGCCCGTGTCTGAGGTGGAGCATCTGACCACCCGACCATCCTACCACCGCCACACACCGGCAGTATCTCGGACTGGTGTCGACACACGAGTGTCGGCGGGTGGCGGGCCGCACGCGCCCGTGTCTGAGGTGGAGCATCTGACCACCCGACCATCCTACCACCGCCACACACCGGCAGTATCTCGGGCTGATGTCGACACACGAGTGTCGGCGGGTGGCGGGCCGCACGTGCCCGTGTCTGAGGTGGAGCATCTGACCACCCGACCATCCTACCACCGCCACACACCGGCAGTATCTCGGACTGGTGTCGACACACGAGTGTCGGCGGGTGGCGGGCCGCACGCGCCCGTGTCTGAGGTGGAGCATCTGACCACCCGACCATCCTACCACCGCCACACACCGGCAGTATCTCGGACTGATGTCGACACACGAGTGTCGGCGGGTGGCGGGCCGCACGTGCCCGTGTCTGAGGTGGAGCATCTGACCACCCGACCATCCTACCACCGCCACACACCGGCAGTATCTCGGGCTGATGTCGACACACGAGTGTCGGCGGGTGGCGGGCCGCACGTGCCCGTGTCTGAGGTGGAGCATCTGACCACCCGACCATCCTACCACCGCCACACACCGGCAGTATCTCGGACTGATGTCGACACACGAGTGTCGGCGGGTGGCGGGCCGCACGTGCCCGTGTCTGAGGTGGAGCATCTGACCACCCGACCATCCTACCACCGCCACACACCGGCAGTATCTCGGACTGATGTCGACACACGAGTGTCGGCGGGTGGCGGGCCGCACGCGCCCGTGTCTGAGGTGGAGCATCTGACCACCCGACCATCCTACCACCGCCACACACCGGCAGTATCTCGGACTGATGTCGACACACGAGTGTCGGCGGGTGGCGGGCCGCACGCGCCCGTGTCTGAGGTGGAGCATCTGACCACCCGACCATCCTACCACCGCCACACACCGGCAGTATCTCGGACTGATGTCGACACACGAGTGTCGGCGGGTGGCGGGCCGCACGCGCCCGTGTCTGAGGTGGAGCATCTGACCACCCGACCATCCTACCACCGCCACACACCGGCAGTATCTCGGGCTGATGTCGACACACGAGTGTCGGCGGGTGGCGGGCCGCACGTGCCCGTGTCTGAGGTGGAGCATCTGACCACCCGACCATCCTACCACCGCCACACACCGGCAGTATCTCGGACTGATGTAGACACACGAGTGTCGGCGGGTGGCGGGCCGCACGTGCCCGTGTCTGAGGTGGAGCATCTGACCACCCGACCATCCTACCACCGCCACACACCGGCAGTATCTCGGACTGATGTCGACACACGAGTGTCGGCGGGTGGCGGGCCGCACGTGCCCGTGTCTGAGGTGGAGCATCTGACCACCCGACCATCCTACCACCGCCACACACCGGCAGTATCTCGGACTGATGTCGACACACGAGTGTCGGCGGGTGGCGGGCCGCACGTGCCCGTGTCTGAGGTGGAGCATCTGACCACCCGACCATCCTACCACCGCCACACACCGGCAGTATCTCGGACTGATGTCGACACACGAGTGTCGGCGGGTGGCGGGCCGCACGCGCCCGTGTCTGAGGTGGAGCATCTGACCACCCGACCATCCTACCACCGCCACACACCGGCAGTATCTCGGACTGGTGTCGACACACGAGTGTCGGCGGGTGGCGGGCCGCACGTGCCCGTGTCTGAGGTGGAGCATCTGACCACCCGACCATCCTACCACCGCCACACACCGGCAGTATCTCGGGCTGATGTCGACACACGAGTGTCGGCGGGTGGCGGGCCGCACGTGCCCGTGTCTGAGGTGGAGCATCTGACCACCCGACCATCCTACCACCGCCACACACCGGCAGTATCTCGGACTGATGTCGACACACGAGTGTCGGCGGGTGGCGGGCCGCACGTGCCCGTGTCTGAGGTGGAGCATCTGACCACCCGACCATCCTACCACCGCCACACACCGGCAGTATCTCGGACTGATGTCGACACACGAGTGTCGGCGGGTGGCGGGCCGCACGCGCCCGTGTCTGAGGTGGAGCATCTGACCACCCGACCATCCTACCACCGCCACACACCGGCAGTATCTCGGACTGATGTCGACACACGAGTGTCGGCGGGTGGCGGGCCGCACGTGCCCGTGTCTGAGGTGGAGCATCTGACCACCCGACCATCCTACCACCGCCACACACCGGCAGTATCTCGGACTGATGTCGACACACGAGTGTCGGCGGGTGGCGGGCCGCACGTGCCCGTGTCTGAGGTGGAGCATCTGACCACCCGACCATCCTACCACCGCCACACACCGGCAGTATCTCGGACTGATGTCGACACACGAGTGTCGGCGGGTGGCGGGCCGCACGTGCCCGTGTCTGAGGTGGAGCATCTGACCACCCGACCATCCTACCACCGCCACACACCGGCAGTATCTCGGACTGATGTCGACACACGAGTGTCGGCGGGTGGCGGGCCGCACGTGCCCGTGTCTGAGGTGGAGCATCTGACCACCCGACCATCCTACCACCGCCACACACCGGCAGTATCTCGGACTGATCGACACACGAGTGTCGGCGGGTGGCGGGCCGCACGTGCCCGTGTCTGAGGTGGAGCATCTGACCACCCGACCATCCTACCACCGCCACACACCGGCAGTATCTCGGACTGATGTCGACACACGAGTGTCGGCGGGTGGCGGCCGCACGTGCCCGTGTCTGAGGTGGAGCATCTGACCACCCGACCATCCTACCACCGCCACACACCGGCAGTATCTCGGACTGATGTAGACACACGAGTGTCGGCGGGTGGCGGGCCGCACGTGCCCGTGTCTGAGGTGGAGCATCTGACCACGCGACCATCCTACCACCGCCACACACCGGCAGTATCTCGGACTGATCGACACACGAGTGTCGGCGGGTGGGGGCCGCACGTGCCCGTGTCTGAGGTGGAGCATCTGACCACCCGACCATCCTACCACCGCCACACACCGGCAGTATCTCGGACTGATGTAGACACACGAGTGTCGGCGGGTGGCGGGCCGCACGTGCCCGTGTCTGAGGTGGAGCATCTGACCACCCGACCATCCTACCACCGCCACACACCGGCAGTATCTCGGACTGATGTCGACACACGAGTGTCGGCGGGTGGCGGGCCGCACGCGCCCGTGTCTGAGGTGGAGCATCTGACCACCCGACCATCCTACCACCGCCACACACCGGCAGTATCTCGGACTGATGTCGACACACGAGTGTCGGCGGGTGGCGGGCCGCACGTGCCCGTGTCTGAGGTGGAGCATCTGACCACCCGACCATCCTACCACCGCCACACACCGGCAGTATCTCGGACTGATGTAGACACACGAGTGTCGGCGGGTGGCGGGCCGCACGTGCCCGTGTCTGAGGTGGAGCATCTGACCACCCGACCATCCTACCACCGCCACACACCGGCAGTATCTCGGACTGATGTCGACACACGAGTGTCGGCGGGTGGCGGGCCGCACGTGCCCGTGTCTGAGGTGGAGCATCTGACCACCCGACCATCCTACCACCGCCACACACCGGCAGTATCTCGGACTGATGTAGACACACGAGTGTCGGCGGGTGGCGGGCCGCACGTGCCCGTGTCTGAGGTGGAGCATCTGACCACCCGACCATCCTACCACCGCCACACACCGGCAGTATCTCGGGCTGATGTCGACACACGAGTGTCGGCGGGTGGCGGGCCGCACGTGCCCGTGTCTGAGGTGGAGCATCTGACCACCCGACCATCCTACCACCGCCACACACCGGCAGTATCTCGGACTGGTGTCGACACACGAGTGTCGGCGGGTGGCGGGCCGCACGTGCCCGTGTCTGAGGTGGAGCATCTGACCACCCGACCATCCTACCACCGCCACACACCGGCAGTATCTCGGACTGGTGTCGACACATGCCACTCAGCACCAGCACGCTCAGCGCGAACCCTAGACGCTGCGAAATTAGAGAACAGCTCACGAGAGATAATGCATTCGTTACCTTGGCATCGCATCACGTCACCATATGAACCATGGCATCACGTACATATATTAACGTTACAATAGGTACTATTATAAAATAATCGCTTGCTGCCATATATGTAGGGACAGCAGGGAAGGGGAGTAGCCCCCAGTTGAAAGGTGGGATGCATCATACTCTGATCTTCCTGAGCCACCATTCATTGATATATTAAATTCCATTGAATCCATTGATACCTGAACCACCATTCACAATGGAACTAATCGGAATGAAATACTCGTGACATTCAATGAGTGCAACAAGCGATGGATGATGATTGCAATATTGGCCACAGGGAAACATCTATTTACTACGTGCCGCTAGGTGCAGGCCATGTATCGGCTGTTTAGCGCCGTGGATCACGGACGGCGAGTAACGACGGGTCGTGTACCGCAGTGCGTGGGCTGTTTGGCGCCGTGGATCACGGACGACGATTCGGCCGGGTCGTGTACCGCAGTGCGTGGGCTGTTTGGCGCCGTGGATCACGGACGGTCGAGTAACTCCGGGTCGTGTACCGCAGTGCGGCTGGTGGAGACACGCCGTGCTGCTTCCTGAGTGGCATCAGCCAGTTCCGCAGGGCGCACACCAAGGGCAGTCCTCGCGTCACACACCGTCACTAATTGAGGACCAACAACCTGAGTGGGCAGGCGGAGCGCGCCAGACGCACACCTGGCTGCCATTGTCAGAGGTTTGGGAAGGCTGAGGCCGGATCCAGGAATTTCCATGGGGTGGAGGGAGAGGGGGCTCTCGCCTGGAGGGGTGCCACTGCGGAATTCCCTGGAGGGTGCCTTCGGCTGAAAAAAATCCGCTGAGCGAGGGGGCGTATTCGAGTCCCCCTGGAGGGGCACATATTACCAGTCAGAGGGGCGCCACCTTTCCATGAGGGGGTGGGGTCAGGTGGGGGGTGGGGGGCACATTCCCCCAGTGCCCCCCGCTTCCCCGTATTTGTCCCTGCCGAGCGACGCCAGTAATCTGGCTTGCTATTGTCTGGCGACAGACAAGATTGCCATTGTTGCCAGTTGTTCTGCGGCCCATGGTCTAGACTAGCGGTGGCAAATGTCCCAAAGTTGTGGACGGAAGCTCGAGCCCGGCCAGCTCGGCGCGGCCACGCCCGGTTGGGGCTCAGGCAAAATGGACTGAGGCACGGCAAAAAGGCCGGCTTTGCAATACATTCTTGTTGCATATGAACTAGCACGTTTGTTTATTTTTGTTGTGTTTAATTAAGATCATATAGGCAATTTACACCATCTTCTAAAACCTAGTCCACTCCCAGAACATGAATTGGAACCAGGATTTGATTTTGATTTATACTTTGCAATTCTGAATGAGAACAGGAAAATGTCTGGGTGATTGAATATGGAGAGGATATTTTCATTCAAATATATGACAGCAGTATTTCCGTTCGCGCTTTCCAGTGAATCTTAAGCACTTTATCACAGAGCAGCTCATTATCAGATAGCACCATTAAACATTTAAATGGGAAAAATGACAGGATAATTTTGTGGAGAGGATAATGTACTGGGGGACAAAAACCGAGGAGAATTTCCGACCCTGATTGGGGCACCTATCAGGATTTTCGTTTCGTATCGGCGGCTATTGATAGCAACAATGTGATGGTTGAAAACAATCTTAAAAGACATTGGTTATATTGGTTAATCATCATACCATATTACTGCCCAATTAAAATACGCAAAATGTAACATTTTAGCGTTCACAACTCATGTTAATCTGCTATAAAAGCACCACAAATGGTCTACCATACTATACTTCACTGCGTTGTGTTCGTTTTCGGTCGGTACTCCTTGGATCTCAAGAGTTATTTCATGATGACTGTGAGCTGCCTGGCTTAACCACAATGCATCAGGATGAATTTGTGGCATCAATGATCGCAATGCAAAGCAGTGAACTTGAAAAAAGCATCAGATATTAGAATTGATGCCCGCTGACACACCACTTATCCACCACAAGAAAAGCATGATCATCAATAAACAAAGCTACATGAAAGGCAGCATAGCAACAGCCACAAAAATGACATATTTAGCTGGTGAAATATTGCAATTATACCTGTTGAATCACGTCGACGGGTTTGCTATGACATACGGTTATTTGGATATGAATGAAAATTAGCTAGGTATGATTTCAGTTTATCTATATTTTCATAAGTATAATTATCGCAAGCTACGTTCAATGCTGTGACATTATCATTCCAGTCCCCTTATCTCACGACATCACGCATCCATTGTCATCACATGCCAAGATCGAGGCTTGGTGTGCGGCTACTATTAGTTTGGCCATCAGTGACGTACTAATGACAACTGGTGGAAGGCTTTGCGGCCAGGTGTTCTGTGAGACGAGGGCCGACTCGAGCATGAGTTTCAAATCATTCAGAGTTATATTGACAACACAGTTTCATTGTGTCATGTTTTACATACATTACCCCTTAATACTTTCGTCTGGTGAATTACAGCCAACATGATTAAAGTTCCACGGCTTCAATACTTTGGCGATGATGTCATTCACAAAGTGTCGCAGAACAGAAAGAAGGAAACGATAGCTACCGTTTTTACACATCCAAACCTATAGGCTAGCGTTGATTGGTGATGGCACTAATCAAAGGAACAGCTTAGTTGTGATAATGAGGGCTTGGTTGTCATTAATTTGTTCGATGTATGGTGCTGTTCCAAGGTTATGCTTTCCATCAATACGTTCATGAAATACTCACTACTTCAGTTTTTATTACTGGGTATTACTCACTACTTGAGTTTTTATGCTTGGTAGCTACATTTCGCACAATATCAAGGAGTGCGGTAGGAAGACATAACCTTTTGCGCTTTTTGGGCAAAAATCTGACCGTAGTTAGTTCGATAGTTGGTTATTTGGGTTTAAACGGCGCATCGACTGCAATGGTCATCTAGCGCCCATAACACGTATATTCATGAACATTCAGTTGCAAAATCTGATCAAACAGTGTCATGCTGACGTGTATCTCCCCACATATGTCTTTGTTAAAGCATTTCTTCGCTGTCAGCTGCTTAGGAAATACGATATTCTGCGGTTGACAAATAGTCCCGTCAGGGCGGTTGTCTATCACACACGTCTCGGTGCCCAGGTAGGCAACTCGATACGGGCGACTGAGCGCTGGGACGTGACGGGGGATGCCCTTCGGTCGGTGGCGAGATGGGCATCCGCCTTCGGTTTGTAGGCGGTGTAAGTGGTGGGCCTGTTAATGAGGCTGGAGGTGGAGGTAGACCCATTATTTTCCCAGGGAGGCCAGGTGGTGCGCGCGGCGCCGACGGAGAGCGTTCTCGCGCATCGAGCCTCGAGGCCATGGGAGGTTTTCCTATCACCCCCTTCCCACCGATGACTGGTGCCACACTGG